>CM061070.1:104782856-104865356 GCA_030762895.1 Sophora flavescens
TGAATTTTTGTCCTTTGGCCACCACGTGGGCCTTATGCTACAAGCAGTGGGATCCTGGTGGAACCGCACCTGCAATGAGTTTTTCTTAACCCTTTCTCCTTTTTAATTTTCTTTTTCTTGCTTTATTTCTGTTTTGTTTTCTAATAAAGCTCCTGAATAATTTGAGAAGCTCAGGAGTATTTGTGTGTCGAGTCTTGGTTATGGCAAGTTTATTGGATTTTATTAATTTTTGCATAGATGAATTGCATGAATGTGTTGACTGTTTTCCCCCTAGGATTTGAGAAAAATTTTTGAAAAATGATCCCCATGTGATTGAAAACTGAACTTTGAGATTTTATTATGATGGCATGATTTATGATAAGTTTGGGGTGATAAGAAGCACACACTAGGGATAGTATCTCTGTTCAAATAATTTGCAAAAAAATGTCCAGGTGAGGTTTTGAGCCCCCAACATGTTTTAAACTGTGTGAAAATCACTTTTTAAGTTGCACTTCCCTGGATTTGATTGAAACTCTTTTTGGTTTGCATGATTATGTGTTTGCTTCAGATGATTTAGGCATTTTCTTTGTAAATAGCTACTTAGCCTAAAAATAACCAATTCCTAATGCATGTTCCTTAGTTAGCCCCATTGAGCCTATTAGCCTTTAATTCTTGATAACCTAATGTTATAAGCCCAAAAATCTGGAAAACCATGTTAACCCGATCTTAGGATTAGGAGAGCATGTAATCTTAGAATGGGTGCAAGAAACCAAAGTTTGGGGTGGCTGCAAGGTGCAATGTGTTGTTTGGGATTAGGAAAAAGAAAAAGAAAAAAAAAAGAAAAAAAAAAAAGAAGAAGAAAAGTGTAAAAATGAAAAAAAAAAATAGAAAAAAAAAATTTGAAAAAAAAATAAAAGTGCAAAAATGCCAAAAAGAAATAAAAAGGCTGTAGCCACCCAGAAGTGTAAAAAAAAAAAAAAAAATTAAGAAAGGAACTTGAGTGAATTTCAAAGTGTAAATAATGTTCATGCTCTCTTAGTTCCTAGGGTCTTCAGCCTAGTTTCCTTTGTATATCCTACCCTTAGCCAGGCCCCATTACAACCCATAAAAGACCTTTTGATGTTGCTTGCATGTTTTCTGTGGGAATCATTTTGAGATGAAAATCAAATTTATGGGAAGTGCTCTTAAAAGTGAAATTGAGTGAAAGCCTAGACACAAACTGAGCGATTGAGTGAACATAAATTTCCCTTGTGAGGAAGACAGTTGTTTGGATATGGTGATCTCTCTTTTGTGTTGTAACTTTGACCCCCTGCTTTGATTAATGATTGTTTGAATTATGAAACTCTCAATTGTTTGGAATAAATGAATGTGGGGATTGTTTTGTTTAAAAGGGGGGAACATTGAAGGAAAAATTGTTTTGATAAATTGCTTGAAATCTGTGCAAAAGTTGATTGAATCTTTTGAGCTTGCCAGGTCTTGAGTCTTTTTATGTTTTTAAGTTTTAGTTTGCTTGGGGACAAGCAAAGTTTAAGTTTGGGGTATTTTGATGAGCCTCTGTTTGACTGGTTTTATAACTAGTAAAGACCTTGGCTTTGTGCTAATTTTATATCATTTTTACCCAAATTAGACTTGATTGTCCTTAAGTGATATTTTGAGTCTGTAAATTGTTTTTATGTTAATTTAGTTGTTTTAGAGTTGAATAATTATTTACTTTTATTTTCTATTTTCAGGTTAATAAAAAGTAATAAATCTGGAGCCACTCGCCCCACGAATAATCTCTCGCCCCGCGAGTATTGCAACCATGAAAAAGTCAGAGACGATCACGGCTTGCCCGTGTTGAAGATCACAGCCGTGGCAATTCTGAAGTTGAAGCGTTCGCCTCGCGAGCATTCCTTCGCCTCGCGAGTCTTGGAAGATCAGAAGCCATCACGGTTTGGGCGTGTTGAATGCCACGGGCGTAACAGTTGGAAGCTGAATAGTTCGCCTCGCGAAGGATGTGCTCGCCTCGCGAGAAGACAAAGAGTTGCAGACCTTTCATGTAATTCGCCTCGCGAGCAGTGCTTCGCCTCGCGAGTACTCTGACTCCAGAAACGTGTATATAAGCAGTCTTAGGCAGAAATGAAGGGAGAGTCAGAATTAGCCAGTTTTGGCTAGTTTCTGAACTTGTTAGCTATTGTTTTCCTTTTAGTTTGTTGTCTTTCTTTTGTAATGGAGAATTAGTCTCCTAGATTAATCTACTGTAATTGGTTTCTGTTAACATTTGAGGTTCTGTATTTCATGATCATTTGCTTTTCTCTTTTCAATGCAATGCTGTATGTTTCTGTTTGTTATTTCAGGAATATATAGTGTTGTATTGTTTCATCTCGGTGATGCTATGTTCCTATATATAATCGCGTTTGTTATTTCGCGTGTGTTCATTCATGTTCGTTTGTTCATGAGAGCTTAACCCCGTTTGTTATTTCGGGAATAGGAACATACATCTGTAGTAATGGTTTTCGTTTGTTAATTGTTGCTACAACCGGGAGGGGATTAGTATCTGCTTAGGATTTGCATGAACCAATGATAGTGGGAAACTGAGAACAGTAGGTTAATCGCTTTTGTCTATTTGCTATTTTCTTTAATCGCTTTGTTTTTATTATTTTGTTTTCTTAATTTAGCTTTCAATCCAAAACCCCCATTTCTAACTTTTACTAATTTTCTCGTAATAATAACAACAACTAAAGAGTCCTTGAGAGACGATCCGAGTTGTCGCACTATACTGCATTATTTTATAATCGCTCGTTTTTTTTGGCGCGTGGCGACAGCGCGGTCAATCTCTGCAAGAGATGGCTAGATCTATGCTCAATGAAAATAATCTCCCTAAGTACTTCTGGGCAGAAGCTGTAAACACTGCTTGTTATGTACAAAACAGAATACTTATTAGGCCTTTTCTAAAAAGGACTCCTTATGAATTATGGAAAGGAAAAAGCCCCAACATATCTTATTTTCATGCTTTTGGATGTGAATGTTTTATTCTGAATACCAAGGATAATCTTGGAAAGTTTGATTCTAAGGTAGATAAAGGTATTTTCGTAGGATATTCTGAAAAGTCTAAGGCTTTTAGAGTATATAATTCAAGAACTTGTATTATTAAAGAATCTGCTCATGTTAAATTCAATTATGGATTAAAGACTGATAAAGAACTATCAGATCTAGAAGATGATCTTGCAGGTCTTGATATAAACAAGCCAGAAAATCAACAACCCGATCTAACCAAAACAGAACATGTGCCTGAGGCTGAAAGACAAGTGGAACAAACGAGTCAGCAGACAAGTCAAGATCTTCATGATGATCTCAAGGTTTGTCATCATCAAAAAGGGGAGATTCTTAAGTTTCTAAAATGTCTGACATGCATTTCCCTAAGTTTTGGTGAGAACTAAACATTGGTTAATGATTTAATTAACCTTCATATTGGTTGCTAACATGTCTATAGAGTGTGCAGATTAAATAAGAGAATCAACCGTCCAACACAAGTGATTGAAACGCACGTCCAACACTATAGTGATGGAAGCTCATGTCCAACAGCGTAGTGATAGAAGCTCACATCCAACACACAAGTGATTGAAACAAACGTCCAGTACTGTAGTAATTGAAGTGCACGTCCAGAACGCAAGAGATAGAAACTTGCGTCCACTAAAGTGATGAAAACCAGCGTCTACTAAAGGTATCAGAAGCGCTCGTCTAATGACGTGGCAGATGGAGCTCGTCCATTAAGGAATCAGAAGCGCTCGTCCAATGACGTGACATATGGAGCTCGTCTACTAAAGTAACAGAGGCTTTCGTCCACTAAAGTAATAGAGGCTCTCGTCCACTAAAAGTAACAGAAGTGCTCGTCCACTAAAGGTGACAGAAGCGCTCGTCCACACTAGTCTCTGGACTTGCTAAGTCCTTAATATGGAGATCGACTACTAGCCCGAATGAAAAATCTTAAATGGCTAGATAGACGCGGTTATTTTCAAGATGGAAGCACTTATCTTATGGACGCGAATTCTATAAGGATTATCATAATGGTATTTCAAGAACCAGAAAGAGACTTGAAGCCTTCTCTCCTACCCAGTTTCACGCTTATCAAGAAAAGTCAGAAGTTACTCTCTCAAGCAACCTTGGATAATCAGATCCAAAGACCAGTTAAAGAATGCTTCCAACATGCTTTATTCCCTTGTACCTCTGGTCCTTACACGAAAAGGGAGGTGTACTCAGCAAGGTACAAAAAGCTCTCTGCATAACTCTGATATGGCTGTATCACGATGCATAAAGCCATGATCCTTCATGTTAGAGTACAACCAACGACTCTATTGCATTAATGGCTGCCCAGAAGGACTCTATTGCATTAATGGCTGCCCAGTTAATGGCTGCCCAGAACGATTCTATTGCATTAATGGCTGCTTAGAACGACTCTATTGAATTTAATGAAGTTCTGCTTGAAGCCAACATCTGAGGGAATGTCTCTAACGGATCCTAAATGCTTGAAGACCATAAATACAGAAGTCATTGAAGATGAAGAGAGAGAAAGAGTTGCTGGAGCTACTACATCTGCTACACTTAATGAAAAATGAGAGGATCGTCACCTTCATCTCAACAGAAATCATCCTCAATGTAAACATTCTATATTCACTCAAGTGAGTGTTATGAGAGATTTCTTTTATCAGTTATGAAGTACTTAAAAATATATCCACTCTTGTGAGTGTAGGAAGAACTCATCTCTGTACTTCATTGTAAAATCACTCCATGAGTGTTGTGAGATTTTCTCTATGTAACCTTCATCAAAATCCAGCGAGCCTGGAGAGGCTAGGTGAAAATAATACTTGCAACATCTTGGAGAGGTTGGTTAAGAATAATACTCGTTGAGCCTGGAGAGGCTAGGTGTGCAAATAATACTTGCAACAGTCTGGAGAGGCTGGTTAAGAACAATACTCAATGAGCCTGGAGAGGCTAGGTGTGCAAATAATACTTGCAACAGTCTGGAGAGAGGCTGGTAAAGAACAATACTCAATGAGCTTGGAGAGGCCAGGTGTGCAAAGACTACTCATTGTAATTATCTGATGTGATAGTGGAGAAAAACTCAGCTATCGCTGGGGACTGGATGTAGCTCATCGTTTATATGAGTGAACCAGGATAAATCTTGTTGTTTATTTTCTCTCTACCCTTATCTCCTTATCTTTGTTGTTTTATGTATTTTCAACAAAGTTTTCTAATTGATTTTAAGCTTTATGTTCTAAGCTATTTTCAAATGTTTTTTATCCTCTAGTTGCTGTCTAACCGGTTAATATTTAGTCTAAGATAATCAGACAAGTCAATATTGTCCATTAGACAAGTGAAATGCTTTATCTTCCTTATTTCCAAACTGGTTAAAAATATGTTATTAGTTTTTTTAGATGGTTTTTAAATTATCTTCTTTTATCCATCTACACTCTCTTTATTTGAAAAACTCTGATTTATGTTTGGTTGTTTAGTAAAAGTTTTAAATTTCTATTATCACCCAATTCACCCCCCTTTTGTGTGATGGTTGCTTTGATCTAACAGAAAGTGGAAGATCTCGCTTCTGATCTTGCCAAATTTGTTAATGGTAGATATAATCTGACTAAGCTACTTAGCTGTCAGAGGCACTCTCTTAACAAAGAAGGTATTGGATATGTCCATCAGACATATCATAAAGTATCAACTAAAGCTTCTATAATCCATTAAGTCAACTGTAACCAAATCTACACTTGTCTATAACTTCTGTGGAAAAACTGGACATGTTATGTCTAAGTGTATCCATAAGAAGAGAAGGAAGTCTTCACAGATTCCTAAAACTAACAGAAAATGACCCAGAAAAATATGGGTACCTAAAAATCAAATAATTTTTGTTGCAGATGTCCTCAACAGGACAAAGAAAACACCACTGCTGGTACCTGGACAGTGGTTGCTCGCGTCATATGACAGGAAAAGGTGTATGTTTCTAGACCTCCAACTTAAGAAATAAGGACACGTTGCCTTCGGAGGGAACCAGAAAGGGAAAGTTATAGAAATTGGTACTATTGGTGGTAAACCCCCTCTTCCCTCTATATCTAATGTTCTTATGGTTAAAGGATTAAGACACAATTTGCTTAGCATAAGTCAATTATGTGATAGTGGTTTTGATGTTTCCTTTACCAAGGATGTATGCATAGTTAAAGACTGTTGTGGCAAAACCCTCTTTTCAGCTAAAAGGCAACAAATCTTTTTAAGATTGAAATGTCTGATCTCTCTGATCAAAGTGTAACCTGTCTGATGTCTAAAGAGGATGAGAGATGGTTATGGCATAAGAAACTAGGACATGCTAGTATGAAACAAATTTCTGAATTAAAAAGGAATAATCGTGTGAGAGGATTGCCTGATATTAGTTTTAAGAAAGATGTCTCGTGTGATGCATGTCAGAAAGGTAAACAGATAAAATCAAGTTTCAAATCTAAAAACCTAGTATCAACCTCTAGACCTCTTCAGTTGTTACACATGGATCTGTTTTGACCAGTTAGTGTTGCCAGCCTGGCTGGAAGAAAATATGGATTTGTCATAGTTGATGATTATTCTAGATACACATGGGTACTCTTACTAACACACAAGGATGAGTCTTTTAAGGCTTTCTCAGTATTCTGCAAAAGAGTACAAAATGAGCAGGGTTTCTATATTTCTGCCCTTAGAAGTGATCATGGGGGAGAATTTGGAAATGATCAGTTTAGATAGTTCTGTGAGGAGAATGGAATCTCTCGCAATTTCTCTGCACCTAGAACTCCACAATAGAATGGAGTGGTTGAGAGAAAGAACAAATCTCTGCAAGAGATGGTTAGATCTATGCTCAATGAAAATAATCTCCCTAAGTACTTCTGGGCAGAAGCTGTAAACACTGCTTGTTATGAACAAAACAGAATACTTATTAGGCCTTTTCGAAAAAGGACTCCTTATGAATTGTGGAAAGGAAAAATCCCCAACATATCTTATTTTCATGCTTTTGGATGTGAATGTTTTATTCTGAATACCAGAGATAATCTTGGAAAGTTTGATTCTATGGTAGATAAAGGAATTTTCGTAGGATATTCTGAAATGTCTAACGCTTTTAGAGTTTACAATTCAAGAACTTGTATTATTGAAGAATCTGTTCATGTTAAATTCAATGACGAGTTAAAGACCGATAAAGAACTATCATATCTAGAAGATGATCTTGCGGGTCTTGATATAAACAATCCAGGTATTCAACAACCCGATCTAACCAAGATAATGAAATAGACAATTATAAACACGAGAAAGGGGGGTTGAACTGTGTTTATCAAAATTTAAACGAAGTTGAAATCTTTTTGCAAACAGAAGCTTAGTTCGGACGAGTGGAAAGAAACAAGACAGACGGGTGACTTTGGCAAACACACCACTTGATAAACGTATAAGAAAACTAAAGCAATTAAAGAGGTTATAAGGAAAGAGAGATTGACACAATTATTTATCCTGGTTCACTCTTCAAAGCAAAGATCTACGTCCAGTCCTTGGCAGCACCAAGATTTATCCACTACAACTGATCAGGTTACAGACTCAAGTATTGTTTGCACACCTAGCCTCTTCAGGCTCCAAGACAAGTATTCTTTGGACACCTAGCCTCTTCAGGCTCAAGACAAGTATTCTTTGCACACTTAGCCTCTTCAGGCTCACTCAGGTTTGTTTGATAGATTTGGTTTGTAATGAATACAACTTCAGACAGACAACTTTCACTAACACTCAGAGAGTGGTTTAAATGTAAAGCTTAGGAAAGTCTGCGTAATAACTTCAAATGATTGAAGAATACAAAATGAAAGAATGAAGAATTTAATGCGCAAAGTAATGGCTCTTTAATGTTATGTGTATTCTCTATTCTCTGTACTTCATCTTCAATGACTTCTGTATTTATAGTCTTCAAGCATTTAGGATCCGTTAGAGACATTCCCTCAGATGTTGGCTCCAAGCAGAACTTCATTAAATGCAATAGAGTCGTTCTGGGCAGTCATTAATGCAATAGGAGCATTGGTTGTACTCTAACATGAAGGATCATGGCTTTATGCATCGTGATACAGTCATATCAGAGTTGTGCAGAGAGCTTTTTGTACTTTGCTGAGTACAATTTCCTTTTCGTGTAAGGACTAGAGGTACTAGGGAATAAAGCACATTGGAAGCATTCTTTAACTGGTCTTTGGTTCTGATAACCGAGGTTACTTGAAAGAGTAACTTCTGACTTTTCTTGATAAGCGAGAAACTGAGTAGGAGAGAAGGCTTCAAGTCTCTTTCTGGTTCTTGAAATAAGATACTGATAATTCTTATAGAATTCGCGTTCAGAAAGTAAGTGCGTCCATCTTGAAAATAACCGCGTCCATCTAGCCATTTAAGATTTTACATTCGAGCTAGTAGACAAGCTCCATATGCCATGTCATTGGACGGATACTCCTTTAATTGGTTGAACGTAACCTAGTAAACGAGCTCCATATTAAGGACTCAGCAAGTCCAAAGACTTGTGTGGAAGAACGCTTCTGTCACCTTAGTGGACGAGGGCTTCTGTCACCTTAGTGGATGGGCACTTCTGTCACTTTAGTAGACGAGGGCCTCTGTCACTTTAGTAGACGAGCGCCTCTGTCACTTTAGTAGACGAGCACCTCTGTCACTTTAGTAGACGAGCGCTTGTGTCACTTTATTGGACGCTGGCTTTTATCACTTTAGTGGACACTGGCTTTTATCACTTTAGTGGATGTTGTCTTTTATCACTTTAGTTGGACGTGCGCTTCAATCACTTGTGTTGGACGTGAGCTTCTATCACTTGCGTTGGACGTGAGCTTCTATCACTTGCGTTGGACATGAGCTTCAATCACTTCAGTGTATAGATGATTCTTACAGTTTTATTCTGCACACTAGATTGACAGGTTATCAACCAATATGAAGGTTAATTAAATCATTAACCAATGTTTAGTTCTCATCAAAACTTAGGGAAATACACATCAGACATTTTAGAGACTTAACAGACAGAACCTGTGCCTGACGTGACAGACAACTGGAACAAACATGTCAACAGACGAGTCAACAGACAAGTCAAGATCTTCATGATGATCTCAAAAGGGATTGGAAGTTCAACGCTCATCACCCTAAGGATCTTATTATTGGAAATCCTTCTGAAGGAGTAAGAACCAGATCCACATTAAGAGAATCAAGCAATGTGGCCTTTATTTCAGATTTGGAGCCTAAACGCATTGAAGAAGCTCTTGAGGATGAAAGATGGATTCTTGCTATGCATGAAGAACTTAACCAGTTCACCAGAAATGATGTCTGGACTCTTGTCTCTAAGCCTAAAAATAAGTTGGTTATTGGAACAAGATGGGTCTTCAGAAACAAATTGGATGAAGATGGTAAAGTTGTCAGAAATAAGGCAAGGTTAGTAGCTCAAGGCTATAACCAACAAGAAGGTATTGATTATACTGAAACCTTTGCACCTGTAGCTAGAATAGAAGCCATACGTATTTTAATGTCATATGCTGCACAACGCCAAATTACCCTCTAATGGATGTAAAAAGTGCTTTTCTAAATGGAATAATTGAAGAAGAAGTGTATGTCAAACAACCCCCTGGTTTTGAGGATACTGATAAACCAGATCACGTTTTCAAACTTAAAAAGGCATTATATGGTTTGAAACAAGCACCTAGAGCATGGTATGATAGACTCAATTCTTTTATCATGCATAATGCTTTTACTAGAGGACAAGTAGACACTACTCTGTTCAAGAAATGCTCTAAATAGAACTTTATTATAGTTCAAATATATGTTGATGATATTATTTCTGGAGCAACTAATGAAAAGTTGTGCAAGGAATTTTCAAATCTAATGCAAGCTGAATTTGAGATGAGCATGATGGGAGAATTGAAGTTCTTCCTTGGATTACAAATCAAGAAGACAAGTGATGGAATTTACATTCATCAACAAAAATATACCAAGGAGATACTCAAGAAATACAAAATGGAAAATGCAAAGCTCATGAAAATCCCTATGCAACCCAATGCAAAACTAAGCAAAGATGATGAAGGTAAAAAGGTAGATCAAACTGTCTACAGAGGTATGATTGACTCTCTACTGTACTTAACTTTAAGCAAACCTGACATTCAATTTAGTGTCTGTATGTGTGCTAGATTCCAATCTGATCCTCGAGAATCTCATCTTAAGGCTGTTAAAAGAATATTTAGATATTTGCTTGGAATTACTAATCTTGGTTTGATGTATTTAAGATCAAAAGAATACAAATTAGTGGGATATTGTGATGCTGATTTTGCTGGAGACATAATAGAAAGAAAAAGCACCAGTGGAGGATGTCACTTCATTGGAACAAGTTTAGTCTCATGGTCAATCAAGAGGCAGACAACCATTGCCATGTCTACTGCTGAAGCAGAATACATCTCTGCTGCTAGTTGCTGCTCTCAACTCTTATGGGTAAAACATCAACTTGAGGATTACTCTATTTTTGAACATAACATATTTGTATGGTGTGATAATTCCAGTGCTATATGCTTAACTAAAACTCCAATTCAACATTATATGGCTAAGCATATTGAAATCAAACATCATTTTATTAGGGATTATGTTCAGAAAGGCATCTTTGATATTAAGTTTGTTAAAAATGAAAATCAATGGGCTGATATTTTCACTAAACCCCTCGCAGAAGAAAGGTTTTTATTTATTAGAGATAATCTAAACATGAATTGCATTGTTGAATGACATGTCTAAATGTTAACCTGTCTGTGCTTTATCACCTGTCTATGCTTACCTGTCTGACTCTTCTGAGTCACTATGCTAGAACTCATCAGTTTTGTTGAAATGGTTATTATTTAATTAATGCCATTCCCTTATCTGAAGCTAATCGTGTGCATGGCGGTTTACATATCTCGAAAACATGTTTTCATCATGCCTTAAGTGGGTGTTGCAGTTCCCCATACAAATCGTGCCTTTTTTGAATTAAAAATGTCATTTTTCTCTCTCCTACCTTTATGACTATAAAAGACAATAGATCAGAAATGTTGAACCTTTACGTTTCAATATTCCAAAATCTCTTTGTCTTCTCATCTTTCAAACCCTATTCTCTCTCAAAACCCTAGAATCATTTTCTCTCAATTGGTATCATCAAAGCATCTCTCTACAAAAGAAATCGCTGAGAAATACAATCTCAAGGTTACTGAGATAGAAAAGTTCATTCCGGGAAAGATCGTTGATCTTCAACAGATGAAGAAACTAGGAATGGATGTCACTGAAGAGTTGGAGTACTCCAAGTGGACTCCTTTCTTCGACATCAAGAAGCTTGTTCACCCTAAGCTCGTTCAAACGTTCTGGAGAAATGTTGTGGTTGTCACCAATCGACTCAACGAAATCAAAAGCTTTAAGGCTGAAATGGGGGATAAAACCCTTCTCTTCCCCATTAGCTCTCTGGAGCTTGTCACAAAATGTCCGAGAATCGGAGCTGGCTTCACACCCAACTGGAAAGATGAAGTGGGAGTTGACAATGTCAACATTGCCATCTATGGTGTTCCCAAATCAGTGAACCCTAAGCCTGTCATCATGGTGGTCAAGTATAGATTCCTGCACAAATTGCTGTTGGAATGCGTGATGCCAAGGAAGGGCTCACGAGACAGTGTGACCAAGGTGGACAGATTTGCTCTGTACCACTTGATCCACAAAAACAAGGTTGACATCAACGACCTCATCTACATGTACCTTGAGATTCTGATCAAGAGAACCAACATGCAGACCTATCCTTATGGGATGTTGCTGACAAGGGTATTCAGGAACAAGTTGTTTGTTCCTAGTGATGTTCACTTTGTGGACATGTCACTGCCCATAGACAGGAAGCTACTGTCTATGATGGACATCGAGGGAATCCCTTTTGCTGATGAGGAGGAAGACAACAACAAGAAGAAGCAGAAGAAGAAAAAGCCTGCTGTTGAGCAGAAGGAGGAAGAACCAGTGGTTTCCACTAACGAATCAGAAGTTCCCATTTCTGAAAGATTGCTCAAACCGTCTGGAAAGGTGGCCAGACAAGACCAAATTCCGTAGTCAGAACCCTCGGTCTCAAGATTCTGCTGAAATAGTTGAGCCCTTGAGGTTCAGGGCTTAAGAGACCCTCTCCCAAGAGGAAGACTAGTGAAGCTGAGGAATTAGTGGATGTTCCTGCTCATCCCAGCAAGAAAAGGAAGCTGGTGAAGACCTTTTCTAAGGTCAGACAAGTTGAGTCTGAGCCTAGCAAGGAGGAAGCATCTGCTCAGGGGGAGCAGACAGAGCAAGTCCTGGAAGAACCAAAGAAAACTTTCATTTTGGGAATTATTCCCAAAAAGAGAAGATCTGGTTACCCAGTACCTGCAAAAGCTAACACTACAGAAGACCTGTCTGGAGGAGCTCAGACAGTTGTACCCAAGGATGACCAAGTGTCTCCTTCTCACAAGAAGTTGAAGATATCTGAAGAGCAAACATCTCCTTCACTCCCCTCCCCTTCTCATCAAGGTATCATCAACCCATCTGTCTCTTCTCCATCTGCCCTTTTTGTTCAATATCTTTTTGTTGCATCTCCTATTTCTTCACCTGTCTCCTCTTTTCAAACTCAAAAATCTTCTTTCACAATTGTACCTAATGACTGTCAGTACACAATTGTTCACAGGGACTCTGCTCCCAAAGAACAAACTGGCATATCAACGACACTCTTTGTGTCTGATCTGCAATCTCTTTTATTTGCAAGTATCTCACATGTCTCTTTCATCCCTTCTCCTCCACCTCATTTTCTTAACCCCTATATGGAACTTTTCTTCTACCCACCTATTATTATCTTCATTAGAACATTAGCTGGAACTCACTATCATGCTTCTGTTGTAATGCTACCACATAGGTCTAGGCATTTCTTTATGTTAGTCATAGGATCTAATTCTTTTTTTGCCATATTGATTCTTTATTACCTATCCCTCCCTCTGTTTTAGCTCAAACACCTCTTCCCCCACCTATTCAAATAACAATCATCAGACTGTCTCTGTCCGAGAGACTTTCCTGTGTGTTTCCTTCACCTGATACTGACTGTGTCAGAATTAGTCTTATCTTCAAATTCGTCTTTCTTCCTTTATATGCCCTTCAAACTCTCCATGAGCTTTTCTTCCCTTCCACCACCTCTCCCCTATCTCTACCTACGGTACCCCCAGTTTTAGCCTTACCCTGGCACTCTTCTCTGTCTGTCTCTTCTCAAACAGTGGCGTTACAAGGCTTTCATCTGCTTCAAGGACAAGTAGAAGACTTAAGAAGACAACTAGTTGAAGAAAGGCGAGCTAGGCTGCTCTTAGAGCAAAGGGTTGCTGCTTTATTTTTGCTACTTAGTCAATCTAGGTAGTTTTGTTTCTCTGTTGTAAACTGCCCTGTACTTATCAAAGCTCATGATGAATAAAATAAATTTCTCCTTTATTTCTTTAATGCTTTCATAGTTTATTCCTTTTTGATGTCGACAAAAGGGGGAGAATAGGAGAAATGTGATATAGGAGAATGGGAGAATGAATATGATATGATCTTAAATAATACATGGACATGAGTATGTTCTGATAGTTGTTATAATTGTTCGGATAAATAAATAAGTAAGATTGCTCTGATAATAATTTCAAAGTAAAACAAGTCAAACTTATGTGTGACTAAGTTAGACGGATTATATAATTAATCTTAATGTCTGATCAAGAATCTGCATGACCTGTCTGCTTAAGAAAATTTCAACCCATCTGATATGTGTTATTTTCGTTGTTGATATTTTCTGAGGTTCATTAAATCATCTCAATGTTTGTCATCATCAAAAAGGGGGAGATTGTTAAGTCTCTAAAATGTCTGATGTGGATTTCCCTAAGTTTTGATGAGAACTAAACATTGGTTAATGATTTAATTAACCTTCATATTGGTTGCTAACATGTACCTATCTAGTGTGCAAATTAAAACTATAAGAATCATCTATCCACTCTAAAGTGACAGAAGCGTTCGTCCACTGAAGTGATAGAAGTGCTCGTCCACTAAGGTGACAGAAGCACTCGTCCACACAAGTCTTTGGACTTTCTAAGTCCTTAATGAGAAGCTCAGTCCAATGGCATGGCATATGGAGCCCGTCTACTAGCCCGTTCGAATGTAAAATCTTAAATGGCTAGATGGACACGGTTTTTTATCAAGATGGACACGAATTCTATAAGAATTATCATAATCTTATTTCAAGAATCAGAATCAAGAAAACAGATTCTGTTATCAGAACCAAAGACCAGTTAAAGAATGCTTCTAACATGCTTTATTTCCTAGTACCTCTGGTCCTTACACGAAAAGGGAATTGTACTCAGCAAAGTACAAAAAACTCTCTGCACAACTCTGATATGGCTGTATCACGATGTATAAAGCCATGATCCTTCATGTTAGAGTACAACCAACGTTCCTATTGCATTAATGGCTGCCCAGAACGACTCTATTGCATTTAATGAAGTTCTGCTTGACGCCAACATTTGAGGGAATGTCTCTAACAGATCCTATATGCTTGAAGACTATAAATACAGAAGTCATTGAAGATGAAGCATATAGAATACACATAGAATTAAAGAGCCATTACTCTACGCATTAATATCTTCATTCTTCCATTATGTATTCTTCAATCATTTGAAGTTATTACGCAGACTTTCCTAAGCTTTACATTTAAACTACTCTCTGAGTGTTAGTGAAAGTTCCGTCTATCTGAAGTTGTATTTATTACAAACCAAATCTCTTAAATAAACCAGAGTGAGCCTGAAGAGGCTAGGTGTGCAAAGAATACTTGTTTTTGAGCCTGAAGAGGCTAGGTGTGCAAACAATACTTGGAGTCTGTAATCTGATCAGCTATAGTGGATAAAACTTGGTGCTGTCAAGGATTGGACGTAGCTCTTTGCTTTGAACAGTGAACCAGGATAAATAGTTGTGTCAATCTCTCTTTACTTATAAACTGTTTAGTTGCCTTAGTTTTCTTATCCATTTTCAAGTGGTGTGTTTGTCTAAGTCACTGTTAAAATTTCATCAGACAAGTCACCTGTCTGTCCTGCATCCTTCCACTCGTCTGAACCAAGCCTCTGTATACGAAAAGATTTCAACTTTGTTTAAATTCTGATAAACACAATTCAACCCACCCTTCTCGTGTTTATAGTTGTCTATTTCAGTCACGTGTCAGCAGCCTGAGCAGTGGCACCTCTGCTAACAGTGCCTAGTGGCGCTCAGAGCGAGCGCCACTACTCGTGGGCCGACACGTGACGCCGCACGTAAAATGTTTTTTTAATTTTTAAATCATATAAAAAATATATTATTATAATCAAAACTAGGTTACTTTGGTAAATAGTTTCAAAACTAGGTTATTTTGATAAATAGTTTCTAAAAGTAGGTTAGTTTGGTCTAAAAAGCCTTTCTTTTTGGGTAATAAAATATGCACAAATAAAAAAATTAACACTAAATTTTTGGGCACTACTTCTATACTACTGATAGTATACAAGTGGTGACCAGTGTGTGTTATTTAATGATATGAGATGTGAGTTTATTAGCAGCGTTTTGTTATTTGGACAACAAATTTTAAACACCGTATGTGATACCGTACATGCTTATCTCCGTCTATGTTGTCCCATATGTAGATGTCCAAGAAACATTTCTCTTATTAGCATGTGGGTAGATGTGGTTTACAAAAAAATGTTTTCGGATTGTGTTACTATAAAAAAAGAGAAATACATCTAATAATATTATTTCTTTCCTTTTCTTTTTTCTTAAATCAATAAGTGTAACAAATGGTGTAAAACAAATACTCCCTTCGAACTTTGTTATAAGCAAAAAAGTCTCAAACTTTTTAGTTCAATATATAAGCAAATTTCAACTTCTATCCAATTTAATGATATTATTCCTAAAATACCATTTATTTAATATAAATTCCATTTTTCAATTACTCCTTTTATTCCTAGCAACACAAGCTTTCTCTAAGGATTATCTCTAAGTACCTCTCTTTGTTTTTTTCCTGCATTATGCCCATGCAATTGCTGTGTTGAACGTTATGGAGTTAATATGTTCGTTGTTTGAACCATTTACTCTGAAACTCACGTAAATGACTAAAAAGCCTCATATACAACTCCTGCATTGGACATTCTTAGCTTGTTTTTTAAGATGTCAATTCTCGCACTCAAACTTGTAATATTCAGGGTTTGAGAGTTGGAAGGAGAAGGGGGTGGATGGGTTTGAGGAGAAAGGATGGGGAAGAGAGGATAGCCTCCAACACCCTCTCCTAAATCATTTTTTTAATAAAAGGACCAACTCCCCAATTTGGAGGAACAACAAAAATTAAATAGGGGAAGGGCTCAGAAGGCTATCCTCTATAAGCAAGCTCACTTTAAGGTTATGTTTGTAAGTAGTTTTTTTGGAGGGGAATGAAAGGAAATGAGAGGCTAATTTTCTCCTCCTCTTGTTTATGAGTTCTATTAATTGGAGGGAAAGGTTTTGCACCTCCTTAACTCACTTTTTTCATTTCACTACCAAATAAGGAGGGAATATAGTATAATTTATTGTAGAGGGTGAAGTATTTTAAGAGGATAATTAAAATACTTCACTCTAAAATACTTTGTTTGGATATTAAATATGAAGGATTTTAGAAATAAAGGGATTTTATGGGGTATTTTATGGGGTATTTCAAATTCCTTGGAATTTTGAAATACCCCATCCAAACACAAGATAAGAGTGTGTTTGGATGGGGTATTTCAATATTTCAAGGAATTTAAAATACAAGGCAATTCAATTATTTCAATTAAATTACTTTCATTTGGAAAATATTTTGTTTGGATATGATAATTCAGATACCTTGTATTTTAAATTCTTTGTTTGGATAAAGCATTTCAATTACCTTCAATTACATTTTTTTAATATTTATTTAAGAAATTGGGATTTCAACTGTCCGGGAGCTGACAACCCCGCATCGGGTGTCAGGGAGCCGACGCCCCCGGTCAGGATGTCCGGGGGCCGGTGCCCCCCACCGGGTATCCGGGGTCGGTGTCCCCCACCAGGTGTCCGGGGGTCGGCGCCCCCCACCACCCATTGTTTGGGGGCCGGCGCCCCCGGTCCAGGTGTCCCCCCCCCCCCCCCCCCCCCTCCCCAACCGGGTGTCTGGGGGTCGTCATCGGTGGTAGGTGACACTTGAGTAAGGAGAGGGAATTTCAAAATACCTCCTTTTTAGGAAGTATTTCAAATTCCTCAAATTTATCTTAAACAAATAACCCCATAAAATCCCTTGATTTCTAAAATCCTTCATATTTAATATCCAAACAAAGTATTTTAAAGTGAAGTATTTTAATTACCCTCTTAAAATACTTCACCCTCTACAAATACCTCATCCAAACACACCATAACGTTTTGCTCTGCTAGGGTTTGCATGGTGCACCATGTCTAATCAAGATCCTTCTTGCCCATGCCCCATTCTTCAACTTCTAGCCCCTTCATCCCCTACTTCTTCCCCCTCCTCTTTTTCTTTACCTGCGCAAAAGAAATCCTTTGCTCAGGCACTCAATAATTCCTTTGACATACCTATCAGTCAATTGCCAAAGCCGCGGTTGATAGGAGACTTAATTTCTATAAAGATTTCTGAAGAGGAATACAAGATTGGCTTAGAAAGTAGCAAGAACAATTTACATGGCCGTTTAACCCTTCAGAAAGGTAATCAACCAACTAAGTTTCAAGACTTAAGAGATAAGTTATTGAAACTATGGAAACCAATTGGACAATGGCGCATGATTCCTTTGCGTAAAGGATATTATGAATTCAATTTCGCATCCTTAGAAGATCTACGTAGTGTTTGGACTGTTGGTTCATGGAGTTTACAACCAGGCATGCTTAGACTTTATCAATGAAGTCCAGACTTTAACCCTAATCTTTAGAAACAAACTCATGTTCAATCTTGGATTTGAATATATGATCTCCCTATGGAGAATTGGAGGTCGAAAATACTTTTTGAAAGCTCTAGATGAATCAACAAAAAATAAAGTATTTGGTCACTATGCTAGAATCCTAGTTGACATCGATCTATCTGGAATTAGGGTGGAAAGAGATGATCATGCATTCTATGTTACAATTGACTATGAAAAACTCCCCACCTTTTGTTCATGTTGTCTTTCGATTGGTCATTCTATTGGGGAATGCAAGAGAAAAAACAATGGTACTGAAACTCGCAAGGAGCAGCCTTTAAATCAGAAAACAAGAACTGTATATGTTCCTAAACAGCCTGTTGTCAAGAAAGCAGATGTTGCAGTAGTGGATAATCCTGATCAAGTAATTGATGGAAAGGAAGACACTGGTAATGATCCAGTTAATGGTGGACAACATGATCACAATCATGTTACTGCTGATACTCATGGAATTATTCCAGATAATGAAAATGCAGTAGTTCAACAGACAGATAGTGATGCAGTGAATAACCCTGTAATCTAAGAGGATGATGTTGAGGACTCAATCTCAGAAAATGATGAATCAATACATCCTGAATCACCTCAGGCAGGTAGAGTTTTTAGGCCTGGTTTTCAGACTCCTTTAGCAGGTTCTGCTAATAATGGAATTGGAGTGCAATCTGTTAGTCATGTTTCTGACTCGATGGGAGGCACAGATAGCAGTATGCAGGTCAACTCAGTCCCTCAGAGGATTCATGTAATTGTCTCTTCTCAGGTTGATATTCTACCTCATCAGGGTCAGCAAGATGTCAGGATTGTGCCAAAGTTCTGGAGTAATGGTAATGATGAAGAAGAGGAATGTCTTAATATTAATGAAGTTCATACTGAGCAAGGTAGTTTCAAAGTTTTTCTATCAAAGTCTCAAAAGAAAAAACTGACAAAAAAACAGCTAGCTCTAGCAAAAGCTGGTAAGCCAAAAGCCCGAAACACGGTTGGACCTGTTAATTTTGCATGATGAAGTTCCTATTCTATAATGTTAGAGGGATTGGCAACCTAGATACTAGGTTAGTTTTGAAGAAATTTCTGGTTTCTAATAAGCCTGATCTAATATTCATTGCTGAACCTTGAATTAGTATTGCTCAATTTCCTGACAGGTTTTGGACAAAATTCAATCTTAAAGTTTTTACAGTTAATGATAGGAATACTCTTTTGCGTAATCTTTGGTGTATCTTCCATGAATCTCTGCATCCTACTGTTATTGCTTGCTCTAAACAGCAGGTCTCTTTCTCTTTAAAGATGGAACCTCAGGAAATTTTCATCTCAGCTATTTATGCTAGCACAGATTATCAACACAGAAGACAGTTGTGGGCTGAATTGAAAGCATTACAGCAAGTAAATGATGGCCCCTGGTGTTTCACAGGTGATTATAATGTGGTTCTTGGTGCTCACGAGCAAAGGGATGGTTGCTTGCCTTTGAGGATTGCTTCTGAGGAGTTTAAGTTTTGGACTGACAGTTGCCAATTCTCACATATTCTGACCAATGGTGCTCAATTTTCTTGGTCCAATGGTAGAAGAGGTAATGCTTTAACAGAGAAAAGACTTGATAGAGTGGTTTGTAATGACAAATGGTTGAGCTTCTGGTCTAGTGTTGCTTGCCGTACACTTCCTAGAAGTAAATCTGATCACTTTCCCTTGCTCTTATCATTGAAGAAGGAAGTTAAAAATTTTAGCTCTTCTTTTAAGTTCATGAAGATGTGGGCTTCAAATCCGGATTGCTCTAGAATAATTGAAGAGGTCTGGAATTCCGGGGTAGCAGGCTGTCCTATGTTTATTCTCTCTCAGAAATTAAAGTTGTTGAAAGGGAGACTTAAAAGCTGGAATAAAGATACTTTTGGAGATGTTAACATTAAAGTTGATTCTGCTATGGCAAAGGTTGATGAAATTCAACAAATAATCAGTTCAACAGGTATGACTGATATGCTGTTTGAGCAAGAAAAACAGGTTCAATCTGAGTTGCAGTTTGCGTTGCATTGTCAAGAAGAATTCTGGAAAGAAAAATCCAGAATTGATTGGCATATTCAAGGAGATAAAAACACTGAATTCTTTCACAAGATCACCAAGATAAGGAATGTCTCAAAGCAAATCTCCCTGATTAAAAAGGATGATCAAGTTCTGTATGTTGCAAAGGATATAGAGGAACATATTTTGAGTTATTACACTGAGTTGTTCTGTTCTGAAAATCAGTGCAGGGAGAATGATTTAGTTGACAAAATATTAACTCCAATGGTCTCTAGAGAGGACAACCTATTGTTAACCAACTTGCCCTCCCTTGAAGAAGTGAAAAATGCAGTGTTTTCCTTGAATTGTAGTGGTGCTCCAGGGCCTGATGGTTTTGGTGGTTTATTTTTCCAAAATTACTGGGAATTGTTCATCATGATGTATGCATAGCTGTCATTCAGTTTTTTGAGCAGGGTTGGTTGCTGCCCAACCTAAACTCCAACCTAGTGGTTCTAATTCCAAAAACTCAAGGTGGCGATAGAGTTGAGGACTTTAGGCCTATTGCCTTGGGCAACTTCCAGTTCAAAATTATCACTAAAGTGATAGCAGATAGGCTGGCTAAGGTATCTCCAAAGATTGTCTCGGATAACCAAAAAGGTTTTATTCAAGGAAGGTATATTAATGACTATCTCTGTACTGCTTCAGAATGTGTAAATATGTTGGACAAAAGGGTTTTTGGTGGCAATATAGCCTTGAAGATTGATGTCAAGAAGGCTTTCGACACCATGGATTGGAAATTTCTATTGAAGGTTCTTCATTCTTTTGGTTTTGATGCTAAGTTCTGTCAATGGATTGATACCATTCTCAAATCAGCTAAGCTATCTATTGGTGTCAATGGCAAATCAGTTGGTTTTTTCTCTTGTAAGAGGGGTGTTAGGCCAGGTGATCCCTTGTCCCCTCTTTTGTTCTGTATTGCAGAAGATGTTTTGAGCAGGGCTATTTGCAAGTTAGTTCAAGATGGAAAGCTCAACACAATGGCTGGCCCTAGAGGCTTCAGATCTCCTAGTCATATCTTGTATGCTGATGATATTCTCATCTTCTGCAGAGCCTCAAATCAGAATTTGTCCAATCTAATGTCTCTTTTTAAGGAGTATGGGGAAGCTTCTGGTCAAATGATAAATCTTCAGAAGTCCAAATTCTATGCCGGTAATATTTCGGCTCCTAGAATGTCTACCATTGCTAATACCTTAGGATTCACTGCTGGTAGGTTTCCTTTCACCTATCTTGGATTGCCTATGTTTAAAGGTCAGCCTAGGAAATCCCATTTGCAATCCATAGCAGATAGGATCAAATCCAAATTAGCCACATGGAAAGGTTGTTTGTTGTTAATCATGGGGAGAGTTGAACTTGTTAAATCAGTGGTTATTGGTATGATGATGTATAGCTTCCAGGTTTACTCATGGCCTATAAGCTTGCTGAAATTAGTTGATAGTTGGCTGAGGAACTTTATCTGGTCTGGTAATACAGATACCAAGAAAACAGTGACAATTGCTTAGCATAAATTGTGCAAACCTGAAGCCGAGGGAGGTCTTGGAGTTAGATCTTTAAGAGCTATTAACAATGCTTCTATGCTGAAATTGTGCTGGGATTTCATCTCTTCTTCTGAGTAGTGGGCTAGTCTGTTAAGAGCTAGAGTCTTGAGGATTAGAGACAAGATCCCTTAATGTGTGGATCCAATGATTTTCCTTGACACTGTCAATCATTGTAATTAGTTTAATTACCAATCAATGGCTGTCAGCATTATTTGTCGCCTTATTTGCTTGTAGTATCTTAATGCTAGCCTTAATCATAGGATCATGTATTGCTAGCATTTGCTATATATGTACACTGTAATCATCAGTTCAAATATATAATTCTTTACCTCTCATTACGTTTTCTAACTTGGTACCAGAGCTCTTAAGCCCTGAAGGCTCTTGATCCAATACAAATCATGGCATCCGCTGCAGATTCAAAGTTCAAAAATGATCTCCCACCCACTGTGTCTGTCAAGTTGGATAGAGACAACTATCCACTATGGAAATCCTTGGTGATCTCTATAGTCAAAGGCTGCAGGCTCGATGGGCACAAGTTAGGGACAAAGGAGTGTCCTGAAGAATTCATAGCTTCTGCAGGTTCAAGCAAGAAGCCAAATCCTGCTTTTGAAGATTGGCAGGCTCATGATTCACAACTCCTTGGATGGCTGATGAATTCAATGACTATTGAAATGGCAACACAGTTGCTGCACTGTGAAACCTCAAAACAACTTTGGGATGAAGCTTAAAGCCTAGCAGGTGCACGCACAAGATCTCGAGTCACTTACCTTAAATTTGAGTTTCACAGCATCAGAAAAGGAGAGATGAAGATGGAGGAGTATCTGGTCAAAATAAAGAATCTCGCTGGCAAGCTTAAACTTGCATGCAGCCCAATTTCCAACTCAGATCTAATCATTCAAACCCTGAATGGTTTAGATTCTGAATACAACCCTATGGTGGTCAAGCTATCTGATCAAACTAGTCTCACTTGGGTTGATCTGCAGGCTCAATTGCCGACCTTTGAGAGTAGACTTGATCAACTGAATAGCCTCACCAACCTAACCCTTAATGCTTCAGCAAATGTTGCCAACAAAACTGATTACAAAGGCAACAAATTCAACACAAACAACAACTGGAGAGGTTCCAGTAGCAACTGGAGAGGTTCTAACTTCAGAGGTTGGAGAGGAGGCAGAGGAAGAGGAAGAATGTCTAAGCCAACATGTCAAGTTTGCTACAAGGTCGGGCACACAGCAGCAAATTGCTACTACAGGTTTGATAAGTCTTATTCAAACTCAAATTGTTCAAAGAGAAAGGATGGACAAGGAGCACACAATGCCTTCCTAGCCTCACAAAGCTCTCTTCAAGATTATGATTGGTACTTTGACAGTGGTGCAAGCAATCATGTGACACACCAAACTGACAAATTCGAGGATCTGGTAAAACATCATGGTAAGAACTCATTAATAGTTGGAAGTGGTGAAAAATTGAAGATTGTTGCCTCAGGTTCCTCAAAACTAAACTCACTTAACTTACATGATGTCTTATATGTGCCCAACATTACCAAAAACCTATTAAGTGTGTCGAAATTAACTGTCGACAATAACATTCTGGTTGAGTTTGATGCAAATTGTTGCTTTGTGAAGGACAAGTTGACAGGGAAGGCAATTCTAAGAGGGACACTTAAAGATGGCTTGTATCAGCTCTCAAGGACTGAAAGGGACCCGTGTGCTTATGTATCTGTCAAGGAGAGCTGGCATAGAAGGCTTGGTCATCCAAATAATAAAGTCCTAGATAGAGTCTTGAAAAGTTGTAATGTCAAACTATCACCAAGTGATCATTTTAACTTTTGTGAGGCTTGTCAATATGGCAAAATGCATTTTTTACCCTTTAAAACCTCTTTCTCTCATGCTAACAAAATTCTTGAATTAGTTCATACTGATGTCTGGTGGCCTGCAGCAGTAACATCTCCTTCGGGTTTCAAATATTATGTTCACTTCCTTGATGACTTTAGTGGATTTACCTGGATTTATCCTCTGAAACAGAAATCAGATACTGCACAAGCTTTTACCCAGTTTAAAAACATGGCAGAAAATCTGTTCAACAAGAGAATTAAGACAATCCAATGTGATGGTGGTGGTGAATATAAGGCTGTGCAAAACCATGCAATAGAAGCAGGGATACAATTCAGAATGTCATGCCCTTACACATCAGAACAAAATGGTAGGGCTGAGAGAAAACACAGACATATTGCTGAATTTGGCTTGACATTACTAGCACAAGCCAAAATGCCCTTACACTATTGGTGGGAAGCTTTCTCCACAATAGTTTATCTCATAAACAGACCGCCCTCTCTAGTCACTCAAAATGAAAGTCCTTACTCACTGCTCTTTAGAAAGGAACCTGACTACAGCTCCCTAAAACCCTTTGGGTGTGCTTGCTATCCCTGTCTCAAGCCCTATAATCAGCACAAATTGCAATTCCACACAACCAGATGTGTGTTCTTGGGCTATAGTAACTCCCACAAAGGATACAAATACATAAACTCTCATGGAAGAATCTTCACTTCAAGACATGTTGTCTTCAATGAAGAACATTTTCCATTCCATGATGGCTTTCTCAATACAATAAGTCCCTTGAAAACACTAACTGAAAGTCCATCTGCCTCTTTTTCTTTGCCTATTGCAAGTAACTCACATACTGGAGAAGCAACACCTTCAGATGACAACAATCCTGATGTCGAACAAGAACCAGCCAGTCCAACTGGAAGTGCTGCAGTTAATCTTAGCAGAGATCGGGCTGCAAATGATTCAAGTGCTGCAGTTAATCTGAGTAGAGATCAAGATGCAAATGATTCAACAAGGAACAATCCAATTTCTCATGACATTGATCCCACAGAAACAGTTGCTGAAGCTCCCCAAGACCTTGCTGAACCAAGAACAACCATCAACACTCATTGGACCAGGAGCAAGGCTGGAATTCACAAGCCAAAGCAACCATATGTTGGGTTAGCTGAAACCTGCACAAATGAGAAGGAACCAGAAAATGTCACAGAAGCACTCACAAGACCATAGTGGAAAGAAGCTATGGATAATGAGTATCAGGCACTCATGTCAAATCAAACCTGGGTTTTGGTACCATATCAAGGCCAAGAAAACATCATTGATTCTAAATGGGTCTTCAAGACCAAGTACAAAGCAGATGGGACAATTGAAAGGAGAAAGGCAAGATTAGTTGCAAAAGGATTTCAACAAACAGCTGGATTGGATTATGAAGAGACCTTCAGTCCAGTTGTCAAGGCCAGTACAGTTCGAATCATACTCTCAATTGCAGTGCATCTCAATTGGGAGGTCAAACAACTGGACATAAACAATGCATTCCTCAATGGCTACCTCAAAGAAACTGTGTTTATGCATCAACCAGAGGGATTTGTAGACTCAACTAAACCCGAACATGTCTGCAAGCTATCTAAGGCAATCTATGGATTGAAACAGGCCCCAAGAGCCTGGTTTGACATCCTCAAAAATGCCTTACTCAGCTGGGGTTTCAAGAACACAAAAAGTGATTCCTCACTCTTCACTCTAAGAGGTACAGATCACATTACCTTTCTACTTATATATGTGGATGATATAATTGTCAAAGGGAACAACACCAAATTTTTAGAATTCTTCATCAAACAACTCAATGTTGTGTTTTCCCTTAAGGACCTTGGTCCACTGGACTACTTCTTAGGCATAGAAGTTCAAAGAGATGCATCTGGAATGTACTTGAAGCAATCGAAATACATAGGAGACACCCTGAGAAAATTCAAAATGGAAAATGCTTCATCTTGTCCAACACCTATGGTAACTGGCAAACAATTTACAGCTGAAGGGGAGAAGTTAAAAGACCCAACCGTGTTCAGACAAGCTATAGGAGCATTGCAATACTTAACAAACACAAGGCCTGACATAGCATTCTCAGTTAACAAGCTCATCCAATTCATGAGCTCTCCCACTATAGATCACTGGCAAGGCATCAAAAGAATATTGAGATATCTTCAAGGTACCATCCAACACTGCCTACACATTAAACCATCCACTGACTTGGACTTAACAGGCTTCTCAGATGCAGATTGGGCCACAAGTGTGGACAATAGAAAATCCATGGCAGGTCAATGTGTCTTCCTTGGTGAAACACTTGTTTCTTAGTCCTCAAGGAAGCAAAAGGTAGTCTCAAGATCTAGTACAGAGTCACAATATAGAGCCCCGACTGACTTAGCTACTGAAATAGCATGGACTCGTTCACTCCTTGATGAGCTGAGACTCCCTCTGCCAAGAAAACCAACACTGTGGTGTGATAACTTGAGTGCCAAGGCATTAGCTTCAAATCCAGTTATGCATGCTCGATCCAAACACATTGAAATTGAAGTGCACTACATCAGAGACCAAGTGCTGCAAAATGATATTGTTGTGGCCTATGTTCCATCAGCTGATCAAATTGCTGACTGCCTCACTAAAGCATTAACTCACACACAATTCAACCAACTCAAAGACAAACTTGGGGTGACTCTCTCACCCATCAGTTTGAAGGGGGGAATTAGAGACAAGATCCCTTAATGTGTGGATCCAATGATTTGCCTTGACACCGTCAATCATTGTAATTAGTCTAATTACCAATCAATGGCTGTCAGCATTATTTGTCGCCTTATTTGCTTGTAGTATCTCAATGCTAGCCTTAATCATAGGATCATGTATTGCTAGCATTTGCTATATATGTACACTGTAATCATCAGTTCAAATATATCATTATTTACCTCTCATTACATTTTCTAACTTTGAGGAATAATTCAGTTGTGCAATATTCTATCTCTTCTTCAATTTGGTCAGGAATCAAACCTTACTTGAATACAATTTTTGAAAATTCTTCATGGTTGCTTGGAGATGGATCTGAAATTAACTTTTGGAATGATGCTTGGTTATCTAAGCCTTTGAACTCTTTGCTGTCTTTACCAGAACATTTACACTCTTCTTTAAATGCAAAGGTTAAAGATTTTCTGCATAATAACTCTTGGCTCATACCAAGTATTATTCTCCAAAACTGTCCAGCTATAGCTGAAGAGCTTAAGCAAACCATCATTCCTTCCTTTCCTAGTAAAGACTATCGTGTGTGGTGCAGAACTGAATCAGGCTCTCTAACTCTGAAGGATGCTTTTCGGTTTCTTAATAGCAATGGCCAAGCTGTATCTTGGGCCAAATTCATCTGGAATAAATGTGTTCCTCCATCCAAGTCTTTCCTGGTTTGGAGAATCCTCCATAAGCGCATGCCCACTGATGAGAACCTATGGTCCAATGGATGTATTATTGTCTCTAGGTGTGATTTATGTGGTTGTAATTATGAAACAACTGATCATCTTTTTCTTCAATGCGCCTTTGCTATGGACTTATGGTCCTGGCTGAGCAACACAGTTAGCATGGCAATAGATACCTCTTCTTTGCTTTCTGTTTTCTCTATCTATGATTCAGCAATGGAGCTCTCAAGTTAAGGACCTGTTGATTGCTGCCATAATTAACACTATCTGGGCAATTTGGCACTGCAGAAATAAATCAAGGTTTGAAGACAGGACTATCCCTTTGCAGGTTGCTAAAAACCTTATCCTTGCTAATGTTAGTCTTGCGGGCAATCTAAGTAAAGGAACAACTCCATCCTCCATGCAGGACTTTGTGTTATTAAAGGCTTTTATGGTCAACTGTCATCCCAATCATGCTCCTAAAATCACAAGTCATCTGGCATCCTCCTCCCTGTTATTGGGTCAAGTGCAATACCGATGGGGCTGCAAAAGGTGCACCGGGTCCTTCTGCTTGTGGTGGCATTTTTCGTGATCATAGTGATGCCACTCTTGGTTGCTTTGCAGCCAATCTTGGAATTTCTTTTGCTTTTTATGCTGAGCTTATGGGAGCAATCTTGGCAATTGAGATTGCTCATAAGAAAGGTTGGTTGTTATGGCTTGAATGTGACTCAAAGCTTGTCATCTCTGCAATCTCTTCTCCCTCAATGGTTCCTTAGAAACTTAGGAATAGATGGAATAATTGCATGGCCATTACTAAGGAAATGTGTTTTGGTTACTCTCATATTTTTCGCGAGGGCAATAACTGTGTAGATAAAATTGCTAATCACGGATTATCTATTCATGGATTCTTTTGGTGGGATTTAATCCCTACTTTTATTAGGGATGATTTTAATAATAATAGGGTAGGTCTTCCTAATTTTTGTTTTAGGTGATTCATGGGTAAGGTTCATGTCCCCCCATGCGCTTGTATTGTTTTTCTTTTTCTTTTTTGTAATAAATTTGCGTGTGCTGCATATGATAGATAGTGGCTAAGGTGCCAACCTAGTTGGGATGTTAGTCTCTATTGTGATGTTTTTGCATGCCTTCTTTGCTTAAAAAAAAGAAGAAGGGGATATACTCTCCTTCTCCTCCCCTCCCTCCCTCCCTTTCCTTCCCCTCCAAAACTCGCAAAGAATCAAATCATGTCAGCCAATATAGAACCACTCATGCTTCCCCACACTTTAATTTGGGGTCATACCAGAGAGTTTATAAAAGCACTTCGCCACATGGTTGAATGATTTTATTCAGTCTTAAATTCGCAAAAATCATCAACTCCTACACCAAGGCAAAACGAAGTTCCTATCTAACAAACAACATTAACACACTCATTGTAACAGAGTACAGACTAACAGGATCATCACTCATTGTAACAACATTCCCATTTCTTCCTTCTAGTTTCAGTTTTCTTTCCATGGCAAGGTCTCTTAATCAACATGGATGTTGGAGGCTTCCACTTAGGCCAAACCAACGAGTTTCTCGCTAATCTCCCAGACCTTGCGAGCTTTCTCTGCGTCGCTAGCTTCCCGGGACAGCTGGTTTTCAAATGAAGCAGAGGCTTGATTCCAGCTCCAGTAAACACCAGATTTTGTTAGGCTTGGTTCACTTACAACCTAAATTAAAACCAAACAGTTCAATACATTAGAAATGAAGATATTTCAATAATAAATACTGTTTTTTTTTTCCCATTATCTTCCTAGCGCGTCATTGGCAAGATTCCTGTAAAATGGGCTTGTCTGTAAAGCGGTTAAGGTGCATTCACCTTTAAAATTATCTTAGGTCCATTGTGATCTTAACTTACTAAACAATTTCAGGACCCTTATTTGATTACTACATAGAAGCTAATTTTAGAAGAATTTTTCCAGAGTGTGATTGCTATTTACCTGAGCAAGTCTCTTTCCTGCTTCATCTTCTGAGACAAAGCCTTTGGTTATGTACTTTTGGAATGGAGGGAATAGAGTTCTGAACAAGGGAATGTGCTCTCTAAACAAGCCTGTTGTGGCAATGCAACCCGGGTAAAGGGAAGCAAATGTGATTCCAGTTTCCTCATGGTATCTTCTGTGGAACTCTTGCATTGTGAGCATATTGCAGACTTTGCTGTCCTTGTATGCTTTGGCACCATCAAAGTCTCCACCATCTATCATGGCTGAACTGTTCAGTCCATTCAATCCACCGGCAAGTCCCCTCAAGTCGCCAAGGTTAGCCTTGGGAGGTACATTTCCAGCCAATGTATTTGTGTTTCCTGTTTAATCTATAGAATCAGAACCAAAATGCAACCAAATCATGGGTGATAAAAATTGGGATTTCCAATAGAACAAAACTCAAGTGAAGTTTATTAGGTGCTTGTTAGTTGTGGTGCTATTCTGCAATAAAAACATAACATGTATATTATTTTTTAGCCTGCTCATTCTCTTTTTAACTTATCAATTTATCATAGGCAAGATATAAAAAATGATACATGTTATATTGTTATTAGAGAACTGCACCATAAGCACATGAGGAATTTTATCTAAGTTTTGTCCTTCACAATAAACAACATCCTGATGAACTATACCTGTGATTGAGCCAACAATGATCAAGCGCTTCGAAGGGTAATCGGATTTGTTCAAGTCCTCAAGCAACAGGCGTGCAAGAAGAAAATGCCCCAGATGGTTTGTTCCGACACTAAGTTCAAAACCTTCAGCAGTGAATCTAGGTTCCTTGGCAGTTGGAAAGTAAACAGCAGCATTGCAAACCAGTACATCTAGCGGCATGCCCGATCGCCTCAAGTTATCTGCAAATTGGCGTACGCTGTCAAGAGAGGCAAGGTCTAAGTGCATAATGGTGTAGTTTTCCTTAGCTATGCCAGCAGATTTTGCAGCTCTTGCAGTCTTGAGGAAATCCCTGCATGCCATTATCACATGCCACTTTCCTGTCTCAGCCAAAGCCTTAGCAGTGGCTAGGCCTAATCCAGAGGAAGCCCCAGTGATCACAACACTGCCCTTCCTCAATGTTTTCTTGCCTTCTGGTGAAGATTTGTTAACTGCTGGAGTGGTGGTAGCCACTGTCTCAGCCCTCACAGCCCCAACTTTTTTATGGAATTCCCTCTGATAGAAAAAGGGTACATAAATAAATTAGACAATGTCCCCCAAAACTGAGGGGGGATTACATAAAAAACTTTGTATTTTGTAGTTAAACTCTGAAATTGATTAAATAATATACACGAATAACACATTTTCAACTAGTATAATCACATGAGAAACATCTTAATATGGAGTTGACAATACTAAAAAATTGAGAAACAAAGGTTATGTTGCAGTTACCTTGCACCTCAATGCAGAAGAGGTGAAGTCAGCTTTGAGAGAGTCTGATAATGAAAGACCAAATAGGGTGGAGTCCTTGAGAGATACACCAGACTTTCCCTGCAAACACAAAAGCCATTTCCCATAACTTCAATTGAATTATCTCTTCTCTCTGAGAAGTACATAATAAGAAATAAAACACCTCTTGGAAAATTGAAGCAAACCTCTTTAAGAATGGATGCAGGAACCAAAGAAGCAGCATGTAAAGCCATTGGAACTTAGAAAAGAAAAACAGTACAGACTGGATTATGTATTTTACAACGTTGCACCCAGCAAGCAAATATAGTAAGTTGAAGTGGTAATGTGAAAGGTGGACCTATTGTGAGTTATTGAAATGGATTTATATAGTAAAGTGTTTCTTTTGATATGAGAGGATAAGATAATTAGCAGTATGTGCAATTGCCACGTCCTTTGTAACCAACCAATAGGGTCTTGCATTTTAGATTTTAGATTTCTTATGATATAAATTTAATATTGGACTTAGGACAGAGGGGATATTTTGATCCGTTGCCCCAATAAGTGCCACTCCGTGTCCCGGACCCCGGCAGAAGTTATGGCCTTATAGGCTGCAAAAATATCAGTGCTGAAAGGGATTGGGGGAGTGGAGCTACATTTTGGATAGAAACGTAAAGACTTAAGACAACCCTTTTTTGGCAGGTTCAGCCTTCAAGGATATAAGATACGATAATGGTATTTGAACATAAATTTTGATGCTATGTATAGATATCGTATAGCTGAAGAGGTGTTTTGAGAGTAATAAAATACATTATGAGAAAGAAGAGAACAATAAATAAGTACTGAAGAATATTTTTATACGGTATTTGGATACCATTTTTGTGTTCAAATATCTTTACTCATAAGACATTGGTGATGTTTTTTTTTTCTCCTTGAAGAAGAAACTAGAAAGTTTGGAAGATGAGAAGATCAATCAAATTTTAAAGAATTATTTAAAATAATAACTTAAAAAGATAATAAAGCTCTTACCTACATTATTTTAAAATCATTTTAAAATTTGATTAAACCTTAAAATTTTGATTGGTTGTGTTCAATCGACACGGGTCCATTTTATTCGTGGAAGACTCCATCCCTTATGAGTGTTGCAGAATGTGACAAAGGGCCTAACCAAGTTGTCCTAACCCAATTAGCTCACGAGGCTATTCAAGTAAGTTGTAAGATTGGGCCTACTCAAACACTACTTTGTGGATGTAGGTAAGCCCAGGAAGCTGAAGTAGTACCAATACCTTGCCTCATGCCTGTAACCCACTAGCTAGAACTGTGGGGAAACTGTGCAAGTGTATGTATTCATGATCATTGATCATGATTGATGCATTGTTGACAAGAAAAAATAACTAATGAATTGCCGAATCCTAAATAATGACACAAAGATAGCCCCTAATTTTTAACTAGAATTTTAACAGAAAAGCATTTTATTTTCCAGCAAGTGTTAAATTGGCAGGGCCGTAGGGTTGTGCTATACTTCTAAAATTTCTCTGTTTGGAATGCTGGTATTACAACAATGTCTTTGGAATGCAAGTTCTTCACATTTTCAAGTACATTATAATTTTAAAGGATTTGAAAGCCGTTCATTGTAAATTTGTAATGAGTTTGACTGTAACACCGATTAACTTAATTGTTATAATCGAACACGTGAATCTTAAAATTTTGACCCATGTGTTTAGGTAAACAACTTATAGCCTCTTTGTTTTAACTTTTCCTCAACAGCAACTGACGTTGAAAGCAGTGTTGACAGGAAGCTCCAATTTGGAGCTTTGGATAAATATGTTTGAACGCATAAATTTCCCATTTGCGTTAAAAAGAACTTAAAATAAATAGGTTCTTATTAAGCGTGGTACCAGATAATAAAATCGGATTGACTGAATCAGATTGGTCTGACTGAATCAGGCTACTCACGACCAGCCTATTTGAATCGTACCGATCTGATTGGATCAAACTCCTCACGAATGGTCTAACGGGACTGAACTGGTCTAATTGAACCAGACTACACATGAATGGTCTTATTGCACCTGTCTGGTTTAGTTGGACCGATTGTAAGTACTCTGGTTCAATCGGACTAGTCATGGGTATCCAGGTTCACTCAGACTAGCCCGGTTCAATTAAGCCGGTTGTGAGGAGCCCAATATAATCTGATCGACTGTGAGTAACACAATTCAGTCTTACCGGCCGCAAACAGTGCGGTTCATCCAATAGGGTTTAGTTCGGTCAGGTTCAGAGTCTTGAACACTCTGGTTCATCTCACGATTATGCTGAATAAAGATATCAGCCAGATCAAAACTTACTTTTTTTTTACAACCGGGGGGGAAATTGCAGGTGTGCCATGGATTGTGCAAATTGGTTTTCTGCATATAACAGTGGCTTTTGTAAAAGTCAGGGTCAAAACATAGGCTCTGGAAAATGGCCTACAAATTTGTCGCAGCAATTCTTTGTGCCTTTTTTTTAAGATGATACATCAAAGAGATAAAGTATAAATCATTCTGTGGCCTGCGGATTTGCAGGGTAAGGTATTGAGTCTCAAGCTATTTACAAAGCGACAGTGCATAAGGAAGCACCTGACATCTCTCACAAGGGAAAATGATGATTACTATCATAATCTATGCATGCATTTCAAAATGACCCTTTTTCCCATACATTAAATTCTAGCCAGGCCTTGCAATTGATGCTCTTGTGCCAGATCAAAAATCTGCAACTACACTTGCCTTGCTCATGTTATGCTTCAATCTGGCTGCTGGATTTTATGATCAGCATGTGCCAAAATTTATAGCAAGGATATGAGTATGAAGTACTTGTTCATCCATAGGATACTTTTTGTTAGGCAGTGTAACCTGTATTGTGGTAGCACATAATTTTGCATCTATTAAAATGTTGTGGCTGAGTTTGATGGGCTTCATAGTGCACATGTGTTGCATTGGCATGCTAGGCTGTCAAACACACACTTTTGATGCAGCATGCATATACGAGTTACTTAAAGGGTGATAGAGTTGACCTCTTGTGGAACCAGCACACCCCTTACTAGCGAATTCAAGTATTTATTACTATGTCAGAAGCAACATTATTTCCTTTATTATATTAACTTGTAACCTGGTGTATGTGGAACTAGCATCATCCTCCCCACCCAATTATTGGATGAAGTGCTTTAACAATAAATCAAAAGCAACTATATGTACTTATTATAGAAGCTTGGCGTCTATAATATTACTATGGATGAGCCCCTAAGGGGATTTTGCGGGAATTTGAATTTAGTGCATTCGGGCATTCATGCATCGTTGTATTAATATTGTTTCATTTTTTCAATACACACTCAAATACATCCAATGATACATATCAGTGAATGCGTGAGATGTAATGAATGCCGGGAACCCAAATCCCATTTGCAGTATACTCAGTGTATCAACGACATGTACTGTCTAACACTCTTGATATGTGTTCATATACATATACAAGTCCATTGGTAATTGCTGGCCTACCATAAAACCATGAGTTAGTAATGCTATCGTTGAAGATATCAACTAGCAATATCGAAAAAGGCTCGAACTTTAATCCCAAAAATGTTTTTCTACAACTCCAATTAATTAAAAATATATATGTTTCTAAAATTAGTGAAGGAAGGTGGGTAGCACATGCTCAAAACCTTGTTTGGAAAGGTAGAAGATGAGTAAAAAGGAAAGAATTAGCGTTTAGGATTAAAAGTGCAGGTGAAATTGGATGGAAGAGATAAAGAGGTAAGTTTTTCTTTTCTCTTGACTCAAAACTTTCCTTGCATTCTACTCTATTATTAGGAGCTTAAAATCCAACTTGGACTATGTTTGGAAGTTTTTAAGGAGATGGAGTAGAATGGTTAATAATGAAATTGTTAGTAATGGAGTTGAGTAGAAAGGTAAAAACATCTCACTCTATTGTTTGGAAGTTTAACGAGGGAACGAGAGAAAATGCCTAACCCCCACTTTGTTGGAGAGTAGGAAAATAAGAGAGTTTGAATAGAGTGAGCTGGTTTGAGTTACCATTCTACATTATCCCAGTTCATTAATGAAAATAACGAGTTAATGGATTTTTACCATTCTACTTCATTATTAACCACCCCATTCATAAGGTAAAAAACAAAAAATACCATTCATCCTCCCAAACATATATTATGTTCAGGCTACAACTTTGTTTATTTAACAAATAAGCTAAGTCTTCAGAAGGACTTATTTACTATATCGATTAAGGAAAAACTTAACCTTTTTTATTTAACTTTTTTATTTAATAGTTAGGAAAATTATTAGGGTAATATAACAAAACTTCGAACAATAGGAAAAAAGCATTCTATTGCATAGCTGCTAAGCAGTAGAAAAAATTATTAGTTACTTAATTGAAACATTTAATTATTTTATATAATAAAATTAATATAGCTCACATTATTGCTCGCTTTTTCGTATCACTATCCGTGTATATTTTCACAAATAAAAAAACATTAAAAAAAATTATAAAGATTTATTAACCTTTATAAGAGACTACTCTTCTCTTCAAAGCCATCTCTGTTGCAGTGGGGAAGATTCCTGGGGTTTCTTTCACTACCTCCTCATATTGCTTGGATCATCCTCCCATGGCTTCCAAGGCAGTCTCCATAACCAACGCTCTGATTGTGACCCAGTCTCTTCGAGCACCTTGGGTTTCTTTGTGCTACGAATCAGCTGGTCAGCTTCTTCACTGTGAACATCCATTTTTGTCCGTCTTCATTTTATTCTAATTTTTTATGTTATTATGTTTCAGGGAGACTAAAAATAATAGTGAAGAGAGAAAGAAGGAAAAGAAAATAATGAAGAAAGGAGGAGGCTCATAACTGATTCGCTGTTGGACGGGTCCAGTCCATTGCATTGCATTTGCTGTTGGACGGCGAGGTCCCGTCCATTCCATTGCATTGCATATTTTAATTTCTGTTGGACGAAGAGGTTCTGTCCATTGCACGTTTAAGTTTCTGTTGGACTGGGAGGTCCCGTCCATTCCATTGCATGTTTTAATTTCTGTTGGATGAGGAGGTTCCGTCTATTGCATGTTTAAGCTTCTGTTGGACGGGGAGGTCCCATCCATTCCATTGGATGTTTTAATTTATGTTGGACTAGGAGGTTCCGTCCATTGCATGTTTAAGTTTCTGTTGGATGGGGAGGTCCCGTCCATTCCATTGCATATTTTAATTTCTGTTGGACGAGGAGGTTCCGTCCATTGCACGTTTAAGTTTCTGTTGGACGGGGAGGTCCCGTCCATTCCATTGCATGTTTTAATTTCTGTTGGACGAGGAGGTTCCGTCTATTGCATGTTTAAGCTTCTGTTAGACGGGGAGGTCCCATCCATTCCATTGGATGTTTTAATTTCTGTTGGACTAGGAGGTTCCGTCCATTGCATGTTTAAGTTTCTGTTGGATGGGGAGGTCCCGTCCATTCCATTGCATATTTTAATTTCTGTTGGACGAGGAGGTTCCGTCCATTGCACGTTTAAGTTTCTGTTGGACGGGGAGGTCCCGTCCATTCCATTGCATGTTTTAATTTTTGTTGGACGAGGAGGTTCCGTCTATTGCATGTTTAAGCTTCTGTTGGATGGGGAGGTCCCGTCCATTCCATTGCATGTTTTAATTTCTGTTGGACGAGGAGGTTCCGTCCATTGCATGTTTAAGTTTCTGTTGGACGGGGAGGTCCCGTCCATTCCATTGCATATTTTAATTTCTGTTGGACGAGTAGGTTCCGCCCATTGCACGTTTAAGTTTCTATTGGACGGGGAGGTCCCATCCCTTCCATTGCATGTTTTAATTTCTGTTGGACGAGAAGGTTCCGTCCATTGCATGTTTAAGCTTCTGTTGGACGGGGAGGTCCCGTCCATTCCATTGCATGTTTTAATTTCTGTTGGACGAGGAGGTTCCGTCCATTGCATGTTTTAATTTCTGTTGTACGGGGAGGTCCCGTCCATTCCATTGCATATTTTAATTTTTGTTGGACGAGGAGGTTCCGTCCATTGCATGTTTAAGTTTCTGTTGGACGGAGAGGTCCCGTCCATTCCATTGCATGTTTTAATTTCTGTTGGACGAGGAGGTTCCGTCCATTGCATGTTTAAGTTTCTGTTGGACGGGGAGGTCCCATCCATTCCATTGCATATTTTAATTTCTGTTGGATGAGGAGGTTCCGTCCATTGCATGTTTAAGTTTCTATTGGACGGGGAGGTCCCGTCCATTCCATTGCATGTTTTAATTTCTGTTGGACGAGTAGGTCTTCCATTGCATTTTAACTTTCTGTTAGACGAGTAGGTCTTCCATTGCATTTTAACTTTCTGCTGGATGAGTAGGTCTTTCATTGAATGTTTAAGTTTCTGTTAGACGGGGAGGTCCCGTCCATTCTATTGCATTTTAACTTTCTGCTGGACGAGTAGGTCTTCCATGGCATGTTTAAGTTTCTGTTGGACGAGTAGGTCTTCCATTGCATGTTTAAGTTTCTGATGGACGGGTAGGTCCCGTCCATTCCATTGCATGTTTCAATTTCTGCTGGACGAGGAGGTTCCGTCCATTGCATGTGTAAAATTCTATTGGACGAGGAGGTCCGTCCAATGCATATCTAATTTTGCATATCTAACTTTCTGTTGGACGAGGAGGTTCTGTCCACTACAATTTTATTTTCAGGCTGGAGGCTAAAGAATAAAGAAAGAAGAAGAAGAAGATAATGAAGAAAGGACGAAGAAAAGAAGGAGAAAAGGACAATCATCGAAAAGGAGAAAGGAGATTGAGTAACTTCTCCTAACCCTAAAAACCCTATTTTACATATCAGACAAGACCTCTTTTCCTCCTCCCACTCTCCAACCGCTCCTGCGCCTCCTCTACCCATTGGTTCTTCTTCTTCCTCATCCCCTCCCTCCTTTTAACCTAGCAGCCCCACTCCTAATCCTAAAAAGCCCATCTTACATATCAGACAAAGCCCCCCATCTCCTTCTCTTTTCAAACACGCAACCTTCACATCAAATCACCTCCTTCCCACTGCTCACGCCGCTCCCACCTGGACACACGCTATTTCTGCTCAGAGCCACCCAAGCCCTGGATTGCATGAAGACCAACCTTGAAGCCGTTGGGTAAGAAGAAGCATGCAGCCCTCTCCTCCATCTATAAAAAGGGGAGAAAAAGGGAGACGGGGGGGGGGGGGGGGGGGGGTTGAACTGATATTTTCTGGGTGAAAAAAAGGAGATTAGAGATCTGAGTTTTTTCTCTTCTCTACTATTAGAGTGGTTAAGAAGGAGAAGTTAAAAGAGCCAGTGAGATTGAAATGTAAAGGTTTTGATCTTGAAATCTTACCACTGGGAGAAAACAAAATCATTGTTATTCTGCTCTCATTTCGTAATCCTTGTTCTCTTTGTTGATATTATTCATAAGTTTCCCTTGACATTTTATTTTTCAGTGTCTCTATTTGCGACAAAAGAAAAACCCATGGATATTGAAACTGAATAAGTTAATAAAATGTTTCACTTTGTCTCTATTTACTATCATGCTTTTGTACCTCTATCTACTGAATAAGTTAGTAAAATGTTTCATTTTTATCTGTTTACTATGATGTTTGTGTCTCTGTTTACTGAATGATTTAGTAAAATATTTCACTGTTATTCTATTTTCATAAGGTAAAGATACTTTTACATGAAAAAATAAAAGATGATCACTTAAATCCCCTTCAACCGGTTCCAAATACTTAATCAAAACAATGTTTTTTTGGGTTGCTCTATGACAAGTGTCATGTTCAACCCTTTAGATTTTGAGGTTGCTCTGTGGACTTACGTGCCATGTTCAACCTCACTTAGCTCCAAAAAATTTCACAACGGGTAAAACAAATATTTTCAAAGTTATTAATAATTTGTACAACTAATTTTGGGTAACCATTTTATGTATGTTCTAGGGTGCCGTGGGGTTAAGTCTCCATGCCTTCCCAAGACATAATCGAATCCCGAACCCAAAGCTTTTTCTTAAAGGGTTTTCCAACTTCCCTGAAATTAAATAAAGTTGGTGGTGACTCCATGTTTTCTCTCTAAAAGGAAAAATTAGTCATTTTTTTGTTCGCTACAGATGGCGACTCCACTGGGGACCTTTTAAGAGAGTCAAGCCCGTAAAAATTGGTTTTGCAAATTTTTAATAACTTGTAGCTTATTTGTTTTACCTTTTATGGCTATATCTTGCTGTTTTTTTTCTTACAACAATTAAATGACAAAACTAAAAAATGTTTTTTATTTTTAGTAATGTTTGTTTGGATTGTCCTTTTGGTTGGGTTTTCCTTTTATTTAAATGAGAAGAATTAGCTGTACACACATTTTAACTCATGTTATTGTTATATATGTTTCACTAACAATGTTTTTGTTACCTGGCTTATGACAAAAGGGGGCGTACTTTTCTTTTCTCTCTCTATCATCATAAGCATAAATTGTCATGCATGTTCATTGTGAATATTCACAAAACTAGGGGCGTCACATTGTTTCCCCAAACCTGAATGACATATTCGAATATTATTGCACACCTAATAGGCGCTATGTCATAATAAAGGTGATGCTTACCCATTAGGGTTTTCAACCCCATTGGGTCCCCTACAACATGAATCATGCAAGATATATTTGCTTCACTATACTCATTTATTTTATTTTTTTTGGTGACTCTTTGTTGGAAGATTTTGGTATTCACCTTATAGCAAGAGAATGGAAAAGTTTGGTTCAGAGAAGAGTACTAGCAACGTGAGTTGTTCCAAGAAAAGTATCAAGATCGATGTGACACTCAATGACGTGAAGAGATTACGTGAACTCAGCCAGCAAATGTCAGAAAAAGCACGCTCAGACTTTGTCAGCAAATATGGTAGAATATTGGACCTATTGCGTGTTCCAATGGAAGCCCCCGCTCTGAGCGCGTTGGCCCAATATTGGAATTCAACTTTGAGGTGTTTTGAATTGCCTAACTTAGACATCACTCCGGCCATAGAAAAGTATGCTTATATGCTAAGACTGCCAATTCAAAAGAAGACCCGTGTCTACATGTATTATGGCCAATCTGTAACGGATTGGAAGATAGCAAGTCTATTGGAGATTCAACCGGAACAGATAGAGAAAGCAGAAAAGGGAACCACCAAAGGGTTGAAGAGTCGATTTTTGGAAGTGTATCTCAACAAGGTGGGCCAGCAACAACAAAGGGATACTTTCAACAAAGTACTAGCCCTCATGATATATGGGTTGGTGCTCTTTCCTTTTGTACCAGATCTGATTGATCAGTCAGCCATGGATGTCCCGGTCCCTACTATCTTAGCTGAAACTTTCCTCTCCCTATAGGTTTGTCATCAGAATCAATAAGGGAAACTGCGGTGTTGTGCATCAATATTGTATGTTTGGATCATGACTCACTTGTATGCTCGTGATAAAATTGATAGAACAAATGACCCGCTGAAAGGATTCGCTCGCATGCAACTAAAGCCACGTAAGCTATATGAATGGAAACAAGAGTTTGATCAGATCGAGCCGCGATCATTTAGTTGGATGTGTCCATGGTATATTGGAGATTCAGTTGTATTCAGCTGTGGAAGTTTTTCAAATGTTCCATTGATGGGTCCCAGAGGTTGTGTATCGTACTCACCCGCTTTGGTGATGCGTCAGCTCAAGTGGACACATGATGAACCCCCTGAAGAGCTGCTCGATGGGATATTCTTCCTATAGCAAGAAAGTGAAAGCATCAAGAGTCAAACGATAGCAGTAGGGTCAGCATGGAATGATGTTCATATAAAAGGACCGGAGGAATTAGGAAGGCGAATCATAGCTCACACAAAAAGATATGAAGTATGGAGAGAAGCAAAAAGAAGTTTCCCTCCAAGACCTGCACCCCCTCTCCATGGGGAAAATAATCCTCTTGCCGAAGATCAAATGTTGAAAGAAATCAAAATTTTAAAAGCTCAGATGAGGGTTTTGGATGCGAAGAACCAAGCTGCCAAAGTAATTATTGTCACGCTCCGAAGCCGAGTGCAGAAGCTGAGTTTACAGATTGAGCATTTGAAAGACGAATGCGCTGATGCTCACGAAGCCCCGATTCGCGCAAAAAGGGCAAGAAAAGACAAAGAAGCATAAATTCATGAGCTGCTGGCAAAGGTAGGATATCAAGAGAAGTTACTTGTCAAAATTCAATGGAAGAAAAAAGAGCTCGAGACAAATGTAGGGGTTCATGTTGAAACAATACATATACTAAAAGAGAGAGTTGAATCCCTGCAAGAATCCTTGGCCCAAACAGAAGCGTAATCTGATCGAGGATGGAACGAAGCAGTCAAGTATCGCGAGCTACTAGCGGAAGCCAACATGAGAAAAAATTGGCTCAGAACCAAGATAAAAGACTCTGAAAGAGTTGAAGCTCAACGTCACGCAGAATGGGTAAAGGGATGGAAATTGGTAGTGAAAGATGTGATGAATGCAAAGGAAGCATGGAAAAGAAAATACGAGGACATGATGGATAAGCTCCAATATCACACTTCCCGGCTGGTAGAGCGATTTGAAGAGGCATCCATCCACATTCGTATGAACCATTTCCTTCAGCTACCACCAAAGGTGACCGATTTCTTCAATCATTTTGGGAAACTCGCCAGAGGGTTCAGGAAAAAGAAGATAAGGCTCTTAACATAGAACTTTGTAGACCTCGGAGAAGGATGGAAACCATCAATGTACTTCTTTTATTTTGATCAAAGACTCATGATTTGTATCGAAATATTTATAATGAAATGGAAGTTTTCATCCATGTCTATCGAGCGTTTTTTAGATGATATCTATCGAGGAGTGCATTCTCCCTTAGATATGTCATCAACTATATTTTTACCCTAAAAACGACGTGTTTTCTGCATAAAAATGAGGACACTGCTAGTACGAGTGTGGTCTATCGAGGAGTAGATTCTCCCTTGGACTTGACACCAACTGCATTCAAGCTAGAGGGAACCATACCACTAGATTTGATTGCAGGATGAGTTTTCTTGCTATAGGTGTATACGAAGGACTTCCTAAGAGTCCCTTGTTGACGGTTCTAGGCAAGTATACCTAGTCGTTCAAGTAATACGGTGGTGAGACTGTTTATCGTTCCCACGAGGACTGTGACAAGTACTAACACGTACCGAATCAATTACTATCTAATCGGATATTTGGATTGAAGGGAGCTCGATAGTAAATACCAAGACCAAATAAGATCTAAACCTAGAACAAACAAAATAAAGAGAAAAGTTCTTTGAGAATTTCTGTCGAACACTTGGAAGGCAGTTAAAGGAATTCTTCAAATATATGAACTCTGTTGGGATTAGGTTCACTAAACTTCATCCCCATGCAATGACATGACTAATAAACAGTTTCTACTTCAAGTATGACAATCAATCCACTAATTTACTCAAGCCCTGATTCCTCGGATGACAAGAGCCTAAATCCACTAATAGACCCTAATTCCTTAGGTGGCCTAGATTACTGAAATTGCATTAAGATTAGGGATTACGCGATTGTTAATAAACCTAGTTCCATTCCTAGATACAAGGTTTACTAGGTGATCAATTTAAGTTCCGGTTCTAATACGAATTTCCCAATTGCATTTCAAAACACTAATCAAGTCATGGGGGTGCTAGCCACAACAAGCATTAAGCACAGAAAATCAATCACTCAATAAAGAAGTAAAAACTATATTACAAGATCAAGTCAGATACATGAGAATTCAGAGATAGCTACACCTAACCCCAACAATGGAGGTTTAGCTACTCATGATCATAGCCAAAACAAAAGAAATATAGATGAAAGGGAGGAAAAACTCCATGGAATCCTTGTGCCACTGCCCCTGGTTCAGAGAGAGTATTGTAGGGTTTCAAAAACTGTCTTTCTTCTGTTCTGCTCGTGCTCCTTTATAGATCAGGATTCGCGTCACGGCCGTGACGCTTTCTGCCTTGGCACGCTTTCAAATATTGGAGCATCATGGCCGTGATGCTCATCACGGGCAGGCCGTGATAGCTTCTGCCTTCACCAAATGCTGTCACGGCTGTGATTGCCGTCACGGCTTGGCCGTGACAGATTCTGCCAAGAGGGGGTCTGGCTCCGTTAACATGTCACGGCCGTGATAGGTATCACGGCTAGGCCGTGACAGCTTCTGACTTTTTCCTTCTTTTCTCTCAATTATTGCTCGATCACGACCATGAGGGTCATCACGGGCTGGCCGTGATGGGCTCTGCCTGGGTCATTTTCTTCACTTTTTAAGCTCTGTCTTCATCCAAGCTCCATCATGGCTAATCTTGAGCATTTTTCCTTGAATTCCTGCAAAACAACACCAAGAAACCGCCTCACCCGAACCAAGGTAAAAACTAATAAAATCGAATCAAATATGCCTAAACTATATGAGAAATGCATGCAAAAATGTACAGGAATTATGATGTGAAATCACACTATCAAATCACCCCAAGCTTATTCAATTGCTTGTCCTCAAGCAATTACTAAGGCCAGAAGAAATAAATAATCAGCGTATGGATAGTGAACCAAGAACCCGAGTAACAAGTAATCCAAGTAACAGGCATCTCAAATAATTCAGCAAGAGACAATCAATTCAAGTCCAATTAGAGGCTTAGGTTTCTTAGACTCATATTCTTACCGATTAGGGAATTCTTTCTCACCTGAAGATCACCCCAAGCTTGTTCAATTGCTTGGCTCTCTTTCTCACCTCACTCAAGTGTTAGGGATATAAGACAATTCGCTCCATTTTCCTCAAGGAATGAATTCTACCATAGGCTTGACTATCAACCAGATCTCTACTTTATTAATGAAAACAATTAAGAATCAAGAGGTCTTTGACTTTGGTTGTAACGGGGCCATGGGATTTATCATTAGGTGGGGCAATCAAGAAAAGAACATTTCAAAAGGCTACACAAAATATCAATCATTGCAAACATGACACCTTCTAAAATACCTTTGTGGGTTCTGATTTACTTTTCCACCTTTCTTTTCTTTCTTTTTCTTTTATTTCTCATTTCTTTTTGTCATCCCCTTCTCTATATATTTTTCTTTTTCTTCTGTTTTTCTTTTCCTTGTAGAAGGGGAGATTTTTCAACTCAAGAGAAATATTTTTCCGATTCTTTCATCCCAAACTTTTTTGTAACTACCTTTTTACCCTTTTTGTAATACTTTAGAAGGTATCCTACCAAGCATATTTATCAAAATATTTCAGGATACCAGGAAAAGTATTTTATTCTTTCAGGCTCAAAATTGGGTAACTAAGGGGTAGCATTTAGTCATTCAAAGCTCAGAAGGCCAGAAAAATACCTAGTGCCTCAATCATTTTCAAAAAAGTTTTCAAAAATTTTTAAGCTTCAAAATGGTTTCAAGTCAAGTTCTAGAGAAATACCATCCAAGAGGAATAACACTCTAACACAAGGAATGGGGTAGATTTAGTGAGTACCCCTTTGGCTCAAAATCTCACATTTTAGAAGTTCAGAAATCAATGAGAAACACAAGTCTATGGAACCACATGCTAATTATCAACTATCACAGATCATCTCAAGCATTTTCATTTGCAGCCTTATCACAAGAATAAACAAAATTGGGTTCAAGAATTCACTATCTCAAGTTATTTGGCACTTAGTTCTCACAATTGGATGCAAAATTTAGGCAAGGGGCAATCTAATCATGTGAACATGCAAGGCTATCATGCAAAACTATATGAATGCAACATGAACAATGCAGAAATACCCCTACCCCAAGCTTAAGAACTTACATTGTCCCCAATGTAAATAAACAAGTTGGAGAGAGGAAAGAAAAATTGGAACGACTTACCGAGGCGGCAGCGGGGGCTGGTTCACATGCCTAGTCAGAAGGAATTGCATGAAAATTGGGTCACAGCAGTGATGCTTATCACGGGTAGGCCGTGATGCATTCTGGTCCATAGGGGTAGCCTGTCACGGCCGTGACCTCTGGTGCGGTGTATCTTAGAGATATATATTTAAAGGCAAGTGCACCTCGTCGCAATCAAGTAATACGGTGGTGAGACCGGTTATCGTATCCACAGGGATTGGATGTCAATTACCAGTTCGCAAATTCAACAACTATCTAGACTAATCTAAAATATGAGAGATTAAAACTTAAGAAATAAAATATTTTTGTCTTTTTGTAATTTTGTCAAACACTTGGTATGCAAACAGGGATGTGGCTAGAATTGTTGGGGTTAGACTACACTAATTCTCCCTTAGTTGCAATGAAATGGCTTCTAACACAAGTCCTAATTCAATTATGCCAATCAAGCCTTTTCTAAAGTACTCAAGCCTAATGTCTTAGGTGCATTGAGCCTAAAACCCCAAATTAAACCCTAATGTCTTAGGTGGAATAACCTGAGATTTTGCATTAAGTTAAGACTTATAAGATTGCAAGCAGCCAACACCTATGTCTAGATTCTTGACCTACTTGGCATATGATTCATGAGCATGCCTTAATACCAACCTTCCAGTCATCTATCAAAGCAACAAATCATTCCTATGGGTAGCTAATCCAAGGAAAGCATTAAACACAGAATCACATACTCATAACGAAATAGAAACTTGTATTAAAATACCAAATCAATTACAACAAGTTCAGAAAAGTTACATCTAACCCCAACAATGGGGATTTAACTACTCATGATAAGGAAATACAAAAAGGAAAAAGAGAAGGGATGAAGAACACTCATAGACAAGCTTCCTCCAATCTTCTCTCCATCCAAGAGCAGAGAAAATGCCCCCCTTTTTGGGTAGAAACCCTCTCCAGCCACCAGCCTTAGCCTGCCTCCAAGTGCAGCTTATTAGGTTAGAAGTTGGTCCCTTTTTCTGTTCAGTGCAGGTTCATTTATAGGTCCGTCGCCCGTCACGGCCGTGACAGCCATCACGGCCAGGCCGTGATGGTCTCTGACTTGGGCGCCTCTTCATTCACTTATTCATCACGGCCGTGATGGTCATCACGGCCAGGCCGTGATCGTTTCTGACTTTTCCAACTAGCAGGTCACGGCCGTGATAGCCATCACGGCCAGGCCGTGATACTCTCTGCTTGGCTCATAATCTTCACTTCTAATCTCTTTTTTCATCCAAGCTCCACCAAGGCTGATTTCTGGGCATTTTTCCACTAAATCCTGCAAAACAACACACAGAAACCACCTCATCCGTTCCAAAGGAAAAACTATATAAAATCAACACTAATTACCACTAACTATATGCAAATGCATGCCGAAATGTACATGAAAAATGAGGTAAAATCACACTCATCAAATCACCCCAAGCTTAAGACTTTGCTTGTCCTCAAGCAAAAACTAAGGCCAGAAGAGATAAACAGTCAAAGCATGGATAGTGAACTAAGAACCCGAGTAAAATGATCCAAGCAATAGGCAATTCAAACAATTCAGCAAGAGACAATCAATTCAAATCCAATTAGGGGCTTAAGTTTCCTAGACTCACATTCTCACTGATTCGGGCACTCTTGCTCACTTGAAGCTCACCCCAAGCTTGTTTACTTGCTTGGCTCTCTTTCTTGCCTCACTCACTCAAGTGTTCAAGTATATATACAATTCGCTCTATTTTCCTCAAGGAATGATTCCTACCATATGCTTGACTATCAACCAAATCTCCACTTTATTTATGAAAAACACTTAAGAATCAAGAGGTCTTTATTTGGTTGTAACGTGGCCATGGGATTAATCTTTAGGTGGGGATAACAAGAAAGGGATATTTCAAAAGGCTACATAAACATAAAGCTTTGCAAACATGACCTTCTAAAATACCTTCTTGGATTTTCAATACATTTTTCCACCTTTCTTTTCTTTCTTTTTCTTTTTATTTTTCACTTTTCTTTTTTTTTTCTTTTTTTTTTCATCCCCTTCTCCATTTATTTATTTTTTTATTTTTTTCTATTTTATTTGGAGAAGAGGAGTTTTTTTTTTTTTTTTTTTTTTTTAATGATTCTTTCATCCCAAACTTTCAACTACCGTTTTCACCCTTTTTGTGATACTTTAGAAGGTCCCTTATCAAGTATATGTATCAAAATTTTTCAGGGTACCAAGAAAAGCATTTTATTCATTCAGGCTCAAAATTGGGCAACTAAGGGTAGCATTTACACATTCAAAGCTCAGAAGGCCAGAAAAATACCTATTGCCTCAATCATTTTCAAAAATGTTTTCAAAAAATTTTAAGCTTCAACATGGTTTCAAGTCAAGTTCTGGAGAAAACAGACCAAGAGGAATAACACTCTACACAACGAATGGGGGCAGATTTAGTGAGTACCCCCTAATGGCTCAAAAGCTCACATTTATCAGTTCAAGAACCAGTGAGAAACACAAGTCTAAAGAAACATATGCTAATCATCAACTATCCAAGATCATCTCAAGCATATTTAATTTGCAGCCATATCACAAGAATAAACAGAATTGGGTTCAAAAATCCACTATCACAATTTAATTAGCACTTAGTCCTCACAATCATAAGCTCAATCTAAGCAGGGGCAATCAATTCATGTGATCATGCAAGACTAAACCTATATGAATGCAATATTTACAATGCAAGATATGAACATATGCAAAATACCCCTACCCCAAGCTTAAAGATTTACATTGTCCCCAATGTAAACAATCAAGTTGGAGAGGGTAGGAGAAAAATAAAATAAAGCAAAAATTGGAACGGCTTACCAAGGCGGTAGCGGGTGTTGGCTCACATGCTTGTTGGCTTTGTTTCTCCCTGCTCTTTTTTCTCCTTCCTTTATTCAAAATCTGAAGACACTTAACAAAATTATTAACAAACCTCTTGAGCTTCTCAAATTATTCAAGAGGTTGAAAATCAAAAACAAAAACTAACTAAAGAGAAGGGTTAAGAAAAGTTGGGTTGCCTCCCAATAAGCGCTTCTTTAACGTCACTAGCTTGACTCATCAAGAAGCATCCACCTGGATCCCATAACCTGTGGTATAAGGACCAAGGAATGCTAACCATGTGAGATCTTTCACTTGGATCCCACGGTTTGCAGCAAAAATGTGGAAGTGAGCTCTTGAAATTCATGCTGACTTCTTCATCTGGGAAGCGCTTTTCAATTCCACTCGGGTCAAAGATGACCCCTTTATCCATAAAATCTTCCCAATAAAAATGGGGTTCAACCTCAGGTAGAGGCATGAACTCCATTGTTGACTGCTTTAAAATATGAGGTGGCAAACAATTCGAGAGGATCATTGGTGTTGTTCTGGCTTCTGTACAATCTTCACTCTCAGCATTGCCAAATCCATCACCTTCCAAATATGCAGAAATCTCCGCACAAACCACACAAGTGTTTCTCCCATCACATTCCACACATGCATAGGGGCCAATAGCATCATTTAATTTCACAAGTTCTTCATCATCCCCGAGCATGGTGACATAGCTATCCTCCAAATGCCTCTTCCTTTCAGGCTCTTTAGTCAAGGGTTCAATGGGGAGTGGTGCAACTATGTTCTCCAAAACAGGGTCTTCACTTCTTGACTCGGTTGCTCCCACTTCTTCTTCTTCCTCCTCATCCATCATTGCATCATCTTCATCATCATCCATCAAGTCCTCATTTGGCATTTTGGATAGTAGGTTAGAGAATTCCTCAATACGTACCCCGAGACTTCGAATGGCATCTTCTTGATTCTTGAATTCTTCCATTGTTGTTGCCATGAAGTTCTCCAAAACAGCCTCTAAGTGAGATTGACTATCCGGGATAGGTTGCTCAACCTCGACTGGGAATGCGGATTTGAAGTTCTCCCAAGCAACTTCCAATGGGGATGGCTCATCATACCAAGGTGTGGAAGATTCCCAATGTTCCCCTTCATCCATCAAAGCATTGTTTGGAGGGTTCCCCCACCATGGAGTAGAAGTGTTGGGAAATTGATTTCCCCATTCAGAACAAACTACCATTGGTGGAGGAGGGACAGTTGCCCTTGACAGCTCATCACTCACTTGTTGGATTTTTACGGCCAACTCGCAAAGATATCTACCCGCAATGCAACTCAGATAATTCACTTTCTGCATCAGATGGTTGATACCAATTGTAGTCCATGATCCTATCTAATCAATTTTTCACCTCACAAACAATTAAGCCCATGATCAAATAAACACAAAAACAAATATATACAAAACTAACAAAAGAAAGATATTAATTATATACAGAAAAATAAAATAAAACAATGTCTAAACTAGTTGTCTCGTTTGTTACTAATGATATTGACAAAACCAATCCCTGGCAACGGCGCCAAAAACTTGGTGCGGTGTATCTTAGAGATATATATTTAAAGGCAAGTGCACCTCGTCGCAATCAAGTAATACGGTGGTGAGACCGGTTATCGTATCCACAGGGATTGGATGTCAATTACCAGTTCGCAAATTCAACAACTATCTAGACTAATCTAAAATATGAGAGATTAAAACTTAAGAAATAAAATATTTTTGTCTTTTTGTAATTTTGTCAAACACTTGGTATGCAAACAGGGATGTGGCTAGAATTGTTGGGGTTAGACTACACTAATTCTCCCTTAGTTGCAATGAAATGGCTTCTAACACAAGTCCTAATTCAATTATGCCAATCAAGCCTTTTCTAAAGTACTCAAGCCTAATGTCTTAGGTGCATTGAGCCTAAAACCCCAAATTAAACCCTAATGTCTTAGGTGGAATAACCTGAGATTTTGCATTAAGTTAAGACTTATAAGATTGCAAGCAGCCAACACCTATGTCTAGATTCTTGACTTACTTGGCATATGATTCATGAGCATGCCTTAATACCAACCTTCCAGTCATCTATCAAAGCAACAAATCATTCCTATGGGTAGCTAATCCAAGGAAAGCATTAAACACAGAATCACATACTCATAACGAAATAGAAACTTGTATTAAAATACCAAATCAATTACAACAAGTTCAGAAAAGTTACATCTAACCCCAACAATGGGGATTTAACTACTCATGATAAGGAAATACAAAAAGGAAAAAGAGAAGGGATGAAGAACACTCATAGACAAGCTTCCTCCAATCTTCTCTCCATCCAAGAGCAGAGAAAATGCCCCCCTTTTTGGGTAGAAACCCTCTCCAGCCACCAGCCTTAGCCTGCCTCCAAGTGCAGCTTATTAGGTTAGAAGTTGGTCCCTTTTCTCGTTCTCAGTGCAGGTTCATTTATAGGTCCGTCGCCCGTCACGGCGGCGGATAGCCATCACGGCCAGGCCGTGATGGTCTCCGACTTGGGCGCCTCTTCATTCACTTATTCATCACGTAGTGATGGTCATCACGGCCAGGCCGTGATCGTTTCTGACTTTTCCAACTAGCAGGTCACGGCCGTGATAGCCATCACGGCCAGGCCGTGATACTCTCTGCTTGGCTCATAATCTTCACTTCTAATCTCTTTTTTCATCCAAGCTCCACCAAGGCTGATTTCTGGGCATTTTTCCACTAAATCCTGCAAAACAACACACAGAAACCACCTCATCCGTTCCAAAGGAAAAACTATATAAAATCAACACTAATTACCACTAACTATATGCAAATGCATGCCGAAATGTACATGAAAAATGAGGTAAAATCACACTCATCAACCTCCATCACGGCTAGGTCATGACCTCCATCACGGCTAGGCCATGACCTCCATCACGGCTAGGTCGTGATGCTCTCTGATCTGCAGGGTTCTTCCATCACGCCCGTGATGCGGATCACGGCTGAGCCGTGATGCGGATCACGGCTGAGCCGTGATCCTTTCTGATCTTCAACTCTGGCTCATCACGGCCGTGACCAGTGTCACCGCCTGGGCGTGATGGTTACTGACTTTGTTGTCTCTGCCCTTTTTGCTTCTCCTTCCTCCTTTCCCGGAAAACACTTAACAAACCTATTAATATATGATATGATCTTCTCAAATTATTCAAGAGGGCAAAATCAAAAACAAAAGGAAAATGAAAACTTGGGTTGCCTCCCAATAACCGCTTCTTTAACGTCACTAGCTTGACGGGTAGATGACCTCAAGGATCATGAAGGCGCACAGCTGAGATCAATCTCTCGATGTCACCACCCAAGTAGGCCTTAAGTCTTTGGCCATTGACTTTTAAGGTCCTTTTTGAAATAGGATCCTCCACTTCCACAACTCCATGAGGTGAGACTTCCTTGACAATGAACGGTCCCGACCACTTAGACTTCAACTTGCCCGGAAACAATCTCATCCGGGAATTGAACAGTAAAACTTGATGTCCTGGCCGAAATGTTTTCATCACGATCTTCTTGTCGTGGTAGGTCTTGACTCTCTGCTTGTAAATGGCTGCATTCTCATATGCATTAAGGCGCATCTCCTCTAATTCATGCAGCTGATTGACCCTTTTCTCACCCGCCAGAGTGGCATCAAAATTCAAGAACTTTAGTGCCCAAAACGCACGATGCTCCATCTCTAAGGGTAGATGACATGCCTTCCCATAAACCATCTGGAACGGGGATAACCCCACAGAAATTTTCAGTGCAGTCCGGTAGGCCCACAAGGCATCGTCAAGCTTCTTTGCCCAATCTCTTCTTGAAGGGGCCACAGTCTTTTCCAGAATTCTCTTAATCTCTCGGTTAGAGACCTCCGCTTGCCCATTTGTTTGCGGATGATAGGGAGATGCCACCTTGTGCCTTACGTCATACTTGGCCAACACATTTCTCAGTTGTGAGTTCCAAAAGTGAGACCCCCCATCACTTATAAGAACCCTTGGGTCACCGAACCGGGCAAAGATGTTCTTCTTGATGAATTTAATCACCGTCTGGGCATCATTCTGCGGTGTTGCAATGGCCTCCACCCATTTGGAAACATAGTCCACCGCCACCAAGATATATTGATTAGAGAATGAAGGTGGAAGTGGACCCATAAAGTCTATGCCCCAGCAGTCAAATACCTCAACCTCCAATATATTCTGCAGTGGCATCTCATCCCTCTTTGAAATGTTCCCGGTCCTTTGGCACTTGTCACAGCTCTTCACATGGTTGTAAGAGTCCTTGAAGATTGAGGGCCAAAAGAACCCAGATTGGAGGACCTTTGCAGCTGTCCGATCCCCATTGTAATGTCCGCCATAGGGAGAGTTATGACAATGCCAGAGAACTTTCCTTGCTTCCTCTTGACTAACGCACCTCCTCCATAAGCCATTCGGTCCAACCTTGAATAGAAATGGATCATCCCACATGAAATGGTTGGCATCCCAGAAGAACTTCTTCTTTTGTTGCCAAATGAGGTGCTCTGGAACAATACTGGCTGCTTTGAAATTTGCCGTGTTGGCAAACCATGGTCTCTCATGTACCAGCAATAATGCCTCATCCTGGAACTCATCCCGAATGTCCTTTTCTTTAGCAGCCACCTCCTCATTCACTAACCGAGACAAGTGGTCAGCCACCACATTCTCATTGCCCTTTTTGTCCTTGATGACTAAATCAAACTCCTGCAACAATAGAATCCACCTTATGAGTCTTGGTTTAGAATCTAACTTAGTCAACAAATATTTAATTGCAGCATGATCAGTAAAAACAGTGACTTGTGACCCAATTAAGTAGGAACGAAATTTTTCCAATGCAAACACTATGGCTAGCAACTCTTTTTTAGTTATTGCATAATTCACTTGGTTCTCATTGAGAACCTTGCTAGCATAGTGAATGGCATGGAAAAACTTGTCCCTTCGCTGCCCCAAAACTTCCCCAACTGCGTAGTCACTGGCATCACACATTAATTCAAATGGTGACTCCCAGTTGGGTGCAACAAGAATGGGAGCAGTGATCAACTTGTCTTTCAAAATTTGAAAAGAGTTAAGACAAGCAGTGTCAAACAGAAATGGAGTGTCCTTGTTCAAAAGGCTACACAATGGCTTGGCTATCTTTGAAAAGTCCTTGATGAACCGTCGGTAGAAGCCTGCATGCCCAAGAAAACTCCTCACACCCTTGACATTCACTGGTGGAGGCAGTTTCTCAATCACTTCAATCTTGGATTTATCCACTTCGATCCCCTTGGCTGAAATTTTGTGCCCAAGCACAATGCCTTCCTGCACCATAAAATGACACTTCTCCCAATTTAAGACTAAATTGGTGTCCATGCACCTCTTTAACACAGCAGCAAGGTTAGACAAACAGTTATCATAAGAGGAACCGAAAACAGAAAAATCATCCATGAAAATATCAATGTATTTTTCTACCATATCAGAAAAATGGAAAGCATGCACCTTTGAAATGTCGCAGGCGCATTGCAAAGACCGAAAGGCATCTTCCGATAGGCAAAAACTCCAAACGGGCATGTGAAAACAGTTTTCTCTTGGTCTTTCGGGTTAACCGCAATTTGGTTATAACCCGAATAACCATCCAAGAAACAATAGTAAACTTGCCCCGCCAACCTCTCCAACATCTGGTCCATGAATGGAAGTGGGAAGTGATCCTTCCTAGTAGCTTGATTTAGGTTCCGGTAATCTATACACATTCGCCAACCAGTGACTGTTCTAGTTGGGATCAACTCATTCTTCTCGTTGTGCACGACGGTCATGCCACCTTTCTTTGGAACCACTTGTACCGGACTCACCCAAGCACTATCGGAAATAGGATAGATCATTCCAGCTTCAAGGAGTTTCAGCACCTCCTTCTTCACCACTTCTTTCATTGTAGGATTGAGCCTCCTCTGCGGTTGGACCACCGGTTTAAATTCAGCCTCCATCATGATCTTGTGCATACAAATTGTGGGGCTAATACCTTTCAAATCTGAGATGGACCATCCGATAGTTGTCTTATGCTCTCGAAGCACCCTTACAAGTTTCTCCTCTTCTAATTTGGACAGTACATTGCTCACTATGACAGGGTCCTCATCATTATCACCAAGAAAGACATACTTCAAGTGGGGAGGTAGAGGTTTAAGCTCCAACTCGAGCTTCTCTTGGGCTTAATCCTTCTTGAGTTCTTCTTTCTTAGTGGTCACAGCAAGTTGCTTGGGTTGGGCTTCCAAATCACACAAATAGTCTTCTAATTCCTTCTCCTCTTCTTCATCAAGATTTTCAATAGAGTTCATAATTACCTTCTCAAGAGTAGAGGAATGGTGCTGCTGTGCAAAGACTTCGTTGGCCACTACATCCACAATATCCATGCGGAAGCAATTCTCTTCATCACTCGGGCGATGCATAGCTTCAAACACATTGAAAGTAACCTTTTCATCTTGCACTCTGAGTCGAAGCTGGCCCTTTTGTACGTCTATCAAAGCACGATCGGTTGCAAGAAAGGGTCTCCCCAATATAAGTGGAACTTCTTCATCCTCCTCCATGTCTAATATCACAAAATCCGCTGGGCAGATAAACTTGTCCACTTTAACCAAGACGTCTTCCAGAATACCATAAGGACGCTTGATTGATCTATCAGCTAGTTGCAATGCCATCCTTGTTGGTTTCACCTCACCACCTCCAAGCTTGTTCAAAATTGAAATCGGCATCAAGTTGATACTCGCTCCCAAGTCACATAAGGCCTTCCCAATAGCAACACTCCCAATAGTACAAGGGATTGTAAACTACCAGGATCTTTAAACTTTGGAGGTAGCTTCCTCTGAAGTATTGCACTACACTCCTCTGTCAAGGCAAACGTCTCACCTTCTTTGAATTTTCTTTTCTTTGTGAGCAACTCCATCATGAACTTTGCATAGGTTGGCATCTGCTCTAGTGTTTCAGCAAAGGGTATGTTGATCTGTAACCGCTTGAAGATGTCAAGGAACTTGGCAAACTGTTCTTCCTTATCCTTTTTCTTGCTCAAATGAGGATAGGGCAACTTCACATAAGAGGGGATCACTTGAGGCTTGTCTCCATCTTTCAAAATCTGACTTTTAGTTCTCCTCAAAATCGATTTTTCATCTACTAATTTTTCCCTCTTGTCTTTTTCATTGTCTTTTTCTTCCTCCTCTACTACAACCTCTTTGCCTTTTTCCTTATTCAAATCAGTTTTTTCAACATTCACCTCTGTTTTTTCATCAACTCTCTGATTTTTCACCAAGGGCTCACCACTCTCCTCATCAAGGCTTTTACCACTCCTCAACACAATAGCCTTGCAATGCTCTTTAGGATTAGTTTGAGTATTACCTGAAAAATTGCTGCTAGATTGCTCTGCTAGTTGCTTTGCAATCTATCCAACTTGAACCTCCAAGTTCTTTATAGAAGCATCGGTGTTTTTCTGGTTTGACATGGACATCTGCATGAACTGATTGAGGGTGTTCTCCAAGATAGAAGTCTGATCTTGAGGCGGTGGTGTGGGTTGAGGCTTTCTTGCTTGTCCGGCATCTTGTTTCCAACCAAAACTCGGTTGATTCCTCCATCCTTGGTTGTAGTTGTTGGAGTATTGGTTGTTGCCTGGCCGCCCATAGTTCCCCATATAATTAGCTTCCTCATGGGAACTAGGCGGTGCCTCACATCTTCCATTATCATGATCTCCTCCACAAAAATAACATCGCATTACCTGTTGAGGTGGCATGGTTGTCCCTTGAACAGTTTGGAGTTGTTGTTGGAGTTGAGCGAGTTGCTTGGTAATGGACTCCAGTTGTTGTGTCATGAGTTTATTCTGAGCCAAAAGCGCAAATTGTGAATCTAACTCCAATACTCCCCTTCTTGATGTGGGACCCCGATCATGATGCATCAAATAGTCATTAGATGTCATAGCCTCTATCAAAATCAGTGCCTCCTCTGCTGTCTTTGTATTCATGGAACCTCCAGCTGAGGCATCCAACATATACCTGGTTGACGGCCTCAATCCATTACAGAATGTTTGCATTTGGGTATGATCATCAAAACCATGGTTTGGACATCTTCGGAGCAATTCCTTGAACCTTTCCCAGGCGTCATGAAGAGTCTCACCTTCTTGTTGAGCAAAGCTTATGATGTCACCCCTTGTCTTCACAAATCTTGAGGTAGGAAAGAACCTTGCCAGAAATTTTGCCTCTAAGTCATCCCATGTAGTAATACTCCCCCTTGGTTGAGATTGGAGCCAAGCCTTGGCCCTATCTCTTAAAGAGAAGGGAAACGCCCTTAGGCGGATTGCATCCTCAGAGGCACCATTGTGCTTCATCGTATCACATATCTCAATGAAGTTGGAGATATGACTATTAGGATCTTCCTTTTCCAACCCGGCAAACTGATTTTGTGCAACCAAATTCAAAAAGCTGGCTTGATTTCAAAATTGTTGCAGTTAATTGGGGGCCTCACTATTCTGAGTTTTTCTTGATGAACTTGAGAGGTGGAAGTCTCTTGTTCTTTTTCTTGCTATTCTAACAGTTTCTGCTCTCTTACTTGCCTTCGATTCTTCCTAGCTGTTCTTTCAATTTCAGGATCGTGGAGGAGTTGGTCAGCTAGGATAGTACCTCGCATACACAAACAGTCTAGCAAACAAGAGTATTAGCAGTAAATGTCAGCACACAACAGCAAACAACCAGAAAAATGACAGCAAAACAGGTTATAATTAAATTTTTTTTTGCTTATTAGTAACCGAAATGGGTATGCTAATATTGAAACACAGTTCCCCGGCAACGGCGCCAAAAACTTGTTGACGGTTCTAGGCAAGTATACCTAGTCGTGCAAGTAATATGGTGGTGAGACCGTTTATCGTTCCCACGAGGACTGTGACAAGTACTAACACGTACCGAATCAATTACTATCTAAGTGGATATTTGGATTGAAGGGAGCTCGATAGTAAATACCAAGCCCAAATAAGATCTAAACTTAGAACAAACAAAATAAAGAGAAAAGTTCTTTGAGAATTTCTGTCGAACACTTGGAAGGCAGTTAAAGGAATTCTTCAAATATATGAACTATGTTGGGATTAGGTTCACTAAACTTCATCCCCATGCAATGACATGACTAATAAACAGTTTCTACTTCAAGTATGACAATCAATCCACTAATTTACTCAAGCCCCGATTCCTCGGATGACAAGAGCCTAAATCCACTAATAGACCCTAATTCCTTAGGTGGCCTAGATTAATGAAATTGCATTAAGATTAGGGATTACGCGATTGTTAATAAACCTAGTTCCATTCCTAGATACAAGGTTTATTAGGTGATCAATTTCAGTTCCGGTTCTAATACGAATTTCCCAATTGCATATCAAAACACTAATAAAGTCATGGGGGTGCTAGCCACAACAAGCATTAAGCACAGAAAATCAATCACTCAATAAAGAAGTAAAAACTATATTACAAGATCAAGTCAGATACATGAGAATTCAGAGATAGCTACACCTAACCCCAACAATGGAGGTTTAGATACTCATGATCATAGCCAAAACAAAAGAAATATAGATGAAAGGGAGGAAAAACTCCATGGAATCCTTGTGCCACTACCTCTAGTTTATAGAGAGTATTGTAGGGTTTCAAAAACTGTCTTTCTTCTGTTCTGCTCATGCTCCTTTATAGATCAGGATTCGCGTCACGGCCGTGATAGCCATCACGGCCTGGCCGTGATAGCCATCACGGCTTGGCCGTGACACTTTCTGCCTTGGCGCGCTTTCAAATATTGGAGCATCACGGCCGTGATGCTCATCACGGGCAGGCCGTGATAGCTTCTGCCTTCACCAAATGCTCTGTCACGGCCGTGATGGCCGTCACGGCCGTGATGGCCGTCACGGCTTGGCTGTGACAGATTCTGCCAAGAGGGGGTCTGGCTCCATTAACATATCACGCCCGTGATAGGTATCACGGCTAGGCCGTGATAGCTTCTGACTTTTGCCTTCTTTTCTCTCAATTATTGCTCGATCACGGTCGTGAGGGTCATCACGGCCTGGCCGTGATGGGCTCTGCCTGGGTCATTTTCTTCACTTTTTAAGCTCTGTCTTCATCCAAGCTCCATCATGGCTAATCTTGAGCATTTTTCCTTGAATTCCTACAAAACAACACCAAGAAACCGCCTCACACGATCCAAGGTAAAAACTAATAAAATCGAATCAAATATGCCTAAACTATATGAGAAATGCATGCAAAAATGTACAGGAATTATGATGTGAAATCACACTATCATCCCTCACGATCGAACAAAGGATGTTATCTTGCACATGCATACATACACACACAAAAATTTTGGATTCACTAATGAGATTCTTAAATGCTTCACAGAGTCACTTATTTCTGAGAGTCCGGGAACCATTGCATGGCCTAGGAAAGGTAACACCAATCAAACCCGAGTTCACAATACCAGATCTCAGACCAGGATGGCTGCCAATGCGTATGAGGAAGGAAGAAACTTAAGCTCTGAGATAGTTGAGGTGAGGGGAAGAATAAGTGAGATGACTGAAACCCAAGCAAGATTAGAAGCCATACTATAGGATATGAGGGAATCTCTCGGCATGCTTAGTACGAACAGAGATACAATTGAACCTGGTAGGCAACAGATTTCTTCTGTGGTAACAGCATTGATGTTTTCAAACATTAGCACGGGTCTCATTCAGGGAGTATCTGGCCCTGACCAGACACATCACACGGCACCAATAACACTTCCCATTGGATAAGGATACCCCCCCTTTTGAAAATGCCTATCATGAAGTCCCGGGCTATACCGCACCAACATGGGAGCAACCACATGTATCTACTCACAGTCAGTCAGTGGGAGTTCAGGCTGGTAAGGATAAGATGAGAGATGAATGGATGGAGAAAATGAAAGAACAGATAAAAGCAATAAAAGGCCTGAGTACCTACGACCCTCTCCAGATAGAGGAACTCTGTCCCACCACAGACGTCGTGATCCCCAAGGACTTCAAGATTCCAGATTTTTCCAAATATGATGGAAGTGGGAACCCACGATTTCACCTCATTAGTTACGCCACCAAGATGGCAATTTGGTCCAAGGATGACAAATTCCTTATCAGCTTTTTCCACGAAAGTTTGACTGGCCTCGCCTTAGAATGTTACCTGCAATTGGACCGTTCCAAGATCTCGCGATGGACGGAATTGGCTGAATTATTCATGGACCAATACAAATTCAACCTGGATGTAGCTCCGAGTCGTGAACAGTTGACTACAATGCAGAAGAGAAGTGAGGAGCCCTTCAAGCAATATGCCCAAAAGTGGAGGAGTTTGGCTGCACAAGTTCAGCCCCCATTGACTTTATCTGAAATGTGCTCATACTTTTTAGGAACCCTCGGAGCACCTTTTATAGGGGCCATGACTGGGGCGGCCTATAAAGATTTCTCCGACTTGATCGCCGCCGGCGAAAGGATTGAATTTATGGCAAGAACTAGAAAGCTCCCCGTGAATGGTGGTGAGGGAAGCGCATCCCGGAAATGATTTCAACCAAAGAAGAAGGAAGTTGAGGCGAATTATGTACAATGCCAGCGGAACTTTAATCCTCAGTACCAAGCACCATATAACCCTAACCCACATATCCCATACCAGACACAAACCCCGCTTTACCCGCAAAACCAAATCAGCAATATTCCTACCCCTCAACCATATAACCTTTCCCGCCCATCATACACCCGTTACCCGTCTGCACCCCCACAAAACCGTCCGAATTATCCTCCGCCTCGCCCAAATTTCCAAAACCAAGGATGTTTCCAAAATCCAAATCTGCCACCCTTCCCGAAATTGTCCATCTCTAATGCGGATTTATTCCAACAATTGTTTGATCGCCACTTGATTGCGGGAAACCCTGTATGTCCCTCAGAACCACCATTTCCTGCTTGGTACAAATCCAAATCAGACTTGCAAGTATCACATGGATGTCATAGGACATTCTATTGAGGATTGCGAAGCTTTTAAGACGGTAGTGAGAAAGTTGATTGCTTGTGGGAAGGTAGGGTTCGAAGAAGAGGTCGGGCCTAATATCGTTTAGAATCCAATCCCGAATCATAATGATGGAAATCGAGTGAACAATTTGGAGGTAAGAGGGTCCCCAATCAGGAAGGTACTGGAACTACGAGTGCCAATGAAGAAGATTTTTGAAGAACTAAAGAAGGCAGGATACAACATTGTTGCACCAGCAAGAATCCCAAGAGAAGAAAGAAGGTATGCCGAGGATCTAAGGTGTGACTATCATCATGGGCAAGTGGGGCACGGCATCGAGACTTGTTGGGATTTCAAAGTCCGGGTGCAGAGATTACTCACCTTGGGGGTGATTCAAGCCAAACAAGGTGCCGCAGAGGAAGTCAATGTAGTTGAAAAAGTTGTACTTCGAGTACCACCCATGAACAAACCTTCAGCCCTAGAAAGAGTCATCGTAAGGGTGAAGAAGCCAACTCCTTTTGCTTATGTTGATACACATGCTGTACCATGGAATTATGAACAGAAGGTTGAACTAGCTGGAGCTGTGGGAGAGACCTCAAAGGCCCAAGTCACTAATATTGTGAGAATTGGAGGCATTACAAGGAGCGGGCGATGCTACACCCCTGTTGAAGAAAAAATGATGAAGGAATCCAAAGAAGAGGAAACTATGGATGAGGGAAAAGGGAAAGAAGAAGAAGAGTTTCTGAAGATCATGAAGCAAAGTGAATATGATGTGGTAGAACAGTTAAAGAAAACTCCGGCAAGGATATCTCTTTTATCACTTGTCTTAACATCAGAGTCGCATCGTAAAGTGTTATTGAAGGTGTTGAATGAAGCGTATGTCAAACCCGACGTCACTCCAGAAAATGTGGTAAATATGGTGGACCCAATTAGGCATGTCAATATGATTACTTTCTCGGAAGGTGAAGTGGCCTCGAAATCCCGCAGTAGCACCAAAGCCTTACACATTACCCTAAAGTGTAAAGGGTTTGTGATTGCAAAGGTGCTTGTAGATGGTGGTTCGGCGTGGAATGTGGTTCCAATGTCCACCCTCGAGCAGCTAAATATAAGCATGGCGGATTTGGCACCACAAGAAATGATTGTACGAGCCTTTGATAGGACGGCAAGAGGAATCTTAGGAGAGATAACTCTGTCTCTTGAAATAGGGCCTAGTTGTTTTTCTGCCCTCTTTCAGGTCATGGAAATCCAACCAGCTTACACTATGCTTCTGGGGAGACCTTGGATTCACGAAGCAGGGGTTGTTCCATCAACTCTTCATCAGTGTTTGAAGTATATCCAAGATGGGTCCGTGATTACTGTCCGTGGTGAAGAAGAAATTATGCTGACAAAGCCCGCCACAATACCTTATGTAGAAAGTACAGAGCAAATGGAAGATGATTCGCTGCGTAGTTTTGAGATATTGAAGCCAGAGAACAAGAAGAAGGAGCCCCCAATTAAGAATGTGAATGAAGTAGCAATCCGCATCATGGAAAAGAATGGGTATCAAAGAGGAAAAGGCCTGGGACCTTAGCTGCAAGGGATCTCTCAACCAATTGAAGAAGCTATGAGAGAAGGGAGGCATGGGTTGGGGTATCAACCCTACTTGACAGAAAACATGAAATTCATGACTCTTGAGAACAAAGAAGGAGAAGATGGTGAGAGAAAGTATCTTCCCCTTCTGACAGAGACCTTCCCAGTAGCTGCTGAAGTTATCAGTCTTGAAAGGTCATTTTCCCCTCACTTCACTATCAGCACACTTGAAGAGGAGCTGGACGAGAACCACGTCATCTATCTCCCTGCTAGCAATGAAGTTCTCAACAATTGGCGATCTGAACCGTTTGTTGATGTTATTTCCATGAAGTAATTATCTTATTGTACTAATTATGAACTGATGTTTACTTTCTTTGAGACATGAATGATAATGTAGCACTTTGTCTGGTGTTTTCCTTTTGATTCCATTGTTTCTTTTCTCTCTCTTTCATTTATTTTCTTTAAACTTTTCTGTCATAAATAAGACTCTTTCCTATACTTCTCCTATTCCCGACTTTTTCTTCCAGGGATAATTCTTCTACTAAAGATCTACCTCAGGAGAGGGACTTTGAAAACTCATTTATTGATTCCCTCGCGGCCACTGATGAATACAACCTTGAATCCGATGAGGAAGAAGAGGACATTGAAGAATTCTTAAAGATGGCGAAACGGCCAGAAGAAGGGATTAGCCCGAATGACGATGTTGCAAAAGTGATAAATATGGGAACCGAGGAAGACAAGAAGGAGTTGAAAATAGTGGATAACCCAGAGCGTGAAGAAATGGTTGCACTATTCAAAGAATATCTGGATGTTTTTGCATGGTCCTACAGAGATATGCCAGGTTTAGATCCTGAGATAGCATCGCATAAAATTCCCTTATACCCAGATGCGGCTCCAAAGAAGCAAAAATTAAGGAGAATGCGTCCTGAGATGTCGCTGGAGATCAAGGAAGAAGTGACCAAGCAGTTAGACGCTGGCTTTCTGGAAGTATCTAGACACCCGGAATGGGTAGCTAATATTGTTCCAGTACCAAAGAAATACGGAAGGGTCAGAATGTGTGTGGACTACCGAGACCTGTATAAAGGCAGTCCAAAGGATGATTTCCCCTACCTCATATTGATGTCCTTGTAGACAGTACATCCATAAGTCATAGGTTTTCTTTCATGGACGGGTATTCTGGGTACAATCAGATCCTCATGGACGAAGACGATAAAGAAAAGATAACTTTTATCACTCCTTGGGGAACTTTTTGTTACAAAGTGATGCCTTTTGGATTAAAGAATGCTGGGGCCACTGACCAACGTGCTATGGTAGAATTGTTCCATGATATGATGCATAAGGAGGTAGAGGTATATGTTGATGATATAGTGGCTAAGTCCAAGGAAGGAGAAAGCCATGTGGCAGTTTTGAGAAAGTTATTCGAGCGGCTAACAAAGTACAAGTTGCGCCTCAACCGTGCAAAATGTACTTTCGGTGCATCCGCAGGGAATTTACTTGGTTTTGTTGTTAGTAGAGAAGGAATAAAGGTGGACCCTAACAAGGTAGAAGCAATACGTGACATGCCAGCACCTAAGAACGAGCGATAAGTAAGGGGTTTTCTTGGAAGATTGAACTATATTGCACGCTTCATTGCAAATCTAATTAGCACATGCGAGTCAATCTTCAAACTCCCCAGGAAAAATAATCCAGGAAGATGAGATGATGACTGTCAAGATGCCTTTGATAAGATAAAGGCATATCTACTAAATCCCCCAGTATTGGTACCACTTACCCAAGGTCGTCCATTGTTACTCTATCTCACTATATTGCCAACCTCTATGGGGGCAATGTTGGGACAACAAGATGAATCTGGCAGGAAGGAGCAGGCAATTTACTATCTGAGTAAGAAATTTAACGCCTGTGAGGCTCGTTATATGGCAATCGAGAAGACTTGTTGTGCACTAGTATGGACCTCCAGAAGACTCAGACAGTACATGTTATATCACACCACTTGGCTAATTTCTCGAATGGATCCTTTGAAGTATATCTTCGATAGTCCTCATATCTCCTTAAGAGTTTCGAAGTGGCAAGTGATATTGTCAGAATTTGACATCAAATATATGACTCAAAAGTCCATAAAAGGAAGTGCGATTGCTGACCATTTAGCAGAGAATCCTCTTGAGGATGAATGGCCTGTCAATTCTGAGTTCCCAGATGGAGAGATAATGTCCCTCGAGGAAGATGAAGAACATGAAGGTGTGTGGAAATGTATTTTGATGGAGCGGTCAATATGCATGGCAGTGGTATAGGAGCAGTGGTTATCTCACCAAACGGCAAGCAGTACCTGGTGGCCGTAAAACTGAAATTTGAATGTACGAATAATATTGCAGAATACGAGGCATGTGCTGCCGGATTACAAATGGCACTTGAACTTGATATAAAGCAGTTGAAAGTCTTCGGGGATTCAGCCTAAATCATTTACCAAGTCAATGGCAAACCAAAGACTCCAAGTTGATTCCGTATCAGAAATACTTGACTCAGTTGATTGTAAAGTTCGACGAGATTACTTTCTCGCACTTAAGTCGAGACAAGAATCAGTTTGCTGATGCTTTAGTCACACTAGCTGCCATGACCAAGCTGGATATCCATACCAATGTCCAACCCCTCCAAGTTAGAATGCAAGATGAACCGTCATACTGTGCTCATGTGGAAGGAGAACCTGATGGTAAGCCTTGGTATCATGATATCAATCAATATATTCAGAACAAGGAATACCAGGTAGAGGCTAGCGAAGTAAATAGAAAGACCATTCGAAGACTGGCTATGGACTTTTTCTTAGGCAAGGAAGTCCTGTATAAAAGAGGATATGATGGTACCCTACTCAGATGTGTGAATGCTCACGAAGCTAAATTGATCATGATCGAAGTTTATGAAGGAATCTGTGGGACTCATGCCAATGGTCACATGATGGCTAGGAAAATCTTGAGAAGTGGTTATTATTAGTCTACTATGGAGTCAGATTGTATGGATCATGTTCGTAAATGCCAAAAATGTCAGATGTGTGCAGACCAGGTTAATGCACCTCCGTTTCCACGGCACAATTTAGCATCCCCATGGCCTTTTTCGATGTGGGGAATAGATGTCATCGGTCCCATTAATCCCAAGGCTTCCAATGGTCATCGTTTCATTTTGGTGGCGATAGACTATTTCACTAAATGGGTAGAAGCTGCTTCATATGCCAGCATAACTCAAAAGGTGTTTCTCAAGTTCCTCAAGAAGGACATCGTCTATAGATACGGGATCCCAGAAAGGATAATCACAGATAACGTTGCTAACCTTAATGGTGCCAAGATTCAAAAGTTTTGCGATGGTTTCAAAATCAAACACCACAATTCAACTCCTTATAGGCCTCAAATGAATGGTGCAGTTGAAGCAGCAAACAAAAATGTCATGAAGATCGTTGCCAAGATGGTTGTAAACTATAAAGACTGACACGAAATGCTGCCATATGCTCTACATGCTTATCGGACTAATATACGATCAAGCACTGGGGCAACCCCTTTCTCTCTGGTGTACGGGATGGAGGCTGTCTCACCTATCGAAGTAGAACTCCCTTCGCTAAGAGTCTTGATGGAAGCAGATTTAGAAGAATCTGAGTGGGTGAAAACTCGATATGAGCAGTTGAACATGATAAAAGAGAAAAGACTGGCAGCTATCTATCACGGGCAATTGTATCAAAGCAGAATGGCAAGAGCTTTCAATAAAAAGGTTTGTTCTAGAGAATTTTGTGCGGGAGACCTGGTTTTAAAGAAAATCCTCCCTAGCCAAGAGGATGCCCGAGGAAAATGGGCACCGAATTATGAAGGCCCTTATATTGTCAAACAAGCATTCCCAGGAGGGGCTTTGATTCTGCAAAACATGGATGGGGAAGAGTTACCAAGGCCGGTAAACTCTGATGCTGTGAAAAAGTTCTACACTTGAAAGCCCGCTAGGTTGAAAACCCAAAAGGGCAACCTAGGCAAAAGTTAGGGCAAAGGACAATGAAAACAAAAGAAAAGAAAAGGCCCGCTAGGTTGAAAACCCGAAAGGGCAACCTAGGCAAAAGTTAGGGCAAAGAACAATGAAAACAAAAGAAAAGAAAAGGCCCGCTAGGTTGAAAACCTAAAAGGGCAGCCTAGGCAAAAGTTAGGGCAAAACACAATGAAAACAAAAGAAAATCAAAGGCACGCCTAGGTTGAAAACCTGAAAGGGCAACCTAGGCAAAAGTTAGGGTAAATAAACCTTAGGCTGAAAACCTGCAAAGGCAACCTAGGAGGAGGATATGGTCCAACATTTCTGCAAGCACTCACCACACTGGGGCAATTTTATCCGACTGAGTATACTGGGGCAAAATTGTTAAGGAATGATTGAAGAAGGTGTGTTTGGAGAATCAGAAACAGAAGCCAAGATCTGTGTCATCAAAAAGCTGTGGGGAATCAATTAAATGAAAATCAAAGGACCAACACTGGGGGAAATTTTATGTGATTATCGTAATTTTCTTTCCTTATCTTTGCTTCTAATCTTCATGATCCCTTTTGTAATTTTGTTCTCATATTGTTATTTTCTCTTAACAAACTAAATTCTCGTATTTAGGCAAGAGGTTTTTCTTTCACACTCCCCTGTCGTGTTCGCTCTCATGTTTAATCACTATGGTCATGTCTCAATAAGAGTAAATATAAGTTTAATGGTATGATTTGATAATTCTAATGGTAGCACCAAAGAATGGTTTGAACCAAAAGGACTCAATATTTCAAATTCAATGGAAGAGATAGAATGCACTGGACGACAAAAAATGATGCAAATGAGCTTGGGAGAATAAACATAACATCCACCTCATAAGTTATCAGATGCTTGGGAGACCCATGTTGTTAAAAGAATGAATGATTCCAAGTCCTAGAATGGTGGGTGAACAAGGGTTTGAATGGTGGAAGTTTTTCCATGGAGCATTTGTTTCCGCTGTCTTCGAAAGGAAAGGATGCCTATTAGTTTCAGATTACTGATCGAGCTCTGAAGCTTGCTGCAATTTTATTTTCGAGCTCTGAGGGTCACTGCATATTTTTTTCGAGCTCTGAGGCTCACTGCACTTTTTATTTTCGAGCTCTGAGGCTCACTGCAATTTTATGTTGGAGCTCTGAGGCTCACTGCATTTTTATTTTTGAGATCCAAGGCTCACTGCATTTTTATTTTTGAGCTCTGAGGCTCACTGCGCTTTTCATTTTCGAGCTCCGAGGCTCACTACATTTTATTTTCGAGCTCTGAGGCTCACTACAAGTTTATTTTCAAGCTCTGAGGCTCACTGCAATTTTATTTTCGAGCTCTAAGGCTAGATGCATTTTTACTTTCCTGTTGGACGAGGGGGTTCCGTCCACTGCAATTTTATTTTCGAGCTCTGAGGATCACTACATTTTATTTTCGAGCTCTAAGGCTCAATGCAAGTTTATTTTCGAGCTCTAAGGCTCATTGCAAGTTTATTTTCGAGCTCTAAGGCTCGATGCATATTAACTTTCCTATTGGACGAGGAGGTTCCGTCCACTGCAATTTTATTTTCAAACTGTAAGGTTTTCTTATGAGCTCCTCACGTTTTTGGACAAATATGTGTTCATTTTCTTTACTTGTTCATCACTACAATACATGAAAAGTCACGACTAGTCATGTCTTCTAGTCTGCAACAAGTAAAGAGGGGCAACTGTGAACACCCATTTTTGTCCGTCTTCATTTTATTCTAATTTTTTATGTTATTATGTTTCAGGGAGACTAAAAATAATAGTGAAGAGAGAAAGAAGGAAAAGAAAATAATGAAGAAAGGAGGAGGCTTATAACTGATTCGCTGTTGGACGGGTCCAGTCCATTGCATTGCATTTGCTGTTGGACGGCGAGGTCGAGTCCATTGCATTGCATTTGCTGTTGGACGGCGAGGTCCAGTCCATTACATTGCATTTGCTGTTGGATGGCGAGGTCCCGTCCATTGCATTGCATTTGTTGTTGGACGGGTCCAGTCCATTGCATTGCATTTGCTGTTGGACGGCGAGGTCCAGTCCATTACATTGCATTTACTGTTGGACGGTGAGGTCCCGTCCATTGCATTGCATTTACTGTTGGACGGGTCCAGTCCATTGCATTGCATTTGCTGTTGGACGGGTCCAGTCCATTGCATTGCATGTGTATTGCATCGCTGTTGGACGGCGAGGTCCAGTCCATTACATTGCATTTGCTATTGGACGACGAGTTCCCGCCCATTGCATTGTATTTGCTGTTGGACGGGGAGGTCCCGTCCATTCCATTCCATTGCATATTTTAATTTCTGTTGGACGAGGAGGTTTCGTCCATTGCACGTTTAAGTTTCTGTTGGACGGGGAGGTCCCGTCCATTCCAGTGCATGTTTTAATTTCTGTTGGATGAGGAGGTTTCGTCCATTGCATGTTTAAGCTTCTGTTGGACGGGGAGGTCCCGTCCATTCCATTACATGCTTTAATTATTGTTGGACGAGGAGGTTCCGTCCATTGCATGTTTAAGTTTCTGTTGGACGGGGAGGTTCCGTCCATTCCATTGCATATTTTAATTTTTGTTGGACGAGGAGGTTCCGTCCATTGCACGTTTAAGTTTCTATTGGACGGGGAGGTCCCGTCCATTCCATTGCATGTTTTAATTTCTGTTGGACGAGGAGGTTCCGTCCATTTCATGTTTAAGCTTCTGTTGGACAGGAAGGTCCCGTCCATTCCATTGCATGTTTTAATTTCTATTGGACAAGGAGGTTCCGTCCATTGCATGTTTTAATTTCTATTGGACAGGGAGGTCCCGTCCATTCCATTCCATATTTTAATTTCAGTTGGACAAGGAGGTTCCGTCCATTGCATGTTTACGTTTCTGTAGGACGGGGAGGTCCCGTCCATTCCATTGCATATTTTAATTCTTGTTGGACGAGGAGGTTTCGTCCATTGCATGTTTAAGTTTCTGTTGGACGGGGAGGTCCCGTCCATTCCATTGCATGTTTTAATTTCTGTTGGACGAGTAGGTCTTCCATTGCATTTTAACTTTATGCTAGATGAGTAGGTCTTCCGTTGCATTTTAACTTTCTGCTGGACGAGTAGGTCTTTCATTGCATGTTTAAGTTTCTGTTGGACGGGGAGGTCCCGTCCATTCCATTGCATTTTAACTTTCTGCTGGACGAGTAGGTCTTCCATGGCATGTTTAAGTTTCTGTTGGACGAGTAGGTCTTCTATTGCATGTTTAAGTTTCTGTTGGATGGGGAGGTCCCGTCCATTTCGCCCCCACCTGGACACACGCTATTTCTGTTCAGAGCCACCCAAGCCCTGGATTACGTGAAGACCAACCTTGAAGCCGCTGGGTAAGAAGAAGCATGCAGCCCTCTCCTCCATCTATAAAAAGGGGAGAAAAATGGAGACGGGGGGGAGGGGGGGGGGGGGGATTTTTTTTGAACTGATATTTTCTTGGTGAATAAAAGGAGATTAGAGATCTGAGTTTTTTCTCTTCTCTATTATTAGAGTGGTTAAGAAGGAGAAGTTAAAAGATTCAGTGAGATTGAAATGTAAAGGTTTTGATCTTGAAATCTTACCACTGGGAGAAAACAAAATCATTGTTATTCTGCTCTCATTTGGTAATCCTTGTTCTCTTTGTTGATATTATTCGTAAGCTTCCCTTGACATTTTATTTTTCAGTGTCTCTGTTTACGACAAAAGAAAAATCCATGGATATTGAAACTGAATAAGTTAATAAAATGTTTCACTTTGTCTCTGTTTACTATCATGCTTTTGTACCTCTATCTACTCAATAAGTTAGTAAAATGTTTCATTTTTCTCTGTTTACTATGATGTTTGTGTCTCTGTTTACTGAATGATTTAGTAAAATATTTCACTGTTGTTCTATTTTCATAAGGTAAAGCTACTTTTACATGAAAAAATAAAAGACTATCACTTAAATCCCCTTCAACCGGTTCCAAATATATAATCAGAGCAATGTTTTTTTTTTGGGTTGCTCTATGACAAGTGTCATGTTCAACCCTTTAGATTTTGTGGTTGCTCTGTGGACTTACGTGTCATGTTTGACCTCACTTAGCTCCAAAAAATTTCACAACGGGTAAAACAAATATTTTCAAAGTTATTACTAATTTGTACAACTAATTTTGGGTAACCATTTTATGGATGATCTAGGGTGCCGTGGGGTTAAGTCTCCATGCCTTCCCTAGACATAATCGACTCCCGAACCCAAAGCTTTTTCTTAAAGGGTTTTCCAACTTCCCTAAAATTAAATAAAGTTGGTGGTGACTCCATGTTTTCTCTCTAAAAGGAAAAATTAGTCCTTTTTTTGTTCGCTACATTCACTCGAAGGCTCGCTCAGAGAACTTGTCTTGCCGCTGTCAGCCATGGCAGCGGCTTTCGTTTGTTTTTTTTTTTCTTTTCTCGCACTCTCTCTAACTTTCTCTCTCTAAAGCTCCTTTTTTAAAAAATAATATATTACAATTTTGTAGACTGTAACGCTTATCCCCAATATTTTCACCACACTAATTTGGCATGCCACAATTCAATCACCACTCTCGTCCTAGCTGTGAACACCTAATTTTGTTCGGATGTTTTAATTAATGTTTTGAAGAAAATAATAGACAAATATAAAAATAAAAATAAAATGTTTTTATTCTTGGCCCATTACATCATCAAATGGAGCCCATAAAAATAATAAAAAGTAAATATATATATATATATATATATATATATATATATATATATATATATATATATATAAATGCCTGCTCCCACACTTGTACCCCTCTTTGCCATCTTCTTCTTTTTCAGAAAAAGGGGATAATGGCACAGCCCTCCCTACCCTTGCACCAGCCAAGCAAGGTGGTGGATCAAAGACTGATTTGCCCCCCACTACTTGTACCCACACTAGCTGGCCTAACAAGAATATTTGTCGTCTTCTTCTTTTTTTGTGCTATATATTGCATTGAACAGTGACCAAAGGGGGGGAGGAAAACGAAAAACTTTCTTCTCCATTCTCTGTTTCTGCTTTCAAAAAACAAAAATGTCAACAAAAAAATACTGAAAGAAAGAGAGCAAGAACAGAGAGAAGAAAGCTATGTAAAAAGAAAAAGGACCCAGCAACCACAATCCCCTTTTTCTTCTTTGATTTTTTTTTCTTCTTCTTCTTCTACTCAGAACCCATCTTCTTCTTCCTCCCTAACTTCATCATCTTCTTCCCTCTTGCCCAGACCACGAACCGCCGCCCGCACCACCTGGAAGCTCGCCGAAGCCACGCGACCACCACGCCCGGCTCGCCTGCTCAGACCGCGCCTCGCCGCCACGACCCTCGCCTCTGCAAATCCGGCAACCACCGCTCCAGATCTGGTTAGAACTCGGAACCCGCACCACCTCCACCGCCGCGTCTCGACCCAACAACACCGCAGATCCCAGAAACCGATGCCACCGAACCCGCAAGCTCCGTCGTTGCCGCTGCTGCCTCGTTCCTCACGGTCATGACCCAAACCAAATCCATCCCCGATCCGTAGTATCTTCGTTCAGTCGCAAGCTCCCCACCGCCGTAGGAACCGCCGCTCGAACCGTCGCGCCGCCAACCCTTCTGCGTCAAGCTTTCTCCTTTTCTCCATCTGCACATTGTTGGTGTTGGGTAACGATGCTGAAGCTGAGGCTTATAACTTGTCTTATGATTTTTATTTCAATTTCTGATTTGTTTTATCATTTGAATTGGGCTTATTTTGTTTGGGCTTACCATGATGTGCATGCTTTTTTATTTGATTTTATTTTATAAGTGTGTAGTTTTTGTCAAAAATAAAAAAATAAATCAAACTTAAAAATAAAGATAAACTATATACTAGCTATTGGGTTTCTCTCATTTATTAGGTTTTAGATATTTGGTCCAAAGTTAAAATAAACCAGAATGCAAGATGTTTTATTTGAAGTTAAGAATTTTATTTTATTTGATCATAACTATTATCTGAATACATATGTTTATTTTCTAGAATGCAAATATTTTAATGTTAAAATAAAAGGGTTATCTGAGATAACGTCTTGTTAATCATTGTCTTTTAGGACACCTGAGTTGTGATAACTTGGAGATCCTAAGCCTCTAAAAATAAAAATAAAACTCTTTGGGCAATGTCTGTTAGGTCCAAAATTTTGTTTTTTTATGTTTGTAGCTGGGCCAAAGATGTAGTGAGGTCCATCAGAAAGAAACATAAACTGTGGGCTAATCACTAGGCCATTTCTCTTTTTTTCCTTTCATAAGTCCGGGTCTAGTTAAAGCAAAAAATTAAATAAAGATAAAAAGGGGGCTCTAAAAAAGATTTTCAGTTTTTTTTTAAACAAATGAAAAAAATGAAAAACAAATTATTTCTTTCTTAAAAAAGAGGAGTTTGTTGTTTCTTTATTCCTCAATTGAAAAATCCTTTTAAATTACAAATTCTCCTTTCAAAAAGGAGTAAAATAATAAATCCTCTTTTAAAATTTTCTTGACTCTTTGCTCATAATGAAAATTCTTCCCAAATGAAATCTTTTCTAAAAGAAATTCTTTTTAAAAAAAATCTTGTGAGTTCACGTAACAATCTACAATGTTGATGTATGATTTTTTCATCCTCAAGTATTGTATGAATTGTAAGGGTTCATCGTATAGCTCCGCTATCTTTAACCATGTGGAAGAGTGAATTCCCTTTTGTATAAAATAATAAATGTTTTCAATTTACTCCTCTGATTCAATTTTATAAAATAAAATCTTTTTTAATTCACGCAACAATCTACAATGTTGATATAAGATTTTTTTTTAATCCTCAAGTGTTGTATGAATTGTAAGGGTTCATCGTATAACTTTGCTATCTTTAACCCTGTGCAAGAGTGAATCCCCTTTAAAAAAATATTAAATGTTTTTTTAATTTATACTTTTAATCAATTTTACCCAATTTCATTCTTATAAAAATATCTTTTGAATTCACGCAACAATCTACGACGTTGATGTAGGGACTTGTTCATCCTCAAGTGGCATATGAATTGTAAGGGTTTATCATATAGCACTGCTATCTTGGACTCTAAGCAAAAATGAATTTAATTTTAAAATAAAATCTCTTTCTTTAACAAAAAATCAAAAATCAAACCTTTATCAAAAATTAAAATCAACCAGCCAAGCAAACATTTTCAAAAGAACTACGTGGTTTTGAGTTTCCCATCGCACCCGGAAATACGTAGGAGCAAGATAAATCATCTTGTCAAGCCAAAACTAAATTTTCCTTTTTTTGGTGTCCATTTTTTCTGTTAAAATAATTAATCAAAATGATTAAACTTTTTTAATTTTTTTGGGGATGCTCAATGGACACAGTGCCATGTTCAGTCCTTTAGATTTGAGGTTGCCCCGTGGACTCAAGTGTCATGTTCAACCTCATTTAGTTTTTTTTATAAACAATATATTCAAAAATATAAAAATTAATAAAAATTAAAAATATAAAAAAATTAAAAAAAAAATTCTTTCTTGTAAATAATTTTTGGGGTAAAATGAATATTTAAGAGATTGTTAAAATATTTTTGCGCAATTAACTTGAGGTACCGTTTTTTAAACGGGCGATGTGGGGTGCTAACACCTTCCCTACTCGTAACTGACTCCCGAACTCATCTCTTTATTTTTTTTAAGACCAGTTTACCCTTAAATAATTGGGTTTTCTAAGATTTTCCCGATAAAAATTTTAGTGGCGATTCCTCTGTTTCTTTTTTTATCTCGCGGCGCCCGGACGGGGCGGTCGCGACAGCTGGGGACTTTTGAGAGTCGGGCCTATTATAGTGGGTTGTGCAATTTTTTTAAAAAAACAACTTTGAAAATATTTGTTTTACCCTTTTTGTTCTATTTCTTTTTTTAATGCTTTCATAACTGCTTTTGTATATTCTTGCAACCTTAGGGTAGAGAACTTTTGTATTGGTGTCGTTTGTTTCTTTTTTGCAGGTTTGAGGTAGTTTTGTTTTATTAGGTTTTTGTGAAGGTTTGTATGCTCCTATCACACACATCACCATCACATATTCACACACTTTTGGGATCTATACCCGAGTCTTGGAATGCCATAAGATTATAAGGGGCTTCAGTGATGTTATTGTGATGCTTTTGCGTCCCTGACAGTCACTGATTCTCCCGCTCGGATTGCTACCGGTACATGGACTACCATATTGTGACTTATTTGTCCCTGTGGTGAGGTTCATCGATTCGGATCCTTATCTTTAGATGAGGGTAATCCGGGGACCATATGTTTAGGGGTCTAGATCTGTCCCGAAAGTCATGCACATAAAATGCCATTATCAGCCTACCAAAATAGGGTCTTGACTTCAGAAGTCCCAACTTTAGGATTTGACCTATGTAGGACAAAAGGGAGCGCATTCCATCTTTTTCTGCAACATGAATAATCACATTTATATCTCATGTATCATAAGATCTTCTGCATGCACCTTAACATGCAATTCATTCATGCATTCTGTTACACTCATTCTTATTCATTGTATGCTCGTGCATGTAGTATTTTAGGTCATGCATCGTCAATATGTCATTCATTCATGCATCTTGGTACACTCTCATGCATGAGTAATTTTACTTTCCAAATGTTGTTAACAAAATAAAATTTCCCTGGCACAGATAATTTGGTGAGAGATAACACCTTTAATTACAAGAGATGGAAAAAGTCAGACACACTGGCAATGCTCCCGCCACCAAGAGCTCCAGGGTGATTTTGAACTCATTAGAGAATCTGAAAGAGTCGAGCCAATCTTTGCCTCAAGAACATCGAAAAAGCTTCGTCAAGAAGTATGGAGGGATCTTGGACCTAATTTTCATACCGGTTGAAGCTACTGCTTTGAGTGCTCTAAGTCAGTATTGGAACCCACATCTCAGATGTTTCGAGTTGCCAAACATGGACATTACACCCACCATTGAAGAATATGCTTGCCTGTTAAGGTTGCCAATGCAGAAAAATCCCGTCGTGTACTTTCACCCGGGGCAATACTTGACCACTGTAAGCATAGCAGGGTTACTAGGACTTCCTGAAATTGAAGTGAACTTGACCGGGCACTCAAACTCGCGAGGGTTAACCCGAAATTTTATTGAAAATCATTTGAGGAAACTAATCGATCGACAAGACTGGGAAACCTTTGAGAGGGTACTGGCACTAGCAATATATGGGTTGGTTCCTTTTCCATCGGCGCTAGACATGATAGATCAAGCAGCAATGGACGTGTACTTCACAGTTAAAAGAAAGAAAAACCCCGTGCCGGTAGTATTGGCTGAAATGCTTTTGACTCTAGAATTTTGCCAACGGCATCCAAAGGGGAAGCTCAGATGTTCTGCGCAGTTGCTCTATGTATGGGTCATGACTCACATGTACTCAAAAGGCTATATCAACTGCCATTCAGATCCACTAAGAGGCTTCCATAACATCCCTACAAGGCAGCTTAATGAAGAAGAATGGAAGAGCGAGTTTGACAAAGTGGAAAGAGACTCTTTTAAGTGGGTATGCCCATGGTACGAAAGTTAACAGGGGCAAGACATCATTTATAGTTGTGGTGACTATCCAAATGTTCCTTTGATGGGCTCGAGAGGGTGCATATCCTACACACCCGCCATAGCCTTACGACAACTTTGTTGGACGCAAACCGTGCCACGAGAAGAACAACTCGGTGGATGTTGTTTCCGATACGAGGATGGTGAGAATACCAAGTTGTTGGCAAAAGAAGTTAGAAATGCATGGAAAAATGTGAGGATGGCAGGGAGATCACAATTGGGCCGACCAATCCTAATCATTGTCTCAGAGTATGAAGCATGGAGAAAATCAAGGAAAGGTCCTGTCAACATTCCTGCAGAAAACACGAAAGCTGAAGATTACTCCCCTTCGGTAACTCAAATGGCAGAACAACTGAAAGTCCTGGAAGCACAAATGAAAGAAATGGAGCAACAAAATCAAGATGCCGAGTTGAAAATAACCATTGGTAAGAAGCGTTGTGAGAAGTTAAAAAAGGAAAATGAACATTTAAAAGATTTGTGTGCCGATATCTCCGTAACCTCAAGAGTCCAGAAGAATACAGACAAAGTCCCATCGAGCGTCGTGACTTCGATCCAGAATCTTGAAAGCAAAGTATTGTCCTTGACAACAGAGAGGCGTCAACTAAGAAAAGAAAAGTGTTGGTTAGAAGAAGAAGTCATTCAACAAGGAGGTGTGAGAAAGTCATTGGAAGTGGAAGTCAATCGACAAAGGGGAGTCAATGCCAACTTACAAAAGCGAATTTGTGCACAAGACAGGATGACTGATGATTTTGTACAAAAGGTCCAAGAGCTGAATATCCTACTAGTCGAAATCAAGAAGCAGTACGATTTTGGGTGGACCTCAGCAAAACACTATCATGATCAAAGGGTTCAAGTAATGAATGCCGTGAAGTGGTGGAGAGAAGAGGCCCGAGAGCGAGAGATAGATATTGACATATGGAAAAAAAGATATATGAGCATGAATTTGGAGCTAAGCCATTGTATTCCAAATTTTGTCCAATGCTTTGAAAAGGCAAAAAAAAATAAATTTGTGCGGACCCTATGCTTCGTCTCCCGACTGAGTTGGATGATTTCATGCAAATGTGTGGAGGGTTTGCTCGAGGGCTAAAAAGAAAGAGACCTAAGCTATTGAATTTAGGATTAAAATGTTGTAACAATGTCGAGAATTATGATGTAATCCCAATCTATGTATTGTTATGAGGAGATTTTAATGAAATATGGCCTTGCCTCCATAATTCTATGTTTTGCTTTAAGGAGTTTTTAATGAAATAAGTTCTTGCCTCTATGATTCCTTCGCACTCCAACTCTCGTACTTCACTTGCGACGACACCTGCCGTGGAGCATGGTCTTCCTTTAGTATGTTGTCAACTACATCTTTGCCTTATAGGATTCTTCCTTCTGCGCAAAGGGTAGGACGAGATGTCACAATTCAGAATTGCTAGTGTGTTTGAGACAACATCTATTGTGGAGAGTTGTTTCTCCCCTATATTTGTTGTCAACTCCATTTCATCTTACGAGCACAATGCTCTCTGTGTGGGATGGAGGGACCATCTCTTGTCTGTTATAAGGTGTTAACTCAAAAAAATAAAAAAATAATAAACTCCAAAGGTGATTTTCATAAAAGCTTGTTGCTTTTTTCCAACAATTTGTTCTCACTTTTGTTTCGATTAAAACAGTGTGCGTCTTTTCTGAACAATTTCTCGAAGACACCCTTATCGCACTCGGTCACAGACAAAAGCCATGGCGGATGAGCTAGAAGAAGTCCAAGAGATCAGGGATGAAGTCATTCAAATCAAGGATCAGATGACTAAGATGATGGAGATCCTACAAGCAATGCAGAAGGAAAAGAACACAAAGGAGAACCCTCCAGCCTCGAACGAAGGACATCCGGCCACACCTCTCATTCCGCCCGGTTTTGCTCAGATTCCTATTCAAGGCTTTAACCAACCAGGGGCCATGATGCCTCTCACTTTTTATCCAAGCAACCAAACTCATCTTTCATTTGACCCGAACAATCCCCCATAAGGTTTGCCTCGTGGATTTGTGCCACTGATGTGTGCGTTCCGACAAGTGTACCGGATTCGTCGCCAAGTAATAAAAAGATATCGATCCCACAGAGACCGTGATCTCAAATCACAAATAATTATTAAATCGATAAACTGGATTATGTAAAAAAGGATTTTGATTTTTGGAATAAGAGATAACTTAGAAAAATCGGATAAGGAATGCAATCAAGTAAAACAGAAAGTAAATCAATTTGTGGTTTTTCAGATCTAAAGAGATTCCTAGGAATTTGGGTTACCAACAAGATCGTTCATGTTACTAAATTGACTACCTCTTGTTAATTATCAAAATTGCCTTGAAGGCGAATTTATCCTCAAATAGTTGATGCTCCCTCTCGGTTTACAAAAATCGTGCCCGATTAAACCAACCCCTACTCTCGTGGTAGTTGAATTTAGATCGGACCCTTTAAGTTTTGTGACAATTCGTGAATCCTCGAAGGACCGCTTCTAACTCTCGTGATTTAATTCCTAAGTCTGATTCTATAGATCCGACACCTAAGTTCCCCGCTAGGTTCCTCCTTAGGGTATCTACGTCACGCAGATAAGCGGCCGCCGAATTTACGAGTAATTAAAACAATAGAAATCAGATCTAAAGCAAAATTGAAATTAACAAGAAATCGAAATCAATTCATAACATGAAAACAGATCTTGGGCATAGCCCCAATCCCTAAAAATAAAGCTACTACTCAAGCATTGTCATGGTGATGACAAGCTTGGTTAACAAAAACATGAAATAAAACCTAAGAGAAGAGGAGAAGAAGAAGAAGAAGAAGAAGAAGAAGAAGAAGAAGAGAGATCCTAAAAATTTGCCTAAATGTTGCGGGCAAAAGTCTCCTTAGTCTCTGCCTAGATGCCTTATTTATAGATTAGGGAAGTTTGAATCCCAATCTAACACAAATTCAGATCAAAATCAGTTGCTTCAGATCCAAGTAATGCACGTCACGGCCGTGATGGCCATCACGGCCAGGCCGTGACGGGTTCTGCCTTGGGCGATCTTTCACTTTTTGGTCTATCACGACCGTGATGCTCATCACGGCTAGGACGTGACCAGTTCTGACTTCAGTCTTCTTTCTTTTTAGCTCTGCTTGATCATGGCCGTGATGGTCATCACGGCTAGGCCGTGATGGGATCTGTTTGGCTCATTTTCTTCACTTTTTAAGCCCCATCTTCATGCAAGCTCCATCATGGTCAATCTTGGGCATTTTATCCTTAATTCCTTCAAAACAACACCACAAAACCGCCTTACCCGTTCCAAGGTAAAAACTAACAAAAATCCAACTAAATATGCCTAAACTATATGAAAATGCATGCAAAATGACAATGAAATATGAGGTGTAATCACACTCATCAAATCAACCCAAGCTTAAGACTTTGCTTGTCCTCAAGCAATCATTAAGGCCAGAAGATATAAATAATCAGAGCATGGATAGTGAACCAAGAACCCGAGTAATTAATTCAAGTAACAAGCATATTCAATAAGTACCCAAAAGACAATCAATTTCAAATCCAATTAGAAGCTTAGGTTTCCTAAATTCATATTCTCTCACTGATTCGAGAACTCTTCTCACCTCACTCGAGTGTTTAAGGGTATATGACAATTCGCTCAATTTCCTCAAGGAAGGTACTCTACCATAAGCTTGACTATTAACCAAATCTCTACTTTATTAATGAAAACACATAAGAATCCAGAGATATTTTATTTCGGTTGTAATGAGGCCATGGGATTAATCGTTAGGTGGGGAAATCAAGAAAAGGAAAATTCAAGAAGGCTAAACAAAATATCAAACATTGCAAAGCATGACACCTTCTAAAATACCTTTTGGGCCTTAGTTTACTTTTCCACCTTTCTTTCTCTCTTTTTATTTTATTTCTCACTTTTTTGTCATCCCCTTCTCCATTTTTTTTATTTTATTATTTACTTTATTTGGAGAAGTGGAGATTTTCAATTCAAGAGAAACATTTTTCTAACTTTCTCATCCCACAATTTTATTTTTCAAACTACCTTTTTACCCTTTTTGCAATACTTTAAAAGGTGTCATAGCAAGCATTATTCATCAAAACATTTCAAGGTACCAAAGAAAGTATTTTATTCTTTTAGGCTCAAAATTGGGCAACTAAGGGGTAGCATTTTATCAATCAAAGCTCAAAAGGCCAGAAAAATACCTAGTGCCTCAATCATTTTCAAAAATGTTTTCAAAAATTTTTAAGCTTCAAAACGATTTCAAGTCAAGTTCTAGAGAATACAATCCAAGAGGAATAAAACACTCTATCACAAAGAATGGGGTAGATTTAGTGAGTACCCCTTTTTGGCTCAAAATCTCACATTTAGTAGTTCAAAAATCAGTGAGAAACACAAATTTGAGGAACCACATGCTAATTATCAACTATCAAAAGATCATCTCAAGCATTTTTATTTTTAGCCTTAATTATCACAAGAATAAAAAAAATTGGGTTCAAAAATTCACTATCTCAATTTATTTGGCACCAAGTTCTCACAATTGGATGCATATTCTAAGCAAGGGGCAATCTAATCATGTGATCATGTAAAATTATGCCTATATGAATGCAACATGAAAAATGCAAAAATGAAAAAAAACTACAAAAATACCCCTACCCCAAGCTTAAAAACTTACATTGTTCCCAATGTAAATAATCAAGTCGGAGAGAGGAGAAAAATGGAACAACTCACCGAGGTGGTAGCGGGTGCTGGCTCACATGCCTGTCAAAAAGATGTCGGAAAATGTGTCACGGCCGTGAGGCTCATCACGTCTAGGCCGTGATCAATTCTAGTGTGTAGGAGCTGGCCTGTCACGGCCGTGACCTGCATCACGGCTAGGCCGTGATACTCTCTGATCTTTAGGGTCCTTCTCATCACGCCTGTGATGAATGTCACGGCTGAGCGTGATCCTTTCTGGTCTTCTTTGGTTAGCTCATCACGGCCGTGACCACCGTCACGGCCTGGGCATGATGACTTCCGACTTAATTTGACCTTGCCTTTTTGCTCTTCCTTCCTTCAAAACCTGAAAATACTTGGCAAAGCCATCAATTAGTGATCTTTCTTTTATTATCTTCTCAAATTATTCAAAAACAAAATTCAAAAACAAATGGAAAAGGGAAAGAAAACTTGGGTTGCGTCCCAAGAAGCGCTTATTTACGGTCTTAAGCTTGACCACAATTCTTTCAATCAACCGGGGTCAAATGGGCGTATAAGTGCAGGAACACTTCTCTTCCATAGAAGTCCTTCAAAGAGCCGATTCTGCTCATATGGCCAATTGCGCTTCCGCTTTGCTCTTTTCACTCTGAGCTTCATGGCCTTACTCCATTTCGGCGGAAGTTTTGTTTCCACATGATGAGCAACTCCAACTTCATCACTACTGGGTGCATCATTTGCCATGCAAATCTTCGGAGTTGCTTCCATGTTGATCTCTTCCTTTACCATTGGAGACGTTATATCGATCCTGCACACATGACTCTCAAAAGGAGGGTTGTTATATGAGTTAGTCAAATAAAAATCTACCCTACCTTCCTCTACATTCAGAGAGAGTTTTCCATTCTTTACATCTATTATCGCTCCAGCGATGGCCAAGAATGACCTTCCAAGAATGATGGGGAATTCAGAATTCCCGTTCATATCCAACACCATGAAGTTGGTGGGAATGAAAAATTTCCCCACCTTTACGGGGGCATTCTCTAGTATGCCTAGAGGAGTTTTGGTTGAGCCATCCACGAATTGTAAAGAGAATTCGGATGGATTCAATTCCTTGGTTCCCAACCTCTCCAAGATAGTGAGCGGCATCAAGCTCGTACTAGCCCCTAAGTCACATAAGGCTTGGTCTATTTGCACTTCTTCAATTGAGCAAGCGATAGAGAAACTACCTGGGTCTTTCAGTTTAGGAGGCATATTAGCTTTTATCTTGACATTGTGCTCCTCAATTAAGCTTTTAGTTTCTGTTTCTGCTTGCTTTCTCTTGACCAACCTTTGTGGGAAAGGTATTGGGGGTTGGTAAGGTGGTGGAGGGACGTATTTTAGCTCTGTCTCTTCCTCTTCGCTCATGTCCTCCTCTGGTTCCACGTCCTTTTCAACCACCCCAAGATTATCATCCCTCAAGTATATGGCATTACAATGTTCATTGGGATTTGCTTCGGGTTGCCCCGGGAACGTACCCTTAGGTCTAGAGTATGTGCTGGCTTGTTGGGCAATCTGAGTTTCTAGCATCTTGTTATGGATGGCTAAGTTATCTACCTTAGATGCTAGCTCTTTTATTGCCTCGTTTACTGCCCTACCTTGTTGTCTAAACTCTTCATTTTGTTTTGTTTGAGTTTCAACAAAACTTTCCAATAAAGACTCGAGTTTAGACTTGTGTACCTGAGGATACCCCGGTGTGGGTTTCGTATTACCTTGACCTTCTTGGAACTCGTGGTTCAGCGTGTTGCTGTAGTTCCCGTAGGAGAGGTAAGGGCTGTTCTTCCTTCCTTGGTTGTAAGGATTTGGGGGAGCATAATTGGGCAACTTCGGGTTCGTGTCGTAGAAGTTGTGACAAGAGTTCACTTGTTCCCCCCGAAGCGCCGGATCCATGAGCAATACCACGTGGGCACTCCATTATGTCATGTCCTTACATTCCACAAATCTCACAAACAATGTTAGTAGCACCTATTGAACTCACATTAGCCCTTTCGAGCTGATCAAAGCGTTTATTCAGTGAGTCTATTTTAGACATAATAAGATCAGTGCTATTCATTTCAAACTTACCCCCCGAAATCTTTTTCGGGTTATTACCTCTTTCTGAACCCCATTGGTGGTAGTTGGTGGCCACGTTTTCAATGATGTCGAATGCCTCAATCAGAGGCCTATTCATAAAGGCTCCACCAGCTGCGAAATCAAGTGTCACCTTCGAAGAGTAATCCAATCCGTTGTAGAAGGTGTGCACTAATAACCACCTCTCGAGTCCATGATGTGGGCAAGACTCCAGCAATCCCTTGTAGCGATCCAAAGCTTCGGATAAGCATTCTCCGTCTTTTTGGAAGAAGCCGGTGATCTGGGTTCGTATGTAGGCCGTCTTGGATGGAGGGAAGAATTTCTCCAAGAACGCCTGCTCCAGTTGGTCCCAAGTCGACAAGGTATTAGCGGGTATTTACTTTAGCCAAGCTTTCGCCTTTCCAGTCAAAGAGGAGAGGAATAACCTCAAGCGAATAGCATCAACCAGGGCGCCATGAATTATAACTGCATCGGTGAACTCCAAGAATGTCTCCACGTGGTCAGTCGGGTCCTCCGAGGGCAATCCTCCGAATTGATGTTTCCTAATCATGTTAATGAGCATAGGCGGTATAGTGTAGTTCTCCGCCTCGATCTCTGGCCTAGCAATCCCAGTTCACAAACCCCTAGCATTTGAGGCTGCGTAGTCCTTCAATGGTTCGGTATCCGGTAGATTCGCCATTAGTGGAATGGGAATCAACCTCTCTCTCTCTCTTTGTAGTCTCCTACATCTATGAAAGGTCCTTTCGACTTCGGGATCGACCTCACTAAGGTTTCCAAGACTTAGGGATCTTTGCATAAAAAACACAGAGAGATAGATACTCTAGAAAGAAAAAAAGCAAATATTTTATTATTATTATTTTTTTAAAAATATAAAAATTACATAAAAAGAAAAAGTCCAGAAAAATCAATTTAAAAATTAAATTGAGATTCGAGGAAGCACAGTCCTCGGCAACGGCGCCAAAAACTTGATGTGTGTGTTCCGGCAAGTGTATCGGATTCGTCACTAAGTAATAAAAAGATATCGATCCCACAGATACCGTGATCTCAAATCACAACTAATTATTAAATAGATAAAACTGGATTATATAAAAAAGGATTTTGATTTTTGGAATAAGAGATAACTTAGAAAAATCGGATAAGGAATGCAATCAAGTAAAACAGAAAGTAAATCAATTTGTGGTTTTTCAGATCTAAAGGGATTCCTAGGAATTTGGGTTACCAACAAGATCGTTCATGTTACTAAATTGACTACCTCTTGTTAATTATCAAAATTGCCTTGAAGGCGAATTTATTCTCAAATAGTTGATGCTCCCTCTCGGGTTACAAAAACCGTGCCCGATTAAACCAACCCCTACTCTCATGGTAGTTAAATTTAGATCGGACCCTTTAAGTTTTGTGACAATTCGTGAATCCTCGAAGGACCGCTTCTAACTCTCATGATTTAAGTCCTAAGTCTGATTCTATAGATCTGACACCTAAGTTCACCGCTAGGTTCCTCCTTAGGGTATCTACGTCACGCAAATAAGCGGCCGCCGAATTTACGAGTAATTAAAACAATAAAAATCAAATCTAAAGCCAAATCGAAATTAACAAGAAATCCAAATCAATTCATAACATGAAAACAGTTCTTGGGCATA
>CM061070.1:107559553-107813814 GCA_030762895.1 Sophora flavescens
TGTGATAACCAAGAGTACATTTCGCAAAGGCCACAATCAAGCTATCAGTCACAACGGATATCATGCATTCAGTGCTATCTCTAAACAAGACTATTCAAAATAATCGTTGAAGAAATACAAGTGAAGAAGAAGGTCACTATAAATAGAAGACCTTAAGTTCTGAAGAACAACTTTCGTCAATCGATAATCACTCATTCTGATATTCTTTCAAAAGCAAGAGTCTGTATTCTTTAGGTTGAATATTGTTGTAATATTCAACTGATTTTAAACTTTTATATCCTCACACATAGTGAGTTAAGAAGATCGTAAGTTAAATCTCTTTGTTAGAGTTAGAGCCTGAAGAGGCTTGGTAAGAAAGAAATACTTGTAGCCTGGAGAGGTGTTTAATACTTGGTTGTAATCTATTTGGAAAATAGTGGAGAAAAACCTTCAAGTAGAAGGGACTGGACGTAGCTCTTGGTCGGAAGAGAGTGAACTAGGATAAAACATCTTGTGTGAATCTTCTAACCCTAAACTCTTACAGCTTTATTTGTTTATACTGAATATGGGGATTTGATATTGCTTTTGTTAAGTTTCAAAAGTTGTTTTTCAATGTGTACATCTGTTTTAAATATCCTTGTGTGAGAAAATCAGTTTTGAAAAAGGTTGTTTGCGAAAATTATTAACAATCACAATTCAACCCATCTCCTTGTGTTTGCCTGTGTCAACTTCACTTCGCATTGACGGACATCCTATAATTGGTCGAACCTATGATAATTGGCCAGAGTACGTTGGTCAAATGCTATGAGTGATCCCAGAAGATGACCAGTTTCACGGCGCTCGTTTCAGAATGACACGGTTAAATGCACAATTTGGAACTCTCGTGCAACATGATTTGTCCGACCCGGTAGTGTTAACCTGTTGTGCCAGATCGAATATTCTGAGGTTACTTGGTGGAGTGTTGGTCGCAGATCGTTCTGCTTCGTATGTTGAAGTAAGATATGTAACATTGTTAGAAGATTTTAGTGTAACTGCACAAGTTAGTTGGGGATTAGCGGTGTTAAGTTATTTATACCGTGAACTATGTAATGCCACCAACTATTCCAACAAAGAGATGACAGGTTTTGTTACATTGGTACAAACGTGGGCATGGGTGCGGTTTCCAAAATAATAAAAACACTAACAATAATAACATTAACACTAACAAATATAAAAATAAGATCTATATATAACATACAATAATAACATTAACATAACCATAACAAATTATGAAAATAAAAAAAAAAACACAAAATGATAATATGGGCCACTACTAAAACAAGATAAAAATTAATATTAATATAATAACAATGAAAAGAAATAACAAACTACTATTATCATTAATAATAACAAAGTAAAAAAAATATTAAAAAACATTTAATATTTATGAATGCACAAAAATAAAAAATAATATAATATAAAAATTAAAAAATAAAGATTACATAAAATGATAGAAATGTGGTATAATAAAAATTTAATTTTTAAACTTCCAACAAAATTATAGATAAAAGAGAGTGTAAAAAAAAGTACTATAAATATTGGAGAATGAGTATACAATATCTAATAAAATAATAAAAATATGATATAAAAAAATTATAATATTTACTTAAACTTAAAATTGATAATAATAGAGTGTAGAAAAGAAAAGAGTGTAGTAGAATGTATGAGAGATTAGGAGCACCTTCTGAATGCGTAAAAAAAAAGATATAATAAAAATTTAAAATAAGGAACACACAAAATGATAAAAATATGGTATTATAAAATTTAAATTAAATATTTTTAGAAAAATTATTGATAAATAAGAGTGTAAAAAAAAGTAGCAGAATGTTGGTAAATGAATATATAATAATTAATAAAATAATAAAAATATGATATTAGAAAAAATTTAATATTTACCTAAATTTAAAAATTGATTATAAAAGAGTGTAGAAAAACTTTAAAAAGTATAGTAGAATGTTGGATAGTGGGGGAAATATATATGTGAGGAGTGGTGTTGGAGATGATGGATCCAGATGGGGGGTATATATATGGGAGGGGTTGGGTAGGTAGGATAAGTGGCTGTGGATCCATTGGTGGCACCTGTTGCAATAGCGTTACTGTTCCAGGTGCTGGCACAATTTTAATATATATTTTTTAAAATAATAAAAAATTTGTAATTTTTTATTTTAATTTTTTTTGGTAGATTTGACCGACCAATCAGGACCTGTCACGAGGCAGGTCAAAAAGTCAATGGCGCCAGTTTGACTGGCACCATCGAGTCAGTAAAAAAATTATTATTTTATTCCACTATGTCAAAAAATGGGTTAATTTGATAAATTATTTTAAAAGTAGGTTATTTTGGTATATAATTTCTAAAAGTAGGTTACTTTGATTAAAAACCCACAAACTCTCTGTAAAAAAAAAAAGTTACTTCAAACTCACATATAATCGAAACTAAATTTACACAGTCAACTTGATCAAAACTCAAAATTTCAAACAATAATCCAAACATATATTGTACTATTGTGTACCTATATGCTGTATCAGATAAATTATGCGATTAGAGTTTAAGCATTTGTAGGAAGTACTTCCACACTCGACTCAATTTTAAGAAAAAAAATATCTATATTTTTTAGACTCAAATATAAGTAAAATTCAACCAACTCAATTTTATTTAATGTAAGTATTCTAAAAATCAAGAAAATTAACCAATCAAACCAATTCTCTCTTTACTTTTCCAAGAGCATTGCATATTCTCGAGACAATTAAATGGTAGTTTAGTAAATATAACTTTTTTATACATAAATCAAGACAATTAAACTAAATTAACTAACTTCCTTAATAAATGTGAAATTAGTTATTTTTGCTTATAAATGCGGAAGGTCTTGGGGTTCAACCCACTTCTTCTTTCGGAACTCTTCATCCACAAGTTTCAGCCTTCCCCCTTGCTCCGGTGCCTTGTCACTTGCCAACCCTTCTTTCTCTGGTTGCTCTTCTTCAACGGGTAGTTGTTCCGGGCCCTTGTCATCCCCGAGAACTAGTGGTACCCCTACTAGGTTCCAACACCCTTCCGCTTCTAGTTGTGATGGCATTGCATTGGTTCTTCGGGTTGTTCTCGGTGTCACCTGGGAGAGTGCCTGGGAGACGCTCATTAAGTTGCTTCGCGAGCTGTGCTATTTGTGTCTCCAGATTCTGAATTGCCGATCCTGTATGAGTCGCCAACTTGTCAATGGCAGTGTTCACCTTCTCAAAAGATGTGCTTGTAAAGGTTGACAACTTCTCAAAAGCCAGCTCCCACGGTTGTCTTCCACCATCTGTTATTTGCAACTGATTAGGCCCTGGAAGAGCCTGCTGGGTATTGCACTGCTGAATTCCAATGTTCGGTCTTATACCCTGCTGAGGTTGTTGCCAATTCTGCTGAGGAGATTGTTGACCGGCTAGGCCACCATTAGCATTGCTCCAAGCGAAACCCGGATGGTCTCTCCTCATGTACCCCCTATTCTGATTCTGATTGTAGTCATTTTGTCTGTTCCTCTGATAGTTATTCGGGGCACGAGTGTCATAAAAGTTGTGGCAAGAGTCCACATGTTCCTGAGGGAAATTTAGCGGGCAATTCTGAGTGTCATGATTTCCATTGCAATTTGCACAACCCGGAGGCATTCCCTCGTGTATCGCATTAACCCTCTTGTTCCCAGACAAAGCCTCATTCTGCATCTTCAAAAGTCTGTTTTGCTCTAAAATGGCTTCCATTGTCCCAGAACTGATTCCACTTGAGGTCTCCCTACCACGGTTGTAATCATTATATGACATCTTCTCTAACAATGTCCATCCATCCTCCGCTGATAAATAAGAGAAAGAACCGCCAGCTGCGGCATCACAGTTCATCTGATAGCGTCCCCTCAACCCATTAAAGAAATGCTGAACTTTGGAAACCGGGTCAAAGAACGCTGAGGGACATCTTCTCAATAACCCATTGTACCTCTCCCATGCTTCATTGTAAGTTTCATCCTCCGTCTGCCTGAATGAAGTGACGGCTATTCTTGCTTGTGCCGCCTTCCGGGGGAGGAAAATATTTGGTTAGGAACTTCGTGCCATCTCGCTCCCAAGTTCGATCTTTGTTCCTATCCAAATGTCAACCCAATCGCGAGCGACATCCCTAAGAGAAAGAGGGAAAAGTCGCAAGCGAAACTCATCCTGAGAGACTCCCCTGGTCTTCTGCAAGTCACAAGCTTCAAGGAAGCGAGTGATGTGTCTATGAGGGTCCTGTTTGCCACTCCCATCAAACTGATTCTCCCGGATCTGGAATGTGACACATGCTTCAACTTTGAAGGAGTCTGTGTTCAGGTTGCCCCTCACAATAGAAGAGTCACAATCTCCCAAGCTTGGTAGATCGTACTCAAAGAGAGGCTTGTAACGAGGAGGAGGAGGAGGAGGATTTTCTTCAGCCATGCCCTCTATTTTAATTGCTTCCAACCTCTTCCTTTCTCTGGCCTCTTTTCTTAATTGCCTCTCGGTCCTGGTGATCTCTGAATCGAATAGCAAGTCCTCTTGTAGAAGGGTACCTCGCATACAAAAACACGGCAAGACCAAGTGGAATCAAAGAAGTAGAGAAATAATAACAAAGAAATAACAGAAAAATAAAATGAAAAATCAACTTAACCAATCAATCAAATTTCCTAAAAATTAGGAAAATTGGCTGTGCCAATCCCCGGCAACGGCGCCAAAAACTTGTTGACTCTCCGGCAAGTGTACCGGGTCGTCGCAAGTAATAAAACACGGTAAGAGTCTACCGAGGTCGAACACAAGGATTGGGTTACCAATTCGACTAATTTCGCGAGAAATCCGATAAGTTGGTTAAGTAGAGAAAGTGGTTGGAAAGAAATTAGGATCACAATTTAAATTAACAAATCGAAACAATCAAAGATATGGTGATGAAATCTGGAATTAAAAGCATCTAAGGTTTCGAATCCACCTACCCAATCATGCAAAGTACCCAAGTGATGATATTCTCCTCCCTAAGTTCAATTTTTAATGTCAACCGGGACCCCTAAATTCTCCTAAATCCACTTCCGTGCTCATTAGGACGTATTCGACGATTGGATTAATTACTTACTAGGTCTCATAATCCTAATCTCGAATTCTATTAATTCTTGTTCCCTATAGGTTGCACCGATCTCCTACTCACTCTCGTGCAATACTCGACCGATGATCCCAATTCAAGTTCTAAAACGCGAATCGCCGCTAGGCCTCAACACGTTTAACTAGTCGATCACGCTAGCATATAATCGACACAATGAAAACAGAATTGGAAAACAATAATTGAATTAAAGGAGAGAGAGTTACATTACATGAACACTATGCCGCCATGGGTGGCTTCATCGATCCCTTAGACAAGAGGATTAGTTCCTCATGTCCGTAACAACGACACACGTACAATCAGAAATCATCCTAAGACTAAGAATTAAGAGAAGAGAAGAGGAGACACAGCCCCAGAATAAGGATTACAAAAGATCTCAAATCAGTTCCGATCCAAAAAGTCCTCTTTTTCTGTTCCGATCCGCTTCTATTTATAAGGAGGCCCACGCGTCACGGCCGTGATAGCTATCACGGCCAGGTCGTGACGGGTTCTGCATTTAGCGCACGCACTGAATTTGAACGCTGGCGACGCGAACCTTCTGTTCTCGGCCCGTGATGTTTATGACGGCTAGGCCGTGATGGTCTCTGACTTGTGTGGATTTTAGGTCCGGGTCCGGATATACATCACGGCTAGGCCGTGATGGTCTCTGTCTTCCCGGGTCTTCAAACTCTCGCGGGCGAGAATCTCCGAATGGCAATCTCCACTATTTCTTGACTTTCCTCAATTCTCGAGCTTCACTTATTGACCTGAAAACAACACAAGCAACCACAAGCGTAATTCTATTCAAAAGAAGCTAAAAACTACACAAAAGACGCAAAACGAGTCAAAGTCCAACTTAGGAACAAAACAAGGCAAATTTGGGCGAAAACGAGAGTGAACTCGACTAATTGGCACATAAACCCTAGTTTATCTAGTCATAAGACTAGATAAGCCAGAGGCTTATCAGAGACACCAATATATGGATTTAAACACGATAATCACATGCTGACACACAAAACAACATATAGACATATAAAATCATATATCATAATTTCTCAGAAATAGACAAGTATTTTATCAATGGGTTTCATACCCGAACAGTCATCGTCATTTTTAAAAAATGCATGACACTTCAATATTCAGACTCTAACTTAATCTCATGAGATTCCGTCATCTTTATATGAGTTGATCAAACTAAATTGCCATAATAAGACATACGTGGTAAATTTTTCATAGCATACTGTCCAGTACAAGATGTAGTGATCGATCTTATGGATTCCATAGCACACTATCCAATTTAGGATGCAGTGATCAATCTTATGGATTTTCATAGCACACTGTCCAATTTAGGATACAGTGATCAATCTTATGAATTTCATTGTTCATCAAGGCACAATGCTACCACGTGATGTGAATACCCCGTCCATCAAGGCATCACTCCTAACTATGATTGGCATGTCTGCTAAAAATGTATGAAAAACAGTTGTTCTCAACGTTTTCTTTGTGTTCAATATTTTCTTGTCGAAGCTCAAAGGCTAACAACTATTCATAAACTTTAAAGTTTTAAGATTATTCAACATCAACACGGGACACGAAGTCCGAGTGCTCAATCACAACGCCCTAAACCGATGCACCAGTCTCAGGCTTGTGGTCATAGAAAACAACATTTCACCTTTAACAATGTTTATCACAATGTGATTAGGACATCAAGTCCGCAACAACGTTATTAGGACCCAAAGTCCACAACAACGTGATACGGATCCAAGATCTACGTGTATATTACAGAACACTAGTATCCGACGTCTCGTCTACTAGATTCATATTTCAATGTGTTTATTCTTTTTCGTTCAGTGAAACACAAATTCAAAACGAGACCTCCACGACTTATCCAAGCTTGCCGGAATATTTTTGTTGAATCAAAGTATTTCACAGAAAATTCTTTCCAAATGAAATTCATTTATAAAAGCTAAGTTATTGAGAAATTCCTGATTTGTCTCAAATCCATTTTCCTTTGAAATTCCTTCTTTTCCGAAACAACATCAATACTTTGTAAAATCCTTTTAAATCCATTTATGACCGAAATAATATAAATTATTTCCTCAAAGGTTTTTCTTCAAAAATATATTTCCAAATGGTTTTCATTTATACTAGAATGATTTATAAGTCAAATGGCTTTTCCTCTAACTTCAAAATATTTTAACACTTAGTTCTTAAAATGATTTTTCACTTCATTCTTGAAAATGGTAACATACTATAAAATGTATTTCTTTCTCAATTCCATTCTTATTCTTCCTCTTTCATCAAAAGAAATTGATACATAAATTTCTTAAACTAACTTTTCATCTACATTTTGAAAAAGATAACGTAGTGAAATATTTTTACGATTTCTTTCTTGTAATTATCCATTACTTTCTCTTTTATCAAAAGAAATCATCAACTAAATATTATCATTGTCAAAATTCCTCATAAGACTTTTTAAGGCTTTTATCTCAATAATTGATAGAGCACTGACGAATGTCGGGCTTCTCAAAGCTATAACATATTTCTACAAATAAATCATCAAGCTCAGATATGTAAAACAGACAATTTTAACCACATCATATAAACTCAGGAAATCACAATAAAATTTAAAACAACTTAATAGACCACAAATAATAGCATATAGTTATCGGGAAAAATCCCTCAGGTAAGCTCCCCTTACCTGATTCCTAAGCAAACAAAGTCTTTCGTTCTTTGTTGAGTGTTACGATCTTCCTCGACTTGCTTCGCGACGGAAGTCTAAATATTCCAACACATAACACAAGTTAAAAACAACCAAAAACATCTAATCTACCCTAGGCATAGATTCGGTCATGATGACAAATAGGGTTTGAGATATCAAACTTTCGCTAACTCATGGATTAATGATCCTTAAGTATTAGAGATTCATAATCAATGATCATGTAACAAAGATTGAATAAAAACTCCTCTAAGCCACAAGCTTAGGGTTTCGTCCAAGACACATAAAATAGGCTAGAGATTTTCAAACTTCTCAAGCTTTTAGATTTGACAACAAAAGGTATTGAAGAGCTTAAATCAATGATCATATTTCAAAAATTGAAAAAAACTTTCTTGCTCCAACACAACATAGGTTTGGCTTCTTTAGGAAAATAGGGAAGGGAAATTTTGTTTGATGTAAGCTCTTAGATAAACAATATAGAGGTCATTGTGAGTCCATAGAAATTGGTTTCAACTCAAATGGATTTTTCTACTAATTTCTAGAGATTTTAGAAGTTTAGAAGTTTAAGAACAATAACTAGAATACAAAACAAAGGTCATCAAGTAAATGTAATATAAAAACTTAGATGAGTAGAGGAAAGAAATGTTACCCTTGAAGCTTGGAAGGAAATGGTTGAAGAAGATGAATGCTTGAAGAAGTAGAAAAACAATGGAGTTTAATAGAAATTTTTCTAAGTAAATGAGTGTAAAGTGAGGAATGAAAAATGAAGTGGGTATTTATAAGCAAAAGAAGGCAAAAGAAGGGTGTGAGGTCGTGGAGAGGGAGAGAGAAGAAGAAAAACTTGGGCTTCAAGTTGGTTAAGGCTTGTTTGGTTGGAGAGAGTGGGAGAAAATAGCTTAATAGAATAAAATACAATACTTTTGAAAAAGTGTAATCATGACACTTTTTGATGTGACTTATGACTCCCATTAACATGTCACTCCTTTTCCAACAAGTCACCTCAGTCTTCTCAGCTCCCTATTCTGCTCCATTGTTTATCCGATTCAAGTTTCCGATCGTAATTTCCAATGATTTCGCCCGGATAAATCATTATATTTTATTTCTGAACCTAAATTTTCGAAAATCACCAAGGTTGAAGGAAATATGATAAAAACACCAATTGTTTCGTTCACGGGTCAAAATCAGGTTTTCTGCTCAATAAACATTTATTGTTATTGAAAACGCAGACATATTTTCGTCTGAATTTTCAACCGAAAATTTAATTATGACTTTCTATAGTAAGGTAGATCAAGCTAATGATTTTAGTTTATCCAAAATCGTTTTCTGGATTTTTAACAAAATAAAAAAATATATATATATATATGTAAACACATATTTACTTTTATTGAAAAATAGAATAATTGGGGCGTTACAAATAGCCGTAGGACTAATTTCCGATGATGAAGAGTACCAGTTAAGGGACAACTCCTCTATCCACAGATGTAGCTCTATTCTCATCACCAGGATTGAAACCCTGGACATATTGATAAAGGACTCAAGCTACTTGCCACTTGGATCACACCTTGTGGGTATTAAGATTTTAATTCTTATGCACATTGTCAATAAATTATAAACTATCATATCATTAAAATATTTTATTCTTATAATGACTATATTAATTGATTTATGATGTATGAACTGATAATTGTTTCTACATATTATGATTTATAATTGATTGAACGGATAATGTATCCAAATTAAATTTTAATTTTAATGACTAATTATATTTATAAATAATAAATATAATGTTACTGTAAGCCTCCAGTAATTTTTTTAAAAATTTTCAAATAAAAAATATATTATATTAAATATAATTAAATCAAACTTCATAAAAAAAAATATCGGTATAATTTAGTATATTGACGTTATGGCATATTGACGTATAAGGGAGAAAAACGGGGCACATGGCAGAAGACGAGAAAGTGAAAAGGCACTAATTAGTGGGCCAATTTGTCTAAATCTTCTAATGTCTTATCCCTATTTTCACATATTCATGATGGCCATGCTTCAGCACCATGACCATTACTGTTCCATCTCTTTTTTTCCTTGTTCATGTCATTTTGTCAATTTAAGAGTCAAATGTTCATACCAATTTATAAAATTTTACATGGAAGTATATATGATCGAATGTTCATCATTGATCATTATGCTCAAATCCTATGGCCCATGATTGTTATTTGATCGAAAGATCCAAGAAAGTTAGATGCATATCAAGGACCGAAATGATTCGCATAGAAGAAATATTAATTCAATCTGGATTATCTTAACATCAGGGTAATCTAACCCAAAATACTACAAATTTGCTTAGTTTATAAGAAATTTCATAGGTACATGTAGCTTCGAAAACGCCTTTAGATTATATATAATATATAATATAACGAATAACTTTTGTTTTGGTAGTTAAAATAATGGAAGTTTAAAGTTTTATATAATTTATTATTGAATCAGAATATCACTTAATTAATATCTTTATCTTTATAATATATATATATATATATATATATATATATATATATATATATATATATATATATGGGACATATCTAGTGAGAGGGTTTTTCTTACATGAGAGTGAGAGGGATAAATCTTGATCATACAACCATACATGGATGATCAAGATTGAAAGTTATTTGATGGTCACATTACTACTTAAAAAAGTCACATGACTTTATGTTTTAATCTTGATTATTCATTGTTTGATCTAAATGGCTATGACTTATTTCTCTCACTTTCGCGTAAAATAGGTGCTCTCACTTGATATGTCTTTTATATATATATATATATATATATATATATATAAATTAAGATAGTCTAAGATTGCTCTAGATCTGATAAATTTTCGTTGAGACAATTTAGTAAATTGAATAATAATTATTAATAATAACTTATTCTTTTAAAAAATATATATAAAGTGGTTTTTAAAAGCATTCTATTGAAATTCGAATTATATATTCATTTAATAATTTGAGTAATTTTTTTTCTATTCTATGATTTCTATCTAATGAAATAGTAATTCGATATTTTTATCAAAATACAAATTACCTAAAAGGATTTTTTTGAAAATCCAATTTTATAGAACCTGAAATCCAAATTTAGAGATGAGATCCGTAGCTGCAAAGATCATATGAAAAGGTTGAGGGAGCGTCGTGATACTGAGTCGGTGGAGCGGTTTTTTTCTTTGAAGTAGCGCCTATCTTTTCTTCTTGTTCAGGAAGAAATGTTCTGGAAGCAGAGATCCAAGGTGGTTTGGTTGAAAGACGGTGATCAAAATACAAAGTTTTTTCACTCTGTTGTTATAGCAAGGAAGAGAAGGAACACGATCAAGAAGCTTCAAGATGGTGAAGGTGTGGAGGTTGATTCCCATGCTGGCTTATGCGATATCTCAAAAGATTATTTTGATAAGCTTTTTGAGAGGAGGTAGGGGCAGTATTCTCTAGTTACGGATTCAATTGATTCTAGAGTGACAGGTCATGATAATTCTATTCTCCTTGCTCCTTTGTTCATGAAGAATTTGGTGTGGCACTCTTTAGTATGCACTCAGATAAGGCTCTGGGTCCTGATGGTCTCAATACAACTTTTTATAAGCGGTTCTGGGACATGTGTGTTGGTGATGTTTTCCAAGCTTGCTATTACTGGCTCGATGAAGGAGTTCTCACTGCATGTATTAATGATACTAATGTTGTGCTTATTCCAAAATGTGAGAATCCTTGTTCTATGGATGATTGGAGGCCTATTTCTTTATGCAACGTGCTTTACAAAATTCTCTCAGAGGTCCTTGCTAATAGGCTGAAGTTGGTTTTGCATAAATATATTTCTATTGAGCAATATGCTTTTACTTTGGGAAGATCCATTCTTGATAATGTTTTTGTTGCCAATGAAGTTATTCACTATTTAAAATGCAATACCAAAGGAAAAAAAAAAGGGGGGGCTCTAAAGATATATATTAGTAAACCATATGACAGAGTTGATTGGGGTAGCTTACAGGCTATGTTACTCCCCACTGGATTAATTGGATTATGATGTGCATTAACTCTATTACCTATTCTGTTAGTATCAACCATGATTCGGTAGGAAGAATTTTTCCAGGTTGGGGTCTTCGGCAGGGTGATCCCTTGTCTCCTTATCTTTTCATTATCGGTGCTGAGGGTCTGTCAACTCTTATTAAAAGAGAGGAGAGCAAAGGGGATTTGCATGGTGTTAAGATTTGTAGACGTGATCCTATTGTGTCTCAGCTTCTTTTGGCGGATGATAGTCTTTTCTTCTTCCGTGCAAATGATCGTGAAGTCTATACTCTGAAGAAAATTCTTCATGATTATGAGTTAGCATCGGGGAAATCTATAAACTTGTAGAAGTCAGAGGTTTTCTTTAGTGACAACGTGTCTTTGGAGGCCAGGGATAATCTTATGTCTCTTCTTGATGTCCGTGCAAACTTGGGCTCAGGAAAGTATTTGGGCTTGCCTTTGGTGATTGGGATGAATAAGAAATCGACCTTTAATTATTTGAAGGATAGGGTGTGGCAAAAAATTAATTCGTGGTTGATGACCCTCTGTTTGACTGATTTATTAACTAGTAAAGACCTTGGCTTTGTGCCTATTTTATATCATTTTTACCCAAATTAGACTTGATTGTCCTTAAGTAGTATTTTGAGTCTGTAAAGTGTTTTTAAGTTAATTTAGTTGATTTAGAGTGAATAAAGTATTTACTTTTATTTTCTATTTTCAGGTTAATAAAAAGGAATAATTCTGGAGTTTCTCGCCCCGCGAGAAGGCTGCTCGCCACGCGAACCAGAAGGTGACTGTTCCTGAAATTGCAAAACTTTCTGTCTCGCCCCGCGAAGGAGGACTCGCCTCGCGAGTACCTGGAAGTCAGAGAGCATCACGGTTTACCCGTGTTGAAGGCCACGGGCGTTGCAGTTTGGGAATTTGAAGAGTTCGCCTCGCGAAGATATTCTCGCCTCGCGAGAAGACCAAGAGTTGCAGACCTTTCATGTTATTCGCCTCGCGAGCAGTGCTTCGCCTCGCGAGGACTTGGATTCCGTAAACGTGTATATAAGTAGTCTTAGGCGGAATCGAAGAGGCTAGTCGAATTAGCTGTTTTGGCTAGTTTTCGAGCTTGTTAGTCTTTTTGTTTTTCTCTTAGTTTATTGTTTTCTTTTTGTAATGGAGAGCTAGTCTCCTAGGATTAATCTACTGTAATTGGTTTCCATTACCACACTTGAGGTTCTCGTGATTCCTCTTTCATTTGCTTTTCTCTTTTCAATGCAATGTCTGTATGTTTCTGTTTGTTATTTCAGGAATGTATAGTGTGGTATTGTTTCATTTCGGTGATGTTATGTTCCTATATATAATCGCGTTTGTTATTTTGCGTGTGTTCATTCATGTTCGTTTGTTCATGAGAGCTTCACCCCGTTTGTTATTTCGGGAATAGGAACATACATCTTTAGTGGCGGTTTTCGTTTGTTAATTGTTGCTACAACCGGGAGGGGATTAGTATCTGCTTAGTAGAATATGCATGAACCGATGATAGTGGGGAAACCGAGAACAGTAGGTTAATCGTTCTTTAGTTATTTGTTGATCTCTTGACTGCTCTGTTTTCTTACTTTGTTTTCTGTTTTGTTTCTTTATTTTATTTCAATCTCAAAACCCCCAAAACTAACTTTTGATTTTCTGTTAATAACAACAACAACTAAAGAGTCCTTGAGAGACGATATCCGAGTTGTCGCTCTATACTACATTATTTTAATAATCGCTCGTTTTTTTTGGCGCGTGGCGACAGCGCGGTCAGTGGTCTAGTAGGTCTCTTTCTAAAGTGAGTCATGAGGTTCTTATCAAAGCAGCTCTTCAGGCTATCCCGGCTTATTGCATGAGCATTTATTTAATTCCTTCTTCTCTTTGTGATGAGATTCAGAAGATGATGAATTCTTTTTGCTGGGGTAAAAGTAGTAATGGTAATAGAGGCATTAATTGGTTATCTTGGGATAAAATGGTGGTTAGTAAGGAGCATGGAGGTATGGGCTTTCAGAGCCTTCAAGCTTTCGACTTAGCCATGCTAGGGAAACAAGGTTGAAAATTTATTTCCAACCCGGATGCTATGATTACTCATCTTTTCAAAGCTAAATATTTCCCAAATGGGGATTTTATGGAGTCTTCTCTTGGTCATAATCCAAGTTACTCATGACGTAGCATCTGGAATTCTCGGGTTTTGGTTAGAGATGGTTTGATGTCGGAGATGGCTCAAATATCCGTGTTTTCATTGATCCTTGGCTTAGAGGAAATTTGAATCCTAGACTTATGAGTCCAACTCCTCTTCACTTGTTGGATTTTAAAGTCAAGGACTTGCTACTACCAGGAGCTAAGAGATGGAATTTACACACGCTTCAGCAATGCATGTTGCCCCATGAGGTTGAATCCATTTTACGTGTTCCATTATTTGCCTCAACAGTGAGGGATAGTCGTGTGTAGGGCGCGAGTGATGATAGTGGGTTCACGGTCAAATCGGCCTATGAGTATTGCATGAATAATCTTGTTGACTCTTCTATATATTTTGTTTAAGGGGACTGAAAGATGATATGGGATTTGAAGGTCCCACACAAAGTTAAAGCCTTTGCATGGAAAGCTTGTAGAGACTGCCTTCCAGTTCGGTCCAGGCTTCAATCCAAAGGAGTGGTTTGTCCGGTAGTGTGTTTATTATGCACAACGGGTCTTGAGAATGCATGGCATACTTTCCTATCATGTCCGAGTGTTCAAGGTTGTTGGTAAGAGGCTTATCTATGGCAGTGCATTGAGCCTTTGTTAGGTGAGGCTGAGAGCTTTTTTGAGTTCTTTTTTAAGCTGGGAAACTCGCTAAATGTAACACCCGGGTGCCGACGAGGGCGGGGAGTGGTTGCCGGTTTATCAGCCTCTGGCTCGACTAGTTTTTAACTAGTAAGACCATAGGTTTTATTTGAGTTTAATCTCGTTTTCGCCCCAATTTGGATTTAATTGTCCTCAAGCAACATTTTGAGTCTCTAAAGTAGTTTTAGGGTAATTTAGCTGATTTAGAGTCAAATAAAGCACTTACTGCTATTTCTTGTTTTCAGGTTAATAAAGTGAAGCAATTATGGAGTTATTCGCCCCGCGAGAGGCTACTCGCCTCGCGATCCTGAAGCCTCACTGTGCCAGAAATGTCATCCTCTCTGTCTCTCCCCGCGAATAACTGTCTCGCCCCGCGAGAAATCCAAACCCTGAAGGACAGAGACCATCACGGCCTAGCCGTGATGAAGGTCACGGCTGTGACAGATTGGAATTTGAAGTCTCGCCTCGCGAGAAAGCCAAACACTGAAGAGATGTTCATAATATTCGCCTCGCGAATCATGTCTCACCTCGCGAGCGAGCGCAACCCAGAATCTGTATTTATATCTGTTTTAGGGCAGAACTGATGAGTTCTCTTTTATGATCTTCTTTTCCTCTTAGGTTTAGACGGTTGCGAATTAGTTTTTGTTATAATTGTAATGGAGAACTAACTCCCTTGGGCTAATCTGCTGTAATCGGTTTGCATTGCCATTTGAGGTTCTGTAATTCCTATTTGAATTGCTATTCCCTTTCAATATTGTTCTGTATGTTCTGTTTGCTTAATTCAGAATTGTATAGGATTAGTATTGATTTATTTTGATGATTGCGTGTTCCTATACTTAATCGCGATTGCTTAATTCGCGTGTGTTCAATCGTGTTTGCTTAATTCACGAGGGCTTCACCCCGTTTGCTTAATTCGGGAATAGGAACAAACATCGCGTAGTGCCAATTTCGCTTGTTAATTGTTGCTACAATCGAAAAGAGATTAGAATCTGCTTAGGGCTTGGATTTATATGAACCGATGATAGTGGGAAACCGAGATCAGTAGATTAGTCGTTTCAATTATTGACAATCACCTATTTGCATTATTTTCTTAACTGTTTTCTTTATTTAATTTCAAATCCAAAACCCCCCAAATCTGACTTTTCTGCGAATAACAATCCAAGAGTCCTTGTGAGACGATACTCGAGTTGTCGCACCCTAACTACATATATTTTTAAACCACTCGCTTTTTGATGCGTGCGCGACAGCGTGTCACCGGTGCAAGAAGGCACGGACAAGGAGCGGCTTCTGGCAGGCTTCTAGGCGGAGGGACACATGAATGAACCGATTACACACCTGAATGAGAGGGATCCTGAGACTGTGTAGGTATGGGACTATACAGTTGAGGAAGGCTTATATGAATTGATTGGTACTACCTATACAAACAAGATGCACCTTCTTTTCGGGAGCCCATCACTTAAGAACTCCATAGTTAAGCGTGCTTGACTTGGAGCAATTATGGGATGGGTGACCTCCTGGGAAGTTTTCCCAGGAAGCGTGTGAGTGAGGACAAAGCACGCTGAAAAGACCCGTGTTGGTTTGTGGGGACAGTTGTCAATCCATAAAGCAGCCAGGGATGTTACAAATGGTATCAGAGCAGCACCTCTCCCAGTAAGGTGTGGTTCGGGGACGAATCAAGCGGAAGCTGGTGGGCAAGTAACACCCGGGTGCCGACGAGGGCGGGGAGTGGTCGCCGGTGCAAGAAGGCACGGACAAGGAGCGACTCTTGGCAGGCTTCTAGGCGGAGGGACACATAAATGAACCGATTACACACCCGAATGAGAGGGATCCTGAGACTGTATAGGTATAGGACTATACAGTTGAGGAAGGCTTATATGAATTGATTGGTACTACCTATAAAAACAAGATGCATCTTCTTTTCGAGAGCCCATCACTTAAGAACTCCACAGTTAAGTGTGCTTGACTTGGAGCAATTCTGGGATGGGTGACCTCCTGGGAAGTTTTCCCTGGAAGCGTGTGAGTGAAGACAAAGGACGCTGAAAAGACCCGTGTTGGTTAGTGGGGACAATCGTCAATCCATAAAGCAACCAGGGATGTTACACTAAACGGGGAGATGAGGGTGAGGTTTTTCATGTTGCTCTGGAGTCTGTGGATAAAGTGCAACCTAAAGCTCTGGGAGGATAAAGTTGAAAATGTTGCACAGGTGGTGTTTAGAGAAACGGGTGTGTTGGATAAGTGGATGGCCGCGAGATCTACCCAGGAGGTAGTAGTCCCTGCGCCTATTGCAAATATAGGGTGGGAACCTCCTCCTCATGGGTGGTTAAAGTGAAAAATTGATGCTGCTTTCTTTAAGGACAAGAATCTCACTTTTTTGGGTGTTGTCTGCGCAATGAGCATGGTACTTTTGTGCTTACAAAGTCTGGATGGATGAATCCTTTGCTGCAAGTTAGGCAGGGGGAAGCGGCTGCTCCCTGCAACACCTTAACTTGAGCATCACATTTATTACCCTTTTTGCGGAAAATAAAACTTTTAGAAGTTGTCGATTACTTTCGGAGATTTAATATTTTTCAAGTAATTATATTTTTCGAAATCATGATACTTTTCTTATAAAACCTTATCTTTCACGCACTAACAAACATAACGGCATAAACGTAAATAAAACAAAGCAATACATAACACATTAGATACATTAAACATAAGGCCTTCATGAGGACAAGCCATTGACAGAAGTTTTTCATGAGGAAAAGTTAAAATACACTAAACATGGATAAGGTGGGTTAAAAGGGTTACAACTCAAAAGAAAGACGGTTAACATAAGTTAGATGTAGCTACCAAGATAACACTACCCCAAAATAAATGGTCCTAAACCTGGTCGGAACTAATTATACCCATTGGAGAGACCATGGTGGTCATCCCCATCCCCAGGAGGTGTGTCGGGTGAAGACACAGCTACTCCAGCTCCCTCATCGGGGGAGTCGTCATCATCATCTCCAAACCGGTGGTACTGGGGCTCCTCCTCCATCAGTTCCACAAGGTCATCCTCAACAATCTCCTTGGGGTCCTCCTCGATAGGCAAAGCTGGTGTCACTGCCGGCTGAGGTGGATCCTGAGGAGGGTCCAACACCAGATGTCCCTCGTTGGCCAGATGTTGTAAATAGAACCATACGTGCGATAACGAAATATGGATAGGCTCTACTGTGTGTGTCCTCCTCTCTGGTTCGCCTAACTATGTACCATATACAGAACAAACTGGGCCTGTATATACAGCGGAGTGAGTCCCTTGATGGAACACCCACGCGGCAGGATCCTGGGCGTTCTCAAAGATGAGGGCCCTCACCCTTGAGTGTGCTAGGGGCATGTTCGGGTCCATCTATTCTCAAAACAGGTATTTACCACATGGGGAAAAGAAAACTCAAGGGTGAGATGCCAATATATGGATTAATTACGATAACTACATGCTCACACACAAGAACAACATGTACAAATAACTATTTGTGTTCAACATAAGATCTTCACAAATAAGCATAACATTCAATAGTCATAGTCGTTTTTGAAAAATGCATGACACTTCTATAATCAACATCTATCCTAATCTCCGGAGATCCCAACTTCGTTTCTTAAAAAAAAAAAAAAGTGAGTTGATCAAGCTCAAATTGCCAATATTAGGAACAACATAATTTCCACAGCACCGTCCAATTCAAGGCTCAGTGATCAACGTGTGTGGATTCTATAGCACACTGTCCTACACAAGGCACAACGAATAAGGCATATGGATTTCATGGTCCATCAAGGCACCAATGATACAAATGTGCATGAGATACCCTACCCTTAAGGCATTCACACAAAACAACGTGGCACGTCTGCCAATATGCATGTAAAAACATTTTATTTTCACCACTTTTCTTTGTGTTTCATTCTTTCTTGTGTTGAAGCTCAAGGCTCACGACCATTCATAAATTTCTCAACGTTTTAAAGCTTTTCATTGTCAACACGGGACGTTTTACGTCAGAGTGTCCAATCACAAGAGTCCTAGACCAATCCACCAGTCTAAGACTTTGTGGTCATAGAAAACAACTTTCACTCTTTTACTACGTTTGACCACGTTTATCACAACTGTAAGACTAAGCCCTCATTCATGTTTTGATGTATGACAAACAAAGTGTATTTTGCATAAGATTTTTGATTTTGACTATGTACTCATTATGCGTTAAGTTGTATGCAAGATCACTCATGAAAAAGATAAATCAAGGATTAAAGGATGGAAGACCAAGGACACAAAGCAATGGACAAGGACTAAAGCATCAAGTGGAACATACAATCCTTTATAATAGCATCTAAAGTATGAGATCTCCATTACTTGATGCTTTAGTCCTTGTCCATTGCTTTGTGTCCTTGGTCTTCCATCCTTTGATCCTTGATTTATCTTTTTCACGAGTGATCTTGCATACAACTTAACGCATAATAAGTACATAGTCAAAATAAAAAATCTTATGCAAAATACACTTTGTTTGTCATACATCAAAACATGAATGAGGGCTTAGTCTTACAAACTCCCCCTTTTTGATTATGAGAAACCTTACCATACTTAACCTTAGTTATTAAAAATCAGAGTGCAGTTGTTTAGTAAGCATGGTTCTTGAGTCATTTTCATACTCCCCCTATCTCATTGATATCTTTCAAAAATCAAGTGTTATCATATCATTATCATGAAAAAGTCATCTTGCATTTATTATTAGTTCAAGTATGTCTTTTCAATGCAGTTCATACTTAGATATCAGAGAAAAAATTTACAGCAAATGCAAGACAGAATTAATGGTTGTAGGGTTCATCTTTCTCCCCCTTTGTCATTATCAAAAAGAAAATATGGAGAATATTGAAATCAAACTGAAAAACAGTCTTGAATGCAGAGCAGATGCAATACATCAAAACAACCAAAACACTGAAATCAAAAAAACAGGAATTACAGACACCTAAGGACACTTAGTCTAAACTGAGACTAGATAAAAGCATCTTGTCCATGTCCTTCATAATTTTCAGCATCTTGTGCTACCTCACTTGCCATATTGACTATATTATAAAAAATAACATTTGATATCAATCATTTTGAGGATCAATTATGCCAAGTTCCCTTCTTATAAAGAAGAAACTCTCCTTATTTAGTGGTTTGGTGAATATATCAGCTAATTGCTTGGTTGTATCTATATGTTCAATCACAACATCACCACTTTGAATATGATCCCTGATAAAATGATGCCTAATTTCAATATGCTTGGTTATTGAATGCATGGTGGGGGTTCTTTGTTAGATTAATTGCACTAGTGTTATTACACTTTATTGGTACATGATCTAGATGAACACCATAGTCAATTAATTGTTGTTTCATCCATAGGATTTGAGCACAACAACTCCCAGCTGCAACATATTCTGCTTCAGCTGTGGATAAAGCCACACTAGTTTGCTTTTTACTAAACCAAGACACTAGGGAATTTCCTAATAAATGACATGTTCCACTTGTGCTCTTCCTATCTAACTTGCATCCAGCAAAGTCAGAGTCGAAATATCCTATTAATGTGCAAGTGGATCCCTTGGGATACCATAGCCCCATTTCTTTTGTTCCTAAAAGATACTTCATGATTCTTTTAACTACAGTAAGATGTGATTCTTTAGGATTAACTTAATACCTTGCACACATACACACACTAAACATTATATCTGGCCTACTTGCAGTGAGATAAAGTAAGGATCCGATAATACCTCTATACTTGGATACATCAATAGATTTACCATGTTCATCTTTGTCCAAGTAGCATGATGGACTCATTTGTGTTGCCATTTCCTTTGTACTTTCGATTCCAAACTTCTTTAGTAGTTCCTTGCAATACTTTGTTTGGCTTATGAAGGTTCCATCTTGGCATTGTTTAATTTGAAGTCCAAGAAAGAAGGTAAGCTCTCCCATCATGGACATTTCAAATTCATTTTGCATTAGTTTACCAAATTCCTTGCATAAAGACTCATTAGTAGCACCAAAAATAATGTCATAAACATATCAAGGAATCATCAAGACAAGAGCTTAACGATGGAATTAGTTTTTAAGTCTTAGAAGATCTATAAGAGATGAAATCTCTTACTCACAAAAAGCTCACTTGTAAAGATGCATGAAGAAAATCATTTTTCATAACCTGCATTAAAAGGAATAAGTCTTCATAAATGAAAATGATTTTGGAAATAGGATAATATAAGCGCTAGTCCAACATTGGAATAATATAAGCGCTCATCCAACACTGGGATAATATAAGCGCTCGTCCAACAAAGGGGAATAATATAAGCGCTCGTCCAACAATGAAGTAGAACAAGCAGACGTCCAATGAAGTGAAACAAGCAGACGTCCAATGAAGTGAAACAAGCAGACGTCCAATAAAGTGACAAAAGTACTCATTTACTAAAGTGACAGAAACACTCGTCTACTAAAGTAACAGAAGGGAATTTCCTAATAAATGACATGTTCCACTTGTGCTCTTCCTATCTAACTTGCATCCAGCAAAGTCAGAGTCGGAATATCCTATTAATGTGCAAGTGGATCCCTTGGGATACCATAGCCCCATTTCTTTTGTTCCTAAAAGATACTTCATGATTCTTTTAACTACAGTAAGATGTGATTCTTTAGGATTAACTTAATACCTTGCACACATACACACACTAAACATTATATCTGGCCTACTTGCAGTGAGATAAAGTAAGGATCCGATAATACCTCTATACTTGGATACATCAATAGATTTACCATGTTCATCTTTGTCCAAGTAGCATGATGGACTCATTTGTGTTGCCATTTCCTTTGTACTTTCGATTCCAAACTTCTTTAGTAGTTCCTTGCAATACTTTGTTTGGCTTATGAAGGTTCCATCTTGGCATTGTTTAATTTGAAGTCCAAGAAAGAAGGTAAGCTCTCCCATCATGGACATTTCAAATTCATTTTGCATTAGTTTACCAAATTCCTTGCATAAAGACTCATTAGTAGCACCAAAAATAATGTCATAAACATATCAAGGAATCATCAAGACAAGAGCTTAACGATGGAATTAGTTTTTAAGTCTTAGAAGATCTATAAGAGATGAAATCTCTTACTCACAAAAAGCTCACTTGTAAAGATGCATGAAGAAAATCATTTTTCATAACCTGCATTAAAAGGAATAAGTCTTCATAAATGAAAATGATTTTGGAAATAGGATAATATAAGCGCTAGTCCAACATTGGAATAATATAAGCGCTCATCCAACACTGGGATAATATAAGCGCTCGTCCAACAGTGGAATAATATAAGCGCTCGTCCAACAATGAAGTAGAACAAGCAGACGTCCAATGAAGTGAAACAAGCAGACGTCCAATGAAGTGAAACAAGCAGACGTCCAATAAAGTGACAAAAGTACTCATTTACTAAAGTGACAGAAACACTCGTCTACTAAAGTAACAGAAGGGAATTTCCTAATAAATGACATGTTCCACTTGTGCTCTTCCTATCTAACTTGCATCCAGCAAAGTCAGAGTCGGAATATCCTATTAATGTGCAAGTGGATCCCTTGGGATACCATAGCCCCATTTCTTTTGTTCCTAAAAGATACTTCATGATTCTTTTAACTACAGTAAGATGTGATTCTTTAGGATTAACTTAATACCTTGCACACATACACACACTAAACATTATATCTGGCCTACTTGCAGTGAGATAAAGTAAGGATCCGATAATACCTCTATACTTGGATACATCAATAGATTTACCATGTTCATCTTTGTCCAAGTAGCATGATGGACTCATTTGTGTTGCCATTTCCTTTGTACTTTCGATTCCAAACTTCTTTAGTAGTTCCTTGCAATACTTTGTTTGGCTTATGAAGGTTCCATCTTGGCATTGTTTAATTTGAAGTCCAAGAAAGAAGGTAAGCTCTCCCATCATGGACATTTCAAATTCATTTTGCATTAGTTTACCAAATTCCTTGCATAAAGACTCATTAGTAGCACCAAAAATAATGTCATAAACATATCAAGGAATCATCAAGACAAGAGCTTAACGATGGAATTAGTTTTTAAGTCTTAGAAGATCTATAAGAGATGAAATCTCTTACTCACAAAAAGCTCACTTGTAAAGATGCATGAAGAAAATCATTTTTCATAACCTGCATTAAAAGGAATAAGTCTTCATAAATGAAAATGATTTTGGAAATAGGATAATATAAGCGCTAGTCCAACATTGGAATAATATAAGCGCTCATCCAACACTGGGATAATATAAGCGCTCGTCCAACAGTGGAATAATATAAGCGCTCGTCCAACAATGAAGTAGAACAAGCAGACGTCCAATGAAGTGAAACAAGCAGACGTCCAATGAAGTGAAACAAGCAGACGTCCAATAAAGTGACAAAAGTACTCATTTACTAAAGTGACAGAAACACTCGTCTACTAAAGTAACAGAAGCGCGCGTCTACTAAAGTAACAAGAAGCGCTCGTCTGCTAAAGTGGCATATGGAGATCGTCTATCATATGGAGCTCGTCTACCATATGGAGCTCATCTTCCATATGGAACTCGTCTACTAAATGGAGCTCGTCTACTAGCCCATCCGAATGTAAAATCATAATGGCTAGATGGAAACGGTTATTTTCAAGATGGACGCGAATTCTACAAGAACAATCAGAATCTTATTTCAAGAACGAGAATCAAGAAAACATATTTTGTTAAATCAGATCCAAATCTGTTTTAATTGATCCAAACGACTATAACTTATTTTCTATATAAAGAGGGATCAAAGGAACACTTTTCGATAATAATTCTGAAAGTAAAAAATTCGAAAGATTCAAAAGCTTCTAAAAGTGCTTCATCTTTGAGAGAAAAGTGTGATATTTCTTAGAACTTCAATTTGTATAATCAGACTTTTAGAGTCTTTCTTCTACTCAATTCTTTATGTGAATTAGTGTGATTAAGAGAGGGTATCTCTTAGGATTGAACAAGGATATAAGGGATCCTTGGGCATAGAAAAGCAAGTGTGCTTTTTTGGTGTGTTCTTGAGCAAGGAGGTTATCCTTGTGAATGTTGTAATTTGATATTGTAATTTTTGGTTATAGTGGAGAAAACCACAGAGGTGTGGGACTGGATGTAGGCTTACCAGAGGAGGTAGCCGAACCAGGATAAATCGGTTTACGTGTTCTTCTCATCTCTAAACTCCATATACTTGTTATATGCACTTGTGTGTTGTGAATGCGTTTTAAGAATGCTTGTTAACTTGAATCTTTGATCTACAATCTGTGTTAAACTTGTTGTTACTTCTTATAATTCTTCTTAACATCATTACTTGTTACATAACCCGATTCTTGGGAATTAAAATTGAGTGAAAACCAACTTTCTTTAAGAAAATTCTGTTTTGCCTTAAATTTTTGAAAAAGTTTTCAATATCTCAATTCACCCCCCCTCTTGAGATTGTAGCCATTACCAACAACAACATATGCAGGACACACAGTCCACTACAACGTACATACGACACGAAGTCTACAACAACATGACACCGATCATAGATCAACGTGTTTCAAAAATGCTAGTACCCCGACGTCTTGGTTACTAGGTTCACTTTTCAATATTATTTTTTGTTCAGTGAGACTCAAATACAAAACAAAACCTCCGCAACTTATCCGAGTTATCAGAATATTTTTGTTGGGTAAAACTTCTGGCAAAAGAAAAACTTTTCATTGGAAATTTATTTTAAAAACTTCGAGTTATAGAAAATCTATTTCTTTTCAAAAAATCCATTTTTATTTTGAAATTTTCTCTTTCAAAAAAAAATTGGAACTCTTTAGATAAAATCATTTTAAATTTTCCAAATAAATTTGTTTTTCTTTATGGTTTTGTATCATAAAATATTTTCAAAAATTGATTTCTCTTAGTGTAAAATCACTTAAATTTTAAAATAAATTTCCTTCATAAATATTTTATATTGATACTAATATTCTCCTAAAGTTTGAAAAGGTAAATTTATTTTCTCTTTTACCAAAATATTTCTTCAAATAAATATTTATTTTCAATATTCTTCATATGTCTTTCTTAAGACTTTTATCCAGAAGATTAAATTGAGCTCTAACCAATGTTAGGCTTTCCATACAATCAACCAAACAGTATCATAACAAATATAGCATGCATCACTTAATTCTCATATATTCATAAATAATCAGTCAAACATGAAAATTTAAGTATGTTATTCAATCAAATAAATAACTTAAACTACCACATCAAGACATTCAAACAATCACATTAAGACAAACACAAACAACATATAGTTATCATAAAGAGCATCCATCAGGCAGTCTCCCCTTACCTTAAATTGAAGGGTAAAAAGATCGTAGTTTTTCCGTGTTTAAAGAAAACGAACTTTGTTCCCGAATCATGATTGCAAATTTAAACAAAACCAAGTATGTAATATAAGTTAAAAATTTATAAAATCACCATATTTCTCTCATGCATGTCTCGGCCTTGTCAAGAAAAGGATGATAAAATTTTCAAAATTTTACAAGCTTTTGGATCAATAATCCTTAAGCATTGTAGAGACATGATCAAGGCTTATAACTTAAAATAAAATTTAATCCATCTACTCCATGCTTGAATAGGTTTCGGCCTTTAAAAAAATAGGTTAGAAATTGATTTTCAACTTTTTGACTACATGCATGTAATTAAAATCATGATCAAAGCAAGCATTTTTCTTAAAAATTTGAAACAAGGCTTCCTCAACTCTCATGGCTAGAGTTTCGGCCAAAGAAAATAAAATAGGAAGGAAAACTATATTTTTTTTTTATTGAGTTTATGAACTTAAAATGCATGCATCAAAGGATTTTAACTTAAGCATGAGAAAATTTAACAAAAACACTAACATGCACTACATAGGGTTTTCGGCCACCCTATTAAAAAGTGTTTTGGAAAATCTTTTTGTCACATGCAAGCATGTAAGATGAAGGTAGAGATGCATATGAGTTCATAGAAATTGGTTCCTTACTAAAAAGATTTCTCTAAGAGTTTTTCTTAAAAATTGTTGACTAAAGCTTGAACATGCAACATGAAAAAATGACATGCATGTTGATGAGAAAGAGATTTTTTAAGAAAATAAAGAGCAAGAAGAGAGGAGAGTTATACCCTTTGATGTAAGCATGTATCATGGGAATTGTTGTAAACGTGTTAGGAAATTTGCAGTTTCATTTCACGAATCGAAATTTGGTTTCCTGATCAGTAAAGTTTTACTGATAGTGAAAACACAGACCGGGTTCGTCTAAAATTTTCAACTGAATTTTCAACTGTAGCTTCCTACTATAAAATAAGTATTTGAAAATAATTTTAGTTTATCAAAAATAAATTTCTCGGATTTAAAATAATAAACACACCTACACATACATAAGCACTGATTATCGAAGCAGAAAAAATCGGGATGTTATACTCTCCTAGCTAGTACAGAATGGATTATAGACATGGGCATGGAAAATGTTATTTTTGAAGTTGATAGCAAGAGTGTTGTTGTTGCGGTTACCTCTACAAATCACCATGCTGCGGAGTTTGGTGACATTATTATGAATTGTAAAGAGATTCTTAGTTCTAATTTAAATCTCAAAGTTTGCTTTGTTAGGAGACAATTGTTGCTCATAGTCTTGCTAGGACGGCTTCAATATATCCTAGTCTTCATGTTTTTGATTTTATTGCCTCTTGTATTGCTGCTACTGTCGTTTTTGAAATGAAATAAGCTATTTTCAGTCAAATTTTTTTTTTGGTGATAAATCTATGCATTATACATATTTATTCTTAATGATAAGAATATTTAACGTATATTATTGTTTAATGTAATCTAATTCTTCATTTTTATAAATTTTAATATTATTATAATATGTAAATAGAATATATTTTATAATATAAATATAAATATGAACTATTCTATAAAATAGAAATATTTATAATATAAAAGTATTATATAAAAAATAATTATAGAAGATTAATAGCCCCTTTTTTAGGATAGTCGTCATCTGAGAATAATCTATCGGGTAGAATATATAAATAATATAATAAGAGTACTGCAATATAAAATATTGTTAAATATATTTATATAGATATATCATTAATTAATATATATATATATGAAAATGAACAAGCTCAAAATTCTCAATTAATCGATAGGCTAATTTTCGTTTACTCTGTATCAACGGTAAATATATATTTATTTATATTTATATCAGAGACCTAGAAAATGATTTTGGAGAAAACAAAATCATATCCAGAACCTACTCTATGGTAGGAAGCTCTGGTTAAAATATGAGTTTAAAACTCAGATTTGAAACCAGGTGTTTTTCTTGTGGTATAATGTTATACCAGCAAAAAACCCTAATTTGACCTGAAACTGAAAAATTGTAGTTTTTTTATATTATGTCCGTGAAGAATTCTACTTTCAAAATTTCTGATCAAAAATAAAATATTATATTTATTCGGACGAATTTTGGTGAAAGTTCGGACGAAAAACGGTATGCGTTTTCACTAACGGTAAGATTTTACTGATAAGAAAACATAATTTTTACCCGTGAACGAAACGGTTTATGTTTAAATCATATTTTCAACAATTTTGGTTATTTTGAAAATTTTAAATCAAAAACGAAATATTATGTTTTTATTCAGGCGTAAAACCCTCATCTGGAAACCGACGGAATCGGAAACAGAACTGCAGAGATAGAACCGGACACTAGAGGAGCTGAGTTATGGGATGACTCACCAAGCATTTATGAAATAGTTAATGCAAGTAATCATGAGTTTTTAGGTGAAATGACCAAAATGCCCTTAATCTTAACCTAACTTATTCTAGTTAATTTTTAACCATGGTTAAGGCAGGTCAAGGTCAGTTTGGCTTCTTCCTCCTCATTTGTGGTCCAAAATCAGCCACACCTTCCTTTCATTTGTGACCACATATTTTTAACTTAACCATGATTTCTATTAACTATAGTTAAGTTATTATAACCATAGTTAAGTTATTATATTATTTTCAAACTTAACATAGGTCAAGTAAACTCAACCATGGTTCCATTTTAACATTAAACAATTCCTCCCCTCACTCCCTCACTCAATGTCATGGCTCACACACCCCACTCACACACTTGGACATTTCATTTTCTTTCCTAAGTCATTTTACTCACAAAACACTAAGAACTTCATAGTGTTCTTGCTAAGTTCATCATAGTTCTTCATTTCTTCTCAAGTTCTTCATCAATCTTCTTCATTCTAAGGTGGTGAATCTCTTCCTCATCATCTTAGCTTCATTAATCTTCCATCAATAATCATTTCCATCAACAATTTCACAAATTTCTATTCTTAGATCTAGATTTTCAAATGATTATAGAAAATTCTAGAAAAATCATTTTAATGTGAAACCAATTTTTATTATCTTCATATAACTTCTAATTTCATAATCTAAGAGTATGTAAGCAAAATAATTTCCTTCCTATTTTTCTTTACATGGCCGAATTGATGCCTGAATGAGCAAAGGAGATTTGGTTCAATTTTTAACTTAAATGAGGTTGTTTATAAGCTATCTAGGGTTTCTATGTTCTAAATCTAAGAGTTTGAAATCAAAATAAATTTATAACCATATTTTCTGGTCTTGGCCAGATTGGTGTTTATGTGGAAAAAATAAGTTTTCTTCAATCTTTAATTAGATCATGATTTATATGAATTATCTAAGGTGTGTAGGTTCTAGATCCAAGAGCATGTGAGCAAAAATAATTTCTAGCCAATTTTACTATGTAGGGCCGAAACCTTAACCCTAGAGGTTAGAGGATTTTGTTTCATATTTTTGAATTGTAACACTTGTTTTATGTTAGTTAATACTCTAGTAACTAGGATCTAAAAGATGGAATTGAGAAAATAACCCTAATCCTATTTTTGAGTCATGGACGAAACTAACATAGAGTTATCATGATCGGATTTTGTTTGATTAACTAGTGGTTTTAAGGTTAACCATTAAATGTGGTAGGGTAACGAGGATCAGAAAGTCGGGACTTCAGTGATAAGTTCAGGTGGGGAAAAGATTCAACCTATCGTCGGAATGGATAAGTAGTTTATAATATAATAATTGTGTAGGGCGACCTAAACCCTACTAGTGGTCGAGTAATCGACAAGACCAAAATCGCATTGGAATATTTTCCGTAATACCAATGATGATTTGGGACTTGTAGGTTTATCGACGTTAGGATAATTTTATAATATTTGAGGATGTATGACTTTATTATTATTGACTATTTGTGATGCAATGGTTGAGATATTGTACTTCTTGTGACGTTTTATTTTGATGTTTGAATATTTTATAATAATTGTATTATGCATGATCTGTCTGGTTTGATAATGTGCTTAGTTGACTTTTAAGTAAAGATATATGTTGCTTGGGAGATGTTCATGTGGGTGAGAGAATGAATGTGACTTAGAGGTGCCTAGCGTAATTAAGTTGTTTTATAGATGAGATTATGAGATATGATTTGAGGATTTATACGAGTTCTAGTGAGAGGTTGGGGCATTAGGTTATGACCCCGTAAGAGTCGGTGATACTTATATTATTATTATTATTATGTGTAGCAATTGAGCTATTATAGATATAACTTTATGTGTAGCAATTGGGCTACTATAGATATAATTTTATGTGTAGCAATGGGCTACTATAGATATAATTTTTATGTGTAGCAATCAGACTACTTATATTATATATGATAGAGGGGAGTGCTCGCTCGGACGAAGGACTAACATTCCTATTAGGATGGAGATGGTGTGACAAGATTGTAGTGGTCACGTTAGCATAAAGGTTTAGTTGTATGATATTGAGGTAGAGGATGATATCGTGAATTAAGGATGATGGTTGATTACGAGTGGTGATTGTCTGTGACTATTGTTATATTATATGCTATGATTCCTTTCCGCTTTTGATGATAGCAATGTTTCTTATCCCCTATATTTTTCTGTATGTTGTATTTTATTTATTGTGATCGTACGAGAAGACCCTATGGAGGAGCATGTTGCTGAGGATTTGGATGAAACTCTTTTTGAGCTAGAAGCTAGAGGACGAGCTGTGGATTCAAGTGGTAGAACTTAGATAGTCTATGACCAGTGTGTCTTAGGACGTTTTATATTTCCGCGAATGTTAATTTGTTTTAATTATGCACCTGCAAGGGATCCTACTGCTCGGATACCCTAGGCAGTGTTTTGATACTCTGATGTGTATGTATGTAATATAATTATGGTGTGTTAATTTTCAAGAGTTGTATGTTTGATAATCAAGTTTTAAATTTTACATATTTCGGTATATACACTTAACGTTGAGTACGTAATTAAGTTTATTAAATAATTAATTAATGAGATTTTAATTTAATGATACAATAGAATACAACGGGGTGTCTCAGTAAGTGATATCCTCAACATGTCTATAATTTTATTTCTCTCATTTTCAACAAATAATACTCAAATTTAGTCCTTAAATCAAAATTGCATGTGAATACATATAAGAAAACTCTTTTAAAAAAAAATCGTTTTCTTACTTTTCTAGATAAAAAGAAGACCCATACTTTAATCAGCTTATGATGGTCACACACGCTTATTCCTATTATACTCCATTATTTGAATAGCGGATTTGACCTTTAAGTAATAGATAAGATAGAGACCTTTGCATTGTAATTTGAGTTCTGATTATTTGGAATTTGGATCTCCAATAACAGATAATCAAGACCCAAGTCAACAGTTTATAAAATCTATTATAAAGTTAAACCTACCCATGCATAACCTTTCAAAAGCGCCCCCTAGGCCCCTACACTTCTCGTAGCTACCCTTCCACTGTAAAAAAAGGGGTGGGGGTCCTTCTTAGCCCTTACCAGTCAACCTTGGATCCATATATAGAAACTTCTGTACATACACTATTCCATGGAATAGCTAGGGGACCAAAAGTGTGAAGTTTTTTAGGCATGATGAGTTTCCAATATTTAAATAGTACCAGTTCTTGTAGATTAATTGTACATCAAATCCTCCGGAGGACTGATCCATACTCCAATTAATTAGTCTGATAATCAAAAGATATAGAAATATAATATCATAAGAGAAACTATATATAAAAGTATCAACATTAATGCATTTAAAGTTAATAAAATGACTTAGATGGACGAATTCATAAAAAGTTTGTTAACAACGTAGAGTTGCTCTCACTATTAAAAATTCATAAATTTCTTACGGATGTTTCTGCAGATTTATTCCTATGAATTTTATTACAATTTTTTGAGAAATGTTTTTTTTTATTTTTTATAATTACCCGTGAATATATTACCTCAAAACAAAAATTCGTAGGAATCTACACCAAACCTGTTTTCTGCAGTATTTTAAGTAAAATCCGTCGGAAAATATACATGTAATAAGAAAATTTCTAACAGAGTCTCCACTAATTTTTATACTCACCAAAACAGACTTTTCATGCTCAAAAAAAAAAAAAACAGACTTTTCATAGCGGAATATCGGCAATTAAGTTCAACCCACCCTCCATTCCCAAAAAAAATATTTCAACCCACCCTCACCTCCTTATTTTCTTGTGAATTTCTATGTAGTTAGGCGAAGCTATAAGCTATTAAATGTTTTCATAGAGTGTTATGTTTTTCCATATATATTATATATGGTCATATTATTAAACGAATTTTACATCTGATTGTAAGGTGTCTTTAATTAATGGGTTTCAAACTCATCAGTGCCAAGTCAAGTTACCTACATAAAACTAATTTTTTTGGTAGATCTGCATAAAACTAAATGTGTTATCAATTAAGTCACACTTTGTAGTTATATTGATACTTCTTTGATTAACTGAGAAGTATGACTTTAAAATATAAACAATGTTACAAGCATATGTTTAAATTGGGTCAAATATTTTTTTAATCTCTTATTTTTTATAAAAATTCGATTTTAGTCCCTCATTTGAAAAATGTATTTTTTTAATCCCGTTTTTTAAAATGTATCAAAAAGTCCCTACATCACTCTTTCTTTTGAAAAAATAGGGACTAAAACCGAACTTTTGTAAAAAAATGAGGGATTAAAAATGTGCGGTTGTCAAAATTGAGGGAATAAAAATATTGGTGTAGGGACCACTTCCGACACATTTTAAAAATTGAGGACTAAAAAAATACATTTTTCAAACGAAAAACTAAAACCGAATTTTTATAATAAATAGGAACTAAAATCATATTTAACATGTTTAAATATGATCTTTCAAGGAGCAAATCATTAGTTTTGCTTTACACTGTCATTATCTTACTATAACGGGTTGATCTATTATCTGATAGACCAGTCATATAAATATCTATTTAAAGTAAAATAGGACACAACAATATACACCCAAAATAAATAAATATAATATCTCTTGAAGCTTTTTTGTTTTTTTGTTTTTAATTGTACACTATTTTAAAAAATACTATACCAATACATCCCCTACAATATTCTTTTAAAAAATAATAAATAATTAATGTATTTAATTGATATGTACTATTAGGATTAAAAAAAATTACATTGTCAAATTGTTACCTCATTAAAAAGATTTGATTTTTATAATAATTATCTTAAAAGTCACACAAATGATTATTTATGATTGGTTATTAATAAAAAAAAAACTTTATAATGTCAATATATCAAAACTAAAAAATAACAAAACAATAATTTCAGTTAATTTTTAAGATCTTAAACATAACAAACCTGACAAGATGTGTGTGCTACTCAAATTGAATCTTCAAAGTTGAGCAATCTTTCAATGGATCTGGATAAAAAATCACAAAAAGAGAGAAATCAATAATCCTTCAATAGATCTGAAAAAAACCAGAGAGAGAGAGAGGGAAATCAATAATCCTTCAACAAAAAAAAAAAAAAAGCAAAGAGTGAGAGAACTTGACGAAGAGAGAGAAAGAGAGGAGATAGCAACCTCAACGCAAAGATAAACCGAAGCGTCGACGAAGAAGATGAATAGAAGAACCGGGGTGTCGATCGACGAAGAAAAAGATGAACAGAAGAATCGAGACGTCGACGAAGAAGAAGATAAAACGTGAAATTGGTGAAATGGGTGTTTTGGGGAAGTGAGGTGAAATGGAGAGGTGTCACTGATGAAGTGGGTCTGAGTGTAAATGTCTAATATTGTTGTTATTAATTATTTTTTTAGTAGCTAATATTGTTTAGCCACATATTTTTCAAATCAATTTATGAATTAGTGGCAATTAGTTTATTGCTATTAAATAATTGACAATAAAAACAAAATTTACTATAGTGAGAATACGTAACTTTGACTATTACTTAATTATCTTAAGGGTGAAATTCGTACCTTTCCCATGTTCCAAGTTTCTTTTGTTTAGTTAAATACAAAGACAAAATCTCATTCTCTATAGATGTAAATTTCGATGATTTTCGTTAAATAAAAAAAATTATCACTTATTTGATAATTGTTGTAAATGATTCATACTCTGATTTCTTATTAGTATATATCATAATACATATCCTTAACTTAAACATATAGTAATTAAAAAGAGTGTGTTTTTTATCAAAAAAAAAAAAAAAGAGTGTGTTGTATTATCAAAAAAAAAAGAGAGTGTGTTCTACGATCGAAAAAGGAGCGTGCTATGTGAACAATTACTACTAAAATGGTAAAAGGGAAAACCAATAAACACAGACATTATCTGTCAAAAAAATAAACACAGACATTAGATTAAACATGAAATAGTGTACAAATTCAACAATACAATAAGAAATATCATGCATTTTTCACTTATATAATTTTTCTAAAAAAAATGATATATAAAAAAAAAAGAATATCTCTTCATATATATATATATATATATATATATATATATATATATATATATATATATATATATATATATATATATATATGAAAGTGATGGCGATACATATGGAATGCATGGTGGGACATAGGTATGAAAACTTACAAGACAAAATTCTTGGAATCACAGGTAATGTAATATAATGTGAGGCATATCAAACAAACAAACCAACTGTCTAATCCTAATTTGATTTTCTTCATCCACCAAGCCAACTCAAACCTCTTTTCTGTTTTACATTTAAAATCTAAATATTAATTAAAGGGGTAAGGACGAAAAGAAGGTTCTGTTCGTGGAGGTCAGGATTGTCAAAATGCAGCTTTGAGATGGAAAAGCCAACTCAAATTCATGATGCACATAGGTTCATATATCACATAAGAACAATTTTGTTATTATGAAAAATGGGAATAATAAAATTTGTGTATAGGATCATAATCGAATGATCAATATTAGAAGATAAATATATGTGAATTTTTAAGTTATTACGTGACCATTAAATACTTCCAATTTTGATCAATCAAAGTTTGTGGTTCGCATATCCTTATGCTTCCAATCCTTGTTGGTGAGGCTCTGGATTTGCTTCCAATCCTTGTTGGTGAGATGGGTTGTAAGATAGTGGTTGATAGTCTTTTAGCTAGTAAAAAAAACATTTGAGTTTAGTGTTATCATCTCTAATTTCTAAAAAACAACCTTCGGAGGCCCTGGGCTGATGGATGAGCGAGGAGGAAGTGGAACACTTATTTACCCAACACCATATGGTTCCAAAAATGTCTACTACCTACTGCTCCAAACCAATGGCAATAACAGCAAGCTCCACTCCAAATCTGAACATTCACACCATAACCAACACACACCACCTACTTAGCTGATACATAACGGCTCTACCCAAAACCCACAGTTACACTGCCCGAATCCAAAATAAACATACAGGCTGACACAGGAATCCACTGACAAAGTTATAAACAATGGGTCGGTACTCATAAAGTCAGAAACATAAATGTAAAACCACCTTTGAAATTTTTAAAATTAAGAGAATGAGGTCGGTGCTCATCTACCCAATTACCTTCGAGTCAGGATGGAGGGTCAAAATCTAATTTACATAACTTATTAAAATAACGATAAAAAATTAACTATATATAAATATAAATTTGATATATGATTAATAACTTAATATAATATAAATTATTCAAATAGATTTATAGTTAACTTTGATAAATATCTAAAATTCTCACTTCTTTAATTGTGCGATGATGTTGGAGTAAAAATATCTATTATCAATATAAATGTTATATGTTTTATTAATTTCTTTTTAATATAAACAATTGTATCTATTCTATGATTCTAAAAAAAATAAAAATAGAAGTGTGTCAAATTATTCCTATTACAATTGACTTTGAGTCAATTAATTTTTTATTATGAGAATATATATATATATATATATATATATATATATATATATATATATATATATATAAAAGATGAGAACATGAGGGGGCCATGACAACCCTACCCCTTCCCCACGCCCAGCTTGGAATCAAACAATGGTAACAGGTTGATGGTTTGAAGATTTTTTTTTGGGGAGGTTTTCGTGGTCAATTTAAAGGGAAAATAAATAGCAATCACTGTTATATATCTATTGTACTGGCCGAAGAGTGAAACCCGACCACCGAGCTCGAATACCCGGTCCAGTCCGGAAGTTAAAGATAATAAGTTAAAGATCACTTAATTAAGGGATAAGATATTAATATTAAATTCTGATATTATCTGAAATAACCTTATCTGGTTAAAAGAGATAATATCCCTTAAATTAATGAATCACATCTCAAAAGAGATTTAAGAGATAAATCAGATCTCTAAAAGATATTTAAGAGATAAATCGGATCTCTAAGAGATAGGGGAATCCTATTATAAAAGGAGGAATACCCATGATAGAGACTTCACTTTCACAAACCCCGGTAACTCTTCCTTAAGCGTATTAGAGGAACTAGCGTCGACCAAGAGACTCTCAGACAGTCCTTGCTCCCTAGTACTCATCCAATACAAGATTAGGGGATCGAGATCACCGCCCCACCAAGGGTTGAACTTAGAACTACGTCTGGCTTTGATTCCCACTGGGATACGTAGGACCGGAATATAAGATTCTGTCAAGCCAAAGTCTAAAACAACCCCCATTGTTCACTCTTGGTATGACGTTCTACGGCGAGATTCCGGCAAGTCGGATCTCGGCAGGAACATTTGGCGCCCATCGTGGGGCGAGGTAAAACTTTACCCCGACCATCAATCAACGACCATCAGCCACCGTGCTACCATAGACACGCTGCAACACTCACTGTCCCGTAAATTCCTATTCCTACCAACACGTTGGGAAATCACTGTCGGCCACGGTACTACCGGCTTTCAAGAAAGGGTTCGAAGAAGAAAAAAAAAAGAATCAGAAAATCGGGTGCAGCGACTCTGGTTCGTCTCAAACTGCATCCGGCAACCACCACCTCAGACTCAGATCGTGTTTTCCAGAAGAGTAGACAAGTTCCTTTCTGGCTGCAGAAACAAAAAATAGAGGAGAGGTGGAAAGCGAAAAAGAAAGTGGTATTTTAGGTCCAGATTCGACCACCATGCACCACCTTGAAAGCTGCTACTACATCTATGGAGGAGCAGTAAAAGAAAGGAAGTCACAGCCACAATCAAGCCAACCTAGGCACTAAAAAACCCAGCTCAAAGAAGCCAACAAAAAAAAAGTAAAAAATGGGTGTTGATAAATTGGTAGCAATAATAATACTCATAGGTGCCGTTCTTGGCGCTGTCGTACAGGCTCAGCCAGAGGCCAAGTTCAAGTGTTCCGCAGTGGATGCCACGTGTCGCGCCTTGATCGACTATAAGAACCCAAGCGGCACCACCCTGAGCCACATCCAAACCCTCTTCAACGTGAAACACCTCCAAGACATCCTCGGCGCAAACAACCTTCCCACCAACACTACAGGCAGCCACGGTGTGGGTCCCAATGAGTCCATCAAGGTCCCCTTCCCCGCGATAATATTCTCGCCTCGCAAATCATGAAGACCTGCAAGACAAAGACCATCACGGCTAAGCCGTGATGAAGGTCACGGCTGTGACAGATTAAGGTTTGAAGTCTCGCCCCGCGAGAGTTTCAAGACCCTGGAAGTCAGAGACCATCACGTCCTAGCCGTGATGAAGGTCACGGCTGTGAGAGATTGAAGTTTGAAGACTCGCCCCGCGAACACACTCTCGCCTCGCGAGAATCCAAATTGAAAGCGCGCCAAAACTAATGTTCGCCTCGCGAAATATGGTTCGCCCCGCGAGCGTCCGAGAACCAGAATCCCTATTTATAGGCTGTTTCAGATCAGATTGAAGGGCTTTGGATACTCACTTGTTTTAGATCAGTTTTAGGACGAATCCTTGTTTCTGGAGCTGCATCTCCCTTCTCTTTTCTTTTCTTATTTTATTATGGAGATTATTGCCGATTGTTCGTTTGTCGTCACGGGCATGAGGAACTAATCCCCTCGTCTAGGGGATCGATGAAGCCACCCATGGCGGTATAGTGTTCATGTGATGTATCTCCCTCTCCTTTAATTCAATTCTTGTTTTCCAATTCTGATTTCATTGTGTCGATTATATGCATGCGTGATTGACTAGTTAAACGTGTTGAGGCTGATCGGCGATTCGCATTTTAGAACTTGAATTGGGATCATCGATCGAATATTGTATGAGAGTGAGTAGGAGATCGGTGCAACCATATAGGGAACAAGAATTAATAGAGTTTGTTGATTAGGATTATGAGACCTAGTAAGTAATTAATCCAATCTTCGAATACGTCCTATTGAGCACGACAGTGGATATAGGATAATTTGGGGGTCCCGATTGACATTGTAATTGAACTTAGGGAGGAATACATCATCACGTGGGTACTATGCATGATTGGGTAGGTGGATTTGAGACCCTAGATATTTTAATTCCTGATTTTTAATACCTTAGCGTTATTTGATTTGTTATTTGAATTGCGACTTAATATCTCCCTCTCAACCACTTTCCTCACTTAACCAAACGTATCTGATTTCCCGCGGATTAGTTGAATTGGTAGCCCAATCCCTGAGTTCGACCTTGGTAAATTACTTACCGTGTTTATTTTATTACTTGCGACGACCCGGTACACTTGCCGGTGACTCACCAAGTTTTTGGCGCCGTTGCCGGGGATTGGCACAACCAATTTCCCTAATTTTTAGGGAATTTGATTAATTGGTTAAGTTGATTTTATTTTTATTTTTATTTTTATGTTATTTATTTATTTCTCTCTACTTCTTTGATTCTACTTGGTCTTACCGTGTTTTTGTATGCGAGGTACCTTTCACAAGAGGACCTGCTATTTGATTTAGAGATCACCAAGACCGAGAAGCGCTTAAGGAAGGAAGTCAGAGAAAGAAAAAGGCTTGAAGCGAGTGATCTTGAGAGAATGGAAGAAGAAAATCCTCCCCCTCCCCCTCCTCCTCGTTACAAGCCTCTCTTTGAGTATGATCTACCCAACTTGGGTGATTGTGATTCTTCTATCGTGAGGGGCAACCTGAATACAGACTCCTTCAGAGTGGAAGGATGTGTCACGTTCCAGATCCGTGAGAATCAATTCGATGGGAGTGGCAAACAAGACCCTCATAGACACATAACTCGCTTCCTTGAAGCTTGTGACTTGCAGAAGACAAGAGGAGTCTCTCAAGATGAGTTTCGCTTGCGGCTTTTCCCTCTCTCTCTTAGGGATGTCGCTCGCGATTGGGTTGACAGCTTGGACAGAACGAGATCGAACTTGGGAGCAAATGGCACAAAAGTTCCTAACCAAATATTTTCCTCCTCGTAAAGCGGCACAAGCAAGAGTAGCCGTTACATCTTTCAAGGCACGAGAAGATGAAACTTATAACGAAGCTTGGGAGAGGTACAATATGCTCTTGAGAAGATGCCCCTCGGCGTTCTTTGACCCGGTCTCAAGGTTCAACATTTCTTTAACGGGTTAAAGGGGCGCTATCAGATGAATTGTGATGATGCGCAATGGCGGTTCTTTCTCTTATTTATCGGTGAAGACGGATGGGCATTATTAGAGAAGATGTCGTACAATGATTACAACCGTGGTAGGGAAACCTCAAGTGGAGTCAGTTCTGCAACAATGGAAGCCATTCTAGAGCAAGTTAGATCGTTGAAGATACAAGTTGCGGCTTTGTCAGAGAACAAGAAGGTTAATGTGTGACACGAGGGAATGCCTCAGGGTTGTGATAATTGTAATGGAGATCATGACACTCGGAACTGTCCGTTCAACTTCTCTCAGGAACATGTGGACTCATGCCACAATTTCTATGACAGTGTACCCCAGAACCACTATCAGAGGAACAAGCAGAATGACAACAAATCGAATCGGAATAGGGGCTATATGAGGAGAGACCATCCAGGGTTTCGCTTGGAGTGATGCTAATGGTGGTCTAGCCAGGTCAACAGCATCCTCAACAGAATTGGCAACAACCTCCCACGGGGTATGAGGCCAAACATTGGAATCCAAGAACAATAATACTCGAGGAGCTCTTTGGGGCCTAATCAGTTGCAAATAACAGATGGTGGAAGGCAGCCTTGGGAATTGGCTTTTGAGAAGATGAATGCGGCAATGGAAAAGATGGTAATCAACACAGAGAAGGTGAATACGACAGTTGACAATTTAATAACGCATACAGGGGCGACAATTCACAATCTAGAGATGCAGATAGCTCTTCCGCAAAGCAAGCGAATGAGCGTCCCGTGCACTTTCCCAGGTGATACCGAGAACAATCCTAAGAACCATTGCAATGCCATAACAATCAGGAGCGGTAAAGTGTTGGGATCTAACAGGGGTGCAACCAGTTCTCAGGAAGACAAGGCCCCGGAACAACCACATGTTAAGGAAGAGCAACCTGAGAAAGAGAAGTTGGCAAATGACAAGGCACCAGAGCAAGGGGGTAGGCTGAAGCTTGTGGATGAAGAGTTCCGAAAGAAGAAGTGGGTTGAACCCCAAGACCTCCCGCCCTACATGAAGGTACCGTACCCTGAAAGATTGAAGAAACCTCAATAGGATAAGCAGTTCAACAAATTCCTTGATGTCTTCCGCAAACTTCAGATTAACATTCCATTTGCGGAAGCCTTGGAACAGATGCCATCATATGCCCGGTTTATGAAGGAGCTTCTCACCAAGAAGCGGAGAATAGTGGATGAGGAAACGGTTTCTTTGACCGAGGAGTGTAGTGCCATTCGTCAAAGAAAACTACCTCCAAAGTTGAAGGATCCCGGTTCTTTTTCGATACCATGCACCATTGGGGGGATGACTCTAGGGAAGGCATTATGTGATCTAGGGGCAAGCATCAACTTGATGCCCCTCTCTATGATGAAGAGGTTGGGTATCAAAGAAGTCAAGGACACACGGATGTCACTCCAACTCGTCGATCGTTCTATAAAATATCCTTATGGAGTGGTCGAAGACTTGTTAGTGAAGGTGGACAAGCTCATATTTCCGACGGACTTTGTAGTGCTTGATATGGATGAAGACGCCGAGATCCCTCTCATATAGGGTAGGCCCTTCTTGGCCACTAGGGGTGCCTTGATAGATGTGCGACACGGGAAGCTCACTCTAAGGGTGCAAGATGAAGAGGTAGTCTTCAATCTCTTTGAAGCAATGAAGCACCCTGCAGAGAGGTCGGAAGTGTATCGAGTGGATATGGTGGATCCAACTGTCAAGGCAAAGGCAACTAGAGAAGCCCATGGTTCTTCACTTGCTCAAGTGTTGGTAAAATCCCACGATGATGATAGTGAGAAAAAAGACCCTTTGGGGGATGAGGTCTATCTCGAGTGGTTGAAAGACATGAAAGCCTTACCGAGTTCCCCAAGGGATGATTGTGCAAGGGAAGAGCGCAACAACAAGGGCATGGAAAAAGAGGATAAAGCACCAAAGTTGAAAGGTGGCACAACCGTGGTGGTCAATGAAAACAACCAGTTGATCCCAAAAGGGACCATCTCGGAGTGGAGAGTATGTGCCGATTATAGAGGGATTTTGGATTTAAATGAGTTGTCCGGGATCCGCAAGCAAGCAAACCACAAAAAGCGGACTAAGGAAAGGCAGGACACACACATCTTGCCTAGGGAGCTTGAGCCCGGGCAAGCGGTACTTCTTGACAACTCAAGGTTGAAACTCTTTCCGGGAAAGCTAAGATCGAGGTGGTCGGGACCATTCAAGGTCCTCCAAGTTTGTCCTCACGGAACAGTAGAGTTAGAAGGGGCCTCTGGTAACTTCAAGGTGAATGGGCAAATGATAAGGCATGACCATGGGGAATCAGTCCCAAATTACAACCAGTTTCTTCCTCCGGATTAACCCTTAGGGGTGACTTGAGTCAGGCTCGGGACGTTAAACAAGCGCTACTTGGGAGGCAACCCAAGCTAGGTATCCTTTAATTTTAGTTTCTGTCATTTTCATTGAAAAAAAAAAGTGCCTGATTCGCCACGCGAATCCACAGTGGCCGCGCGAGACAGAAGCCCTGAATCTCAGAGGCTTGCTTTCATTTCTGTCTCGCGTCGCGAGGTATACTTTCGCCTCGCGATTCTGGGCATCATCATCTGTTGGAATTCCAGATTCGCCTCGCGAGATACTACTCGCCTCGCTATTCTGGAAAGTGTAGATAACAATTTTTCCAGATTCGCCTCGCGAGTGATCTCTCTCCTCGCGAATCTGCACTTAAGGTTTTAATTTGCAGGAGTTCTTCCAGGATGCTATACAACAGAAAGGAGCCCGTGAGACCAATTGGATGAGGAGGCAACCATGGAAACTCGATCAGGGAGCACCCTCTCCTTTCCTCACTCTTGTTTTTGTTTTTGTTTTTGTTTTTGTTTTTTTGTTTTGTTTTTGTTTGTCACTCTTGAATAATTTGAGAAGATCAAGAGTTTGTGTATGATAGTGTGTCGGCAAGCTTGTTGGATTTTAATTAAATTGAGCATAGATTGATTGCATGAATTATTTTGACCATTGATGATTTCCCCCTAGGTTCTGAAATTAGAAAAGTTGATCCCTATGTGAAAAATTGAAAATTGAACTTTGAGAATCTTATTGTGATTACTTGATTTATGATAAGTTTGGGGTGAGGGGGTGCACACACTAGGAAATGTATCTCGGTCAAACAATTTGCAAAAATGTCCAGGTGAGGATTTGAGCCTCCAACTTTGTTTTTGATTGTGTGAATCACTTTTAAGTTGCACTTTCCTGAATTTGCTTGAATCTCTTCATAGTTTGCATGTTTATGTGTTGCATCAAATGATTTAGGCAATTTTCTTTGAAATAACTACTTGGCCTAAAAATAACCATCCCTAATACATGTTCCCTAGTTAGCCACATTGAGCCTAATTAGCCTATTGTTTCTTGATGACCCTATACTATAAGCAAAAATCTGAAAAACCATGTTAACCCAATCTTAGGATTAGGAGAGCATGGAAGCGTAGCAAGAGAAGGATTGTGAGAAACTAAGTTTGGGGTGGCTATAAGGTGATGTGTCATTTTGGGGTGAGAAAAAGAAAAAATAAAGGTTGAAAAAAAAATTTGCCAAAAGAAAAGGGGCAAAACAGAAAAGAAAAAAAAATAGCAAGGAAAAGGCTGTAGTCACCCGAGGCAAAAAGAAAAAAATGGAAAAAGGAATTTGAGTTGAATATGTGTCAAATGCTCATGCTCTCTTAGTTCCTAGGGACTTAAGCCTAGTATCCTTGAATATCCTACCTTGAGCCAGCCCCCATTACAACCTTTATAAGATCTTCTGATGTTGCATGCATGTTTTCGTGGGAACCATTTTTGAGATGAAAATCAAATTCATGGGAAGTGCTCTTGATATGTGAAATTGAGGGAAAAGTTGATAGCCTAGACGAATTTGAGCGAATGAGTGAAATTTTACATACCCTTGTGAGGAAGGCAGTTGTTTGAAATTGGTGATCTTCCTTTTGTGTGTGACCCTGATCCTCAACTTAGATTAATGATTGTATGAATGATAAAGTTCTCAATTGTTTAAAGTAAATGAATGTGGGGATTACGTTAATGTAGGGGGGAAATCATTGGAGAAAAACTGTTTTGAGTGCATGAAATTTGTGCGAAATCGATTGATTCCCTTAAGCTTGCCAAGTCTTGAGTCGTTTTTGAGTTTTAGCTTGCTTGGGGACAAGCAAGGTTTAAGTTTGGGGTGTTTTGATAAGCCTTTGGCTTATCTAGTTTTATAACTAGATGGACTGTGGTTTTTGTGCAAATTATTCGAGTTCAATCTCGTTTTCGCCCAAATTTGGCCTTGTTTTATTCCTAAGTAGACTTTTACTCGTTCTAGGCATTTTTAGTAGTTTTTAGTCTATTTTGAATAGAATTACGCTTTTTGTGTCTTTTTATTGTTTCAGGTTAGAACTGAAGCTCCGGGAGTCAAGGAAAGTCAAGAAATAGTGGAAATTGCCATTCTGGAGATGCTCGCCCCGCGAGTGGATGCTCGCCCCGCGAGTGGATGCTCGCCTCGCGAGTCTGAAGATCAGCTAAGCAGCAACATCATCAATTCTGTCTCGCCCCACGATAATATTCTTGCCTCGCGAATCATGAAGACCTGCAAGACAGAGACCATCACGGCTAAGCCGTGATGAAGGTCACGGCTGTGACAGATTAAGGTTTGAAGTCTCGCCCCGCGAGAGTTTGAAGACCCTGGAAGTCAGAGACCATCACGTCCTAGCCGTGATGAAGGTCACGGCTGTGAGAGATTGAAGTTTGAAGACTCGCCCCGCAAACACACTCTCGCCTCGCGAGAATCCAAATTGAAAGCGCGCCAAAACTAATGTTCGCCTCGCGAAATATGGTTCGCCCCGCGAGCGTCCGAGAACCAGAATCCCTATTTATAGGCTGTTTCAGATCAGATTGAAGGACTTTGGATACTCACTTGTTTTAGATCAGTTTTAGGACAAATCCTTGTTTCTGGAGCTGCGTCTCCCTTCTCTTTTCTTTTCTTATTTTATTATGGAGATTATTGCCGCTTGTTCGTTTGTCGTCACGGGCATGAGGAACTAATCCCCTCGTCTAGGGGATCGATGAAGCCACCCATGGCGGTATAGTGTTCATGTGATGTATCTCCCTCTCCTTTAATTCAATTCTTGTTTTCCAATTCTGATTTCATTGTGTCGATTATATGCATGCGTGATCGACTAGTTAAACGTGTTGAGGCTGATCGGCGATTCGCGTTTTAGAACTTGAATTGGGATCATCGATCGAATATTGTACGAGAGTGAGTAGGAGATCGGTGCAACCATATAGGGAACAAGAATTAATAGAGTTTGTTGATTAGGATTATGAGACCTAGTAAGTAATTAATCCAATCTTCGAATACGTCCTATTGAGCACGACAGTGGATATAGGAGAATTTGGGGGTCCCGATTGACATTGTAATTGAACTTAGGGAGGAATACATCATCACGTGGGTACTATGCATGATTGGGTAGGTGGATTTGAGACCCTAGATATTTTAATTCCTGATTTTTAATACCTTAGCGTTATTTGATTTGTTATTTGAATTACGATCTTAATATCTCCCTCTCAACCACTTTCCTCACTTAACCAAACGTATCTGATTTCCCGCGGATTAGTTGAATTGGTAGCCCAATCCCTGAGTTCGACCTCGGTAAATTACTTACCGTGTTTATTTTATTACTTGTGATGACCCGGTACACTTGCCGGTGACTCACCATTGACCGTACTGACCGAGCTAAAATCGACCGAGCCGCCATCGAAATGCCGGACCTAAAAAGGCAAGTGCCTAAAGTGGTGACCGAGTTAAAATCGACCGAGCCGCCGTCGAAACGCCGGACCTAAAAAGGCAAGTGCCTAAAGTGGTGACCGAGTTAAAATCGACTGAGCCGCCGTCGAAACACCGGACCTAAAGAGGCAAGTGCCTAAAGAGGTGACCGAGCTAAAATCGATCGAGCCGCCGTCGAAACGTCGGACCTAAAGAGGCAAGTGCCTAAAGAGGTGACCGAGTTAAAATCGACTGAGCCGCCGTCGAAACGCCGAACCTAAAGAGGCAAGTGCCTAAAGAGGTGACCGAGCTAAAATCGACCGAGCTGCCGTCGAAACGCCAAGTCTACAACGGTAAAAACACCTTAACGCCTGAAAAGGTATTTCAAGACCTAAGAAGGTAGGTAAGAACCTACAGATATTTCGAGTTCTGACTATTTCGACTAAATCGCGTAACACACTAAAACTAAACAAGTACCAACTTAGAAAAATAGTTCTTGAGAGCTGGCCGCATGTAGGTCCATTAATAACCATGGGCCAAGACCAAAATACATAAGATTTCAAAATCAAAAGGGAATCGCCCAAAAACAACGTGTTTCCTAACCTACTAATACAAATTCATGAGTCAAGGTTACCCTCGGCACTTGGAGGGAGGGTAGCAGAATGGCCAGGTAGGCCCACTTCACCTTCTCCTTCGGGTCCCTCCTCGGCCGCTTTCCCCTCGCCCTCTTCCCCTTGAGATACGGCCTCCTCATCCTCCATCTCGGACAATGGAACTAGGATTCCATCTCGGATAAAATCCTTGCCCACGTCAGCACAAGAGAAGTCAGCATTCGGATTTAAATGCTTCACCGCTCGGGAAAAGCCATTAACATGATCCCTCATGATAGAAGATCAGAACGGAGCCTTAGATTCTCCTCCTTCTCGGATTCCAACAACTTTCGTAACTCAAGACTGGCTTCCTTCTCGGCTTGAAGCCCTTCCAAGACCTTCGGAAGGTTGAGCCGGTCGGTTCTTTCCATTTCCATCTCGGCCATAAAGGTGGTATTGCCTTTTTCCAGCTCTACCTTTTGGGCTTTCAATTGCCCAATTAGCCGAGCTTTCTCTTCACACTTTGCCACGGCTTTTTCAAGCTCATTCCCAGTGCGCAAAGTTCGGGCAGCTTCCGCCTTCATACTTTTCATTATTAGAAAGCTCATAGCTCGAAAAACAGGTAATAGAGGAGGCTTAGAAGAGCATAAGCGACCACAGCTTTCCTGCTCGCATCATGGCCTAATTCGAGTAAAAGCCGAGCATATGCTGGCTTAATAACTTGGGAACCCACTGAAGGGCCAGAGTTAAAATTGTCTAGCTAAGAACAAAGGGCAGAAGCCCAGAAAGCCGAGGTTGAGCATTGCTCCTTCGCACCAAAAAGCCGAGGTCGAGCTATGCTCCTTCGCACTACGCACTGAAAAAAGTCGAGGTCGAGCAATGTTTCCTTCCTCGCAATAAAAATCCTAGGCCAAGCACAACATCTTCGCACCAAGATAAAGTCCACAGCAGATCATGCATGTTAGAGACCCAGGATTCGATGGAAATCCTGGTAGTGTTCAACCAAATAAGCCGGAATCCCAAGTACGACTGGGCTCCGCACAAAAGTCCGAGCATTGCTCGGCCAAGCAAGACGATAACCCAAGAAAGGCTTGGTTCTACAAAAAACAGATTTCCGAGCAATGATCCCGCGAATCATAGTCTGAAGTCCTCGGCACCAAAAAGCGTGTTAAGACATGCAGGTTGACATATAAGCTCTTTCGCTTATTTCAAGCTCGGAGCTTGGGGGGCTAATGGGGATAAAGGAAGGACATTCTAGGAAATTACAGAGAAAGGATATCCCTTAGCCTACAGCTCGAAGAACTTGTAGGAAAACTATCTTCTCATACAAATTGGAGTGGATATTAGGAAAGTTTATTCTGAGACACACCTTCAAGATCGGGAAAAATAATTCGAGGACAAGTTTCAAAGTTAGTGGGTATTTCAAAGTCCACCAAATGAAAGGGTTATGAGCTACTCGAAGAAAATGTTAAGAGCTCTCAAGAACTTCAAAGACCGAGCTACATTCGTCAAAAGGCAAGTCAAATTCAAACTCTCAAGATAAGCATCTTGAAAGCATCAAAAATTAAAGGATGAAATGCAAGCACCGAGGTAAATTCATATTGCCCGAGTTTGAACTTGACTCTTCAAAAGATTGGTTCGAGCCTGAATCACTGATAAGTCGAATCTCAGCTACCAGCCTCTAAACTTGTCCTAACAAAGGTAAGATTGAAGTTTCTTCAGTTCAAAACATGTTACTACCCAAGAGGTATCAGTCGAAGTAAGAGGATCTATGCAAATCCAGTACTTTATCAACACTAAGGACAAGCTTAGCTTCTTTCATAAAGCTCTTTCGCTTATTCTGAGCTCAAAGCTCGGGGAGCTTATATACTGATCGAGATGTTAAACTCGACCACCGAGCCTACCAAACTAAAATATAGGACCATAAGTAAAGCTAGATCTCCAAACCCAAACAATCAAAGGGAAATGATTACTAGACTCGCCCACCGATCCCGCTGAACTTAAGAATTGGTCGAAATGTGAAGCTCGGTAACTTGAAACAAGAAGCTCGGGCTCCCTACTCGGTTGAGCTCCAGTTCCTGACTAATGGTTCAAGCTCAGGCTCCCTACGCGGTTGAGCTCCGGCTTCCAACTGCTCGGTTGAGCTCCGACTCCCGACTACTAGGTCAAGCTCCAAGCTCCCTACAAGGTTGCGCTCCGACTCCCGACCACTCGGTTGAGCTACGGCTCTTGACTTATCGTTTGAGCACGCAACTACAGCGCAAGCCTCAGAAATGATGCCGTGAAGGTCACGCGTCGCACACAGTAACGTCTCCTTTCCATCTCGGTAACCGAGAAAGTATGGCCTCAACAAGAAATGAGTAACCATCCCCACCTCGGCCCGGGACCTCAAAAACGTCAAGCTCGGTCACCCGAGCTGCTCACCGAGTTGGAGGATGTGTACACATATATAAGGTATGAAGCTCGGCCACTCACCTCGCCGAGCCGAAAGACCAAAAGGTGAAACCAAGTTCCTAGCCTCAGCCCCTTCGAAAAATCTTCCACGTGATCAGATCGAAGCTTGGGGGGCTTGTGTATGAGCCAAGATACAGAGCTCGGCTAAACATCATGAAAGCTTCTACGCCTAATCAGCTCAAAGCTTGGGGGGACTTGTGTACTGGCCGAAGAGTGAAACTCGGCCACCAAGCTCGAATACTCGGCCCAGTCCGGAAGTTAAAGATAATAAGTTAAAGATCACTTAATTAAGGGATAAGATATTAATATTAAATCCTGATATTATCTGAAATAACCTTATCTGGTTAAAAGAGATAATATCCCTTAAATTAAGGAATCACATCTCAAAAGAGATTTAAGAGATAAATCATATCTCTAAATGATATTTAAGAGATAAATCAGATCTCTAAGAGATAGGGGAATCATATTATAAAAGGAGGAATACCCATGATAGAGACTTCACTTTCACAAACCTCGGTAACTCTCCCTTAAGCGTATTAGAGGAACTAGCGTCGACCAAGAGACTCTCAGACAGTCCTTGCTCCCTAGTACTCATCCAATACAAGATTAGGGGATCGAGATCACCTCCCCACCAAGGGTTGAACTTAGAACTACGTCTGGCTTTGATTCCCACTGGGATACGTAGGACTGGAATATAAGATTCTGTCAAGCCAAAGTCTAAAACAACCTCCATTGTTCACTCTTGGTATGACGTTCTACGGCGAGATTCCGGCAAGTCGGATCTCGGCAGGAACATCTCTCGTTCTTGCTTTGGCGATGGTTGAACTATTTAAGAGGAAAATATTTGTTGATGTGAAGAAATTGTGATGAAGATTTGTTGATATGAAAAATAAATAAATTAGCACACTATCATTTAGGAAATAGAAACGAGGAAGAAGGAAGAATTTGTGAGAGAAACATAAACAAGATAGAGACACAAGCGACAGGAAGGGAAACTGAGAAGCCAGAGGTCACTGGCACATGATTTTTTTAATTGTGGTTTTAATCTTGATGGTTAATTTTAATTCAACGATAAATATCTAATGCTCTGGTCTCTGACAATAAAATATTCATTTCGCTTGAGTTGCCCCTGTGTGTGTGGAGACACTACGTTGTATCCTATTGATTATTTAAGTTAAAACCTTATTAATTAATTATTTAATCACATGCTTAACGTTGAAACATGTATTTCGAAATATGTGAAAATTTAAAACTTAATTAGAAACATACATTATGAGAAAATTTACAACAATACACCATATATATTAAATGCATACACACCATATGTTTATGGGTCATAGTTATCAAAACACTGTTTAGTATATCTATTAGTAGGATCCCGTACAGGTACATACTTATATACTTATGCAACTATTATAATCAGGGGGAAAATATAAAACGTCTCACAAGACGCACTGGCCTTAACTCTCTAAGTTCTACCATTCGGGTCCACGGCTTGTCCTCCAGCTTCTGGCTCATAAGGAGTTCCATCCAACTCCTCAGCAACAGGCTCCTCCATATGGTCTTCTCGTACGATCACATAAGAAATAAAATACAACATACATATTACAGAAGAATAGGGGATAAGAAACAGTTCTATCATCAAAGGGGGAAAAGAATACATAGCATATAATATAACAATAGTCACAGACAATCATCACTCATAATCAACCATCATCCTTAATTCACGATATCATCGTCTACCCTCAATCTCATGCAACTAAACCTTTATGCTGATATGACCATCTCTACTCCTGTCACGTTAGTCAGTAGTCCAGAACGGTCTGGGGTCAAGAACTCGGTGTTCCCCAAATTCCCTTATCTCTCGTAGGGAATAGTGCATTAAGCATAGTGCGCGTCACTATCCCCCATTGGAAATAGCACAATAAGCACAAAATACCTAGTAACTCAGTTCACCCCTATTCCCTAATCTCTAGTAGGAAATAGTGCTTTAAGCACGATGTGCGTCACTTGTAACACCCCGATTTTCTGTTTCTTGTTAATCTATGCTTAAGTGTGTGCTTGCCAGTAATTTATTTTAAAGTTTTAGAGATTATTTTGAAAAACTAAAATCATTTTCATAACTTAGTCTATCTTAGGAAACTCCAGTAAAAATTTCAGCTGAAAATTGAGACGAAACCCGGTCTGCGTTTTCTCTATCGATACAAGTTTACTGATCAGAAAATGAAATTTTTACTCATGAACGAAACGATTAGGCTTCTAATTATGATTTATAATGTTTCCACTATTTCAAAAAATTTCGTTAAAATATTTTTATTTTATTGATTTTTCGGGTGCGATTTTCATTAGAAATACGATCGATTTGATATAGATATTTAACCGGAACGAAACAAAAATCAAGGGGAATAACTTGTGTCAGATTTTGGAGTGTTGAGTGAGGAAAATCGGATTTTTTGTAAGATGAATAGTAATTTTATGACACAAAATCATAATTATCATAATAAATTATTATATTTCAAAATTTATATTAAAAATACTTTTAAATTTTTTTATTTATTTTCTCCCCCTTTTCTACTGAAACCAGCAGTCCCCCCCTCCCCCCCGCCCTCCCTCCCTCCCTCCCTATATAAACCCCTCTTCCTCACACTTCTTCATTTTCTCTCATAAACTCAAAAAAATAATAAAAAAAAGCTCCTATTACACTTGCTTCTAATTCTTTTCGTTCTTGAGAAAGCTAAAGCTTTTGCTTCCAAGCTCTCAATTTCTGCAGCACCTAGGTATAATATGTAGCTATTGTACTTCAAGTTCTTGCTATTTTCATCTTGTACATGTATGTTGAGTTGGTTCTTGCAAAGCTTGTTCTTTTTTTTAAAAGTTCTTTTATTTCAAAGTTCTACTCATCTTCACCACCACCATTTTCAACCTTTGCATGTTGGAATGAACCCTCCTATGACTATTTTAATGGGGTTGGCTGAAACCCTAAGGAGGAGAGGTTGTGATTTTTCAACATACTTTTCACATGCATGTTAGATTTACTATGATTTATGCTTATAGTTTTAACTTGTAATAAAAAAGAAATCATCTTCCTTTACATGCAAAAGATTTTACTTCTTGCTCATCTTTATTCTCATTTTAATGGCTTGCATGTGAAGAGAAAATCATCCTCCCTATGATCATGGTGTAGTCGAAACACCAAGAGGGAAAAATGATAAGATTTTGCTAAAATCTCACATGCATGGGTTTAGATCTTTGAATCATGAATTTTTTTTAACTAAAGAAATTTTTTTGAGACTATGTATACCTTCTTGTGATGGTTCTATGGCCAAAATTCTAAAATTTTTAAGGTAGTGAGGCCTAATTTTTAATCACTTGGAAGGTTGCATGGTTAATACACTAAGTTCTTTACATTAGTAGCTTAACAATGGTGCTTGAAAAATTTAAGTTTTCCTAGCCTTGTTGGCTTGTGATAGCCGAAACTCACTTGATGAGTTGTTGAGGCTTGTTCAAATTTTTTAAAGTTAAATGATTCTTAAAACACTATAGAGTTTACATGCATAAAATTAGATTGATGAAAAATAGTATTTTCCCACCATTTCTTGATAACGAAACCCATGGTTCACGAGGCCAAGATTATAAAATTTTATTTTCAAGTTTTAAACTTTTATTTTACCTCCTTGATACTTAAGGATCATAGATCCAAAAGTTTGTGAAAATTTAAAATTTCTAGCATGATTTTCTAAGCATGACCGAATGCATACATCGAATTAGGGTGATTTTATAAAAAAATTACTTATGTTAATCACTTGTTTCTGTATAGATTTGCAATCGTAACGCGAACCGAGTCATTCCTCTTTAAAAACCACAACCGAGTTTCATTACCATTTTACTCTGAGGTAAGGGAAGAAAGCCTGAGGGATATTAAAAATTATGATGACCATGTGTTACCTGTATTTGCTTGATGTGTTGGTTGAATGCTTGTTATAATACTTGGTTTGATGAGTGATTTGATTTAGTTGATATGCTTATTTTATTTGATTTACATGATTTAAGTGTTTATGCTGATTATAAAATGTTTATTATGATATGGGTATGTCGATTTATTGATGTAATTGTTTGGTTGATGCATATAAAGCCTAACCTTGAGTTAGAGCTCAAAATAATAAGTTAAGATAAAAATCTTAACAAGATCATGAAAGAAGCTTACAAATAAATAATGTTTTTAAAGAGAAGTTATGTTTGAAAAAGAGAAGAAAGTTAAGGTTATATTTCTAAATTTTTTAGCGTTAGAAATTTTATGAAAAAGCATATTTTGATTTATTGAATTAAAAGAATTTTTTAAAGGAAGATTAATTTGATTTAATTGAAAAAGAGTGAATTTTTAAAATCAAGGTGATTTCTGAAAAATGAATTTCAAATAAAATTTTGTTTTAATAAAAACTTTGCTCAAAACAATATTCCAATAACTTGGATAAGTTATGGAAATTTGATTTTGTTTTATTTTTCACTAAACAAAAAATAACATTGAAAAGTGGACCTAGTAACCGAAACGTCGGGCTACTAGTGTAATTAAACACGTTGATATATGATCCGTGTCACGTTGTTGCGGACCGTGTCCTTATACGTTGTTGTGGACGGCGTGTCTTACATACGTTATACAAACGTGATAAATGCAGTAAAGGTGTAAAGTTGTTTTCTATTACCACAAAGTCTTAGACTGGTGTATCGGTTTATAACTCTCGTGATTGGACACTCGGACTCAAATGCCCTGTGTTTACAAATTTTAATACATTGAAAAGTTATGGAGGCCGTGAGCCTTTGAGCTTCGACAAGGAAAAAATTATACACAAAGAAAAGCCTCGATAATAAAATGTTTTTCATGCATTTGGCAGACGTGCCCAAAGTTGTTTTGTGTGAGTACCTTGAAGAGGGGGGTATATCATGCTACGTTGTATCATTGTGCCTTGACGGACAATGAAATCCATATGCCTTGATTACTATGCCTTGAGTTGGATAGTATGCTATGGATATCCACGCACGTTGCACACTGTGCCAAGAGTTTTGGGCAGTGTAGTGGACTAACACGTTGTGCCTTTTATGGCAAAGATTTCGGGCATGATCAGCTCATTTTAAACAAAGTGAAGTTGGGGTCTCCGGAGATTAGGATAGAAGTTGAATTATAGAAGTATCATGGTTTTCAAAAATCAATGATTATCTCTTGCTACGTACTGCTTAAAATGATATCTTGCTACTTGTATATGTTTCTGTGAGTGTTTTTGGGTGCATATAGCTGTCATAATTATCCATATATTGGTATCTTACCCTTTCATTTTCCTTCATGTATATATGTATGTATCCTGTTATGTTGAGATTAGATGGACCCGGCTCTGCCTCTCGTGCACTCCCGGGTGCGGACAATCATGTTTGAGGATGCCGACAACCCTGGGGCTTGGGTGATTCATCCGGGGAATCACATGGCCGAGTACACTGACCCGGTTTGCACTTTAGAAGGAACACATTAGGGAGGTCCAGAGAGGAGGATTCATACCGTGGAGACCATCCAGATATCAGTTCTTCCAGCTTGGTTGTATGTACAACACCTAGCAGACTTAGGACAGCTAGTGTTAAATCCACCACCTCTGAATGTGGTGCCAGCTTCACCCATAGAGGTGGATCCGGAGGAATTCATGGATGAGGACCCTCAGTATCATTCTATGAGCAGTGATGATAATGATGATGCACCTGAGGAGGGAACCAAGGTGGAAGTATCCTCTTTTGATACTTCTTCTGGAAATTAGGAAGACTTTCGTGGTCTCCCGAATGGGTATCACTAGTTGTCTGGACCAGCTTAGGAAGTCTAGTTTTATTTTGGAGTAGTGATGTTGGATGGATCCTTTCAAGAACATGTTTAAATTGTGTCCTTAACCTCTAGTATGACTTTAGTATTTTGTTTTAAGTAACTTGGATGTACACTCAAGGAAACCTCTGTCAATGCACCTGTCACTAAGAAGGTGTTTGTTATCAATGTGAATATTTATGTATGTTTTTCTATGAATGTAAGTTTATCTTTTAATTTCCCCATCTTATGTTGAGAGTTTTAACATAAAATGAATTACCAATTAAGTATTAACTTCCGAAATAAAATGACATGCCTTCAAATATCGTTAATATTAGTAAAAAGGGTCAATTAATGTAATGCCCGGGTGAGGGTGTTACATCACTGATCCCCCATTGGAAATAGCACAATAAGCACAAAGACATGGTAACTCTATCTTCGATAGGATAATTAGAACAACGCGTTAAGGACTAAAAGAGTATTACGGTAGTCTACCTCGGCATCAATATCTGTAGGTCACTCACCCGCAATATCCGGTATCCAAAATAGGATATCCTGACCTCGTGTGTTCCACTCACACGACTGTGAACAACAATACATTTATATATATCTCACTGACTCGCATTGGTTACAACCTAGTGCCTCAACCTTCGATCATAGCCTCAACACATGTTCTATGTCACCTCTCATCTATAAAATAATTAATTTAGGCTAGGCACATCTAAGTCAATTCATTCTCTCACCCACATGAACATCTCTTGAACAACATATATCTTTACTTAAAAGATAACCAAGCACACTATCAAATCAGGAAGATCATGCATAACACAATGATCATAAAATATTCAAACATCAAAATAAAACGTCACAAGCAGTAGAATACCTCAACCAGTGCATCACAAACAATCAATAATAATAAAGTCAAACATCCTCAAATATTATAAGATTATCCTAACGTTGCTAAACCTACAATCCCCAAATCATCATTGGTATTATCGAAAAGTTTTCAATGCGATTTTGGTCTTGTCGATTACTCGACCACTAGTAGGGTTTAGGTCGCCCTACACAATTATTATAAAATATACTACTTATCCATTCCGACGACAAATTGATTCTTTCCCCTACCTGACTTATCACCGGATTTCTCGAACTCTCCGATCCTCATTACTAGACCACGATTATCAATTAACCTTCAACCAATTCAACATAAAATATATTAATCAAACAAAATCCAACTATGACAAGATTATGCTAGGTTTGGCCAACTATTCAAAATGAGGCTAGGGTTAATTTCTCAACTCCATCTTTTGGATTCTAGTTACTGTAGTATGAACTAGCATAAATAAATTGCTAGAAGTTAAAAATATGAAATAAAATCCTCTAACCTCTAGGGTTAGGGTTTCGTCCAAAAGAGTAAAGTAAAGCTAGGAATTTCTTTTGATTTCAAGCTCTTGGACAAGGAAAGTATAGGTATAAAAGAGATGAAAACAGGAGTCATAACTCATCAAACATTTTTCTAAGCATTTTTGCATGATTTTTGAAGAATTAGATCTAAGACTTGAAATAGAGAAAAACTTGATGAAACTTAAAATTAGTTGAGGATTAAGAATATAAAAACCCTAGATAGCTTAGAACCAACCTCACCTAAGTTAAAAATTGAACAAAATCTCATTTGCTCATCCAAGCATAGGTTCGGCCATATTAAGAAAATAGGGGAAGAAAATTAGTTTCCTTACATGCTCTTAGATGATGAAATTAGAAGTCATATAAAGATCATAGAAATTGGTTTCACATTAAAATGATTTTTCTACAATTTTCTAGAATTATTTGAAGTTATAGATCTAAGAATGGAAATAGGTGAAAAACTTTATGAACATGAATATTGATGGATGATTAATGAAGCTAAGATGATGAGGAACATGATCCTCACCTTGGAATGAAGAAGTTTGAGGAAGAAATTGAAGAGAAATGAAGAACTTGTCAAGGACAAATATGGTGTTCTTTAGGTTTTTTGTGAAGAACGGGCTTAGATTTGGAAATAGGAAGACAATGAAATGTTGCTAAGTGTGGGGAGGGCTTGGGCTGCATAAGAATGAGAGAATAAGTGTGTGAGGAGTTGTTTAATTGGTTAAAATGAACCATAGTTGAGTTTACTTGACCTAGGACCTAGGTTAAGTTAGAAAATAATATAATAACTTAACTATAGTTAATAGTAATCATGGTTAGGTTAAAATGTGTGGTGAAGAATCAATGGAAGGTGTGGCTGCCTATTTCACCACATGGGAGGAAGAAGAGATCAAATTGGCCTTGACTTACCTTAACCATGGTTAACAATTAACTAGAATGTGTTAGGTTAAGGTTAAGGGCATTTTGGCCATTTTATCTAAAAAGTCGTGATTACTTGCATTAAATGTTCATAAATGCTTGGTGAGTCATGGTGGTGACTCATCCCATGACTCATCTTCTCTGGTATCCAGTTTTGTCTCTGCACATCCGTTATCGACTCCATCGATTACTCGTTTGTCGATAATACGCCCGAATAAGTATATGAACTTATTTATTTTGAAAATTTTCAAAATAACCAATATCGTTTGAAATATGATTTAAACCTAAACCGTTTCGTTCACTAGTCAAAATTAGGTTTTCTGATCAGTAGAATCTTACTGTCAGTGAAAACGCAGACCGATTTCTGTCTGTATTTTCAACCCAAAATTTCACTGTGACCCTATATCATAAGATAAAGTATGAATATGATTTTGTTTTATTCAAAATCATTGTCTTGGTCTCATATTAAAATATAAATAATTATATCTTAACCGATAATACAGTGTAATTAAAAACAGGTTATTACATGTGTCTTTGCGCGAGCGTGTGTTTGTGTGTGTGTGTGTGTAAAGTCTATATACTTTACTAAGGCTCATCCTCATTTTTAGTGTAGATGAATAGTAAAATGGGTGGCGAGCCTAATTCTATGGTTTTTTTTATATTATATTAATAGATAGATATAAACAAAATCATTTAATATATTTTGTTTGCATTTTATTTGTATACAATGTTTAACTTTTAATATGTAAAATATTTATTAAGTATTTTTTTCAACCTTTATGAATTATGCAGTTCTAAAAATTATTGGTCTTAGTTTTTAGGGGATCATTTATTTAACTTTTATTATTTATTTTCTACCTCAATATTTAATGATATCTTTGAAAGGGTAATGTGAATGTGCTAACTTTGTCTTCAAATACTTTGTTTATATTTAATTTGTTTTGCTTTATATTTTTAAAAAATAAATAGATTTAGATTTTTTAAGTATAGTGTAATGGCAGCAACATATTCTACCAACCCAAGTGAGTTATGGGAATATACTACGTAGAAGAAAAAATGTTTATTTCACAATTCGTTAAGGTAATTGTTATTTTGTCTCTATTATTGTATAACTTTTTCCCACTTGTATTTCAAATTTTTATTTAATTGGTTAATTGTTATTGATAATATAGAAATGCATTTTCAAGTTCAGGATGGAGAGAATCCTTTATTTGTTGAAGATGATCAAGGTATTTATTTAGAAATCAATTTTTATTTCCATATATTAATTTAATTTATTTTTGTCATTTTTTTTATTTTTTACATGTCGACTGTTTTGTTAAGCTTTTTCTATACTGTCTAGACTTTAGACGAATGAACTAGTATGGTGAACATTGTGGCGCAATGGTTGGTTTGAGGAGCGATCAGGAAAAAATAAAAATAGTTTCAGAGTAGAATTGTTTTGTTTTAATAAATAGATATGAATATAATTATTTGATATATTTTGTTCGAACTTTATTTGTGTACAATGTTTAATTTTTAATATATAAAATATTTATTAAGTATCTTTTACGACCTTTATTAATTGTATAGTTATAAAAATTATTGGACTTGGTTTTTAGGGGATCATTTATTTAAGTTTTATTATTTATTTTTTAACTAAATATTTAATTATATTTTTGAAAGTGTAATGTGAATATACTAACTTTGTCTTTGAATACTTTGTTTATATTTAATTTTTTTGCTTTATTTTTTTTAAAAACAAATATATTTAGATTTTTTAAGTCGAGTGGAATGCCAGCAACATAGTCTACCAACCCAAGTGAGTCCTGCGGTTATCCTACGTAGAAAAAAAAATGTTAATTTCACAATACGTCAAGGTAATAGATTTTTTTTATATTATTGTATAACTTTTTCCTACTTGCATTTCAGTTTTTTATTTAATTGGTTCATTGTTATTGGTATTATAGAAATGAATTTCAAAGTTCATGATGGAGATAATCTTTTATTTGTTGAAGATGAACGTGAATGTATTTATTTAGTGATCAATGTCTATTTAAAAATATTAACTTAATTTATTTTTGCAACTTTTTTATTTTTTTACATGTCGTCTGATTTGTTAAACTTTTTTCTAGATTGTGTAGACTTTGAACGAATGAACCGGTGTTGTGAACATTGTGGCGCAATAGTTTGGTTTGAGGAGCGGTCAGGAAAACATAAAAATAGTTCCGCTGTAGAATTGTTTTGTGTTAATAAATAGATATGAATATAATTATTTAATATATTTTGTTTGGACTTTATTTGCATACAATGTTTAATTTTTAATATGTAAAATATGTATTAAGTATTTTCTACAACCTTTATTAATTATGTAGTTCTAAAAATTATTGGCCTTGATTTTTAGGGGATCATATATTTAATTTTTATTATTTATTTTCTAATTTAATGTTTATTTCTGTTTTAAAAGGGTAATGTGAATGTGCTAATTTTGTCTTCGAATACTTTGTTTATATTTATTTATTTTTTGCTTTATTTTTTTAAAAAACAAATAAATTCAGATTTTTTAAGTTGAGTGGAATGCCAGCAACATAATCTACTAACCCAAGTGAGTTATGGGGATATACTACGTAAAAGAAAGAATGCTAATTTCACAATCCGTCCAGATAATAGAAATTGTTATTTTATTTTATTTGTATTATTGTATAACTTTTTCCTACTTGTATTTCAGTTCTTTTATTTAATTGGTTCATTGTTATTGATATTATAAAGATGGATTTTCAAGTTCATAATCGAGAGAATCCTTTATTTGTTGAAGATGAACGTGGAAGTATTTATTTAGTAATTATTGTCTATTTGCATATATTAATTTTATTTATTTTGCCACTTTTTTATTTTTTATTTTCCATGATGACTGATTTGTTAAACTTTTTCCTAGATTGTCTAGACTTTGGAGGAATGAATCGGTGTTGGGAACACTGTGACGCAATGATTTGGTTTGAAGAGCAGTCAGGAAAACATAAAAATAGTTTCAGAGTAGAATTTTGAATATGTTGTATGAATGGAAATGTGACGTTACCATATTTGGTCAGGCCACCTACTTCCCTTTGGAGTTTGATACATTGAGTAATAATGAAAATAATTTTTTTTTGTGATAGTAATAATAATTATTATGATAATGAAAATAATGTACAGTAAATTAAAGTAATACGTATAATGTCGATATTGTTATAATAAAGTTTTAAGTATATATGTATTGAGAAAATAATTAAATTGTACATGCTATTAGTTTAACGATTTTTATATTGCTTGGTAATTATATAGTGATGCATTGGTAAAAAATATTCATTCTATGAATTGACTATATATTTTTTATAACAATTTAATTTTTTTTTAATTATCAATATTATCAACATTATAAAATTTGAAAGAAATTTATTTAATAGAAATTTTACCCGTGCATTTGCATCGGTGCTAAAAACTAGTTATAAACCATTAGGCCATCTCCATCTCAGCACCCCATATTTTTATATTTTGGAGTTCTTAAATGGGTCACACGTTGACACATCACTCATTTTTACTTATTACAACTTAAGCATCTCATCTTTTCAATCCAACAACTTCAAAAAAGTTCCTAAATAGATCCCACCAGTGATCACACATCCTTATATTTCATCAATAATTTATTTATTTTTATTCCAAAAAAAGTTTGTATTGGCTTGTCAGGTTTTTTTGTTTAAAAAAATTAACATTGACCCATACAAATAATTAAGAATCGATGCTTTTAAATCATTCCTTCATAAGCACTTATTCTTAATGTTGCTCCAATCCTCTAAGGATGCTTTGTAAGCATCGTTGTTATGAGGGAAGATCCCCAATATATTTTGAGTTGTGTTATTTGAATATAAAATTTTGACATCATATATAACATCATATATTTTTATTTATATTTCTCACTTATTTTTATCATATTTATATACATACATTTCAAGAATACCACACAAAAATAAAGAGACATACTATATTAATGTCAACTTTTTTTTTGTTCATTTATCATTTCTTTTATACTTTCCCGTTGGAGATGGCTTACCCCTCCTTTTACTGAATTTGGTCGCTTTCGTAGGTTTTGATTCCCCGACAAGCTTTGGTGTTTGATCCCTACTGATACTGTACAATCTGTCACACGCAATCCTCACATTGCAAACTAAATCGTTATTGTTTAGACCCGATCCAGAGTCCAGCGAATTAAGCACATTCAATTGCCATATTCTCATTTTACTTCAAAATATGATAATCTAATGTTTTTTGCGGGGGTAAAAATGACACTAACTACTACTTTTTTTATTTAGGCAAATGCTAACGTTAAGAGCAACGTTTATGAAATCTAAAATAATAAGTTTTTATAGAAAGTTATAATCAACACATTGGAAATAAATATATTTAATTTTTTTATTGAATAATTATCTTATTTGAATTTCTTAAATAATATCTTATGAAACTAGTTAGCAAGTTTTTTTTTTAGCTTAAAATTGATGGATTGTTGCATAATTAATGCTTCATATTTTATTAGTTACATAAAAAAATGGTGTATTTTTTCTTGATGTTATTAGGGTTGGCAACGGAGCGGGACGGGGCGAGTTTTGCCATTTCCAACCCCGCCCCGCTTTCTTTCGGGTTTGAAAAATAGATCTCATCTACGCCACTAGCGGGAGTCGGGTTTCCCCGCGGGTCCTCGCTCCCGTTAATGAGTAACCAAATTTGGATATTATTTTGATTTAGTTGAAATTAACAACTCGAAAATTGTACTTCCAAAATTTAAACAAATAAAGCCTTCACACAATCAAAACAATCAAGCAGAAACTGGAACTTAGTTTTCTTTCAGCTGCAAATTAAAGAGAAACCAATGCTTTAGAAATATTTCGTTATGCTTCAAATAACATTGATAGCATCAAAATAATATAATAAAAGTATAATCAAATTTCTTTGATTTTTCAAAACAAAGAAAAAGTACCCTTTTATACATATCTACATAGATGTATAAGGATATTATTATAATTACATAAACAGCTGAACGGGTTCGGGGTTGGGGCGGGACGTGTATCTGTATCCCCATCCCCATCCCCGTCCCGTTAAGCATAGAATCCATTTGATTCCTAGATTTATGTGCATGAAAAAAATATTGTTAGAAAGAATTCTCGCTTTGACATTATTACGACATGGTTGAGTTTGGCTTTAAACTCGACCCACTTCGAAGTTAGTTTATTTCAAGAAAATCCATTTAATTAAGCCTATCGTTGCACACAACTTGATGCTCGGAGGACTTTGTTATGACATGGCCGAGTTAGGCCGCAAGCTCGGCCCACTTCGATCTCGACTCACCTTGAACTTGACTTACTTTGACCCAGTGTGAACTCGGCTCATTTATCTAATCATATAGAATCAACCAACACCTCAGCATCCCTATTTTTTGACCGAACAAATATCTAATAGTATTTCAAGAGATTAGTCTCTTATACAATGGATGAGATAATACTCTTGGAAACAAATGGATTTGATATGTCCATAAATGATATCATGGTTTAATTTCCTTCAAAATCACAACAAATCAACAATGGGGCTCCTCTCCTAACCAGTTGATCAACACCATCTCAGACGTAACTAATAAGCAATTGTAAAGCAGATGAGGTTCATAGTTGAGACTCGGATTTTTGAATGTGACGGTAAGAATGGGAAGGGCATACAAATTACTTATACATAATAAAAAATAAAAAAAAAAACTCTCCCAGTATTCTCATCACTATTATTCATTTCTCCTTTTTTCTACTTTACTTTTTATTTGTCCATGTCAGTGGAGCACAATTTCTTATGTGAATTATGTTAGTTGTATATCACATGCAAATAATTAATTACACAATATTATATCTTAATGATATCTATAAGCAATTAATTACAAAAGGTTTGATTTTTATATGCTTAATTGTTGACAATCAATTACAAATCACTCTATATGTGATTTTTAAGGTAATTCTAACCAGAGACAAATATTTTAATAATATAATAACTTATGATTGATTGACATAAAAATCTTTTACACACCAAATATGCATATAAATTAAATCTTTGTCCGGCTCGGCTCCATGATGTTTTAAGGGTGCCTGCCCCTAGGAGAATTTTAGTGTAATCTTCTTTTTGGGCCTCAATCCTCGTTTTTTATAAAAATAAATAAATTAAATCTTATATATAAAAAAGTAAAACTAAAAAATAGATGCATTTAATTTCTTCAGAACATAAAAAGACACTAAGTATTTTCTTTATTTAATAATAAAAAATTGTTAGAAGGGTTGTTTAAGAAAATTCAAATTTATTTTGAGGCATATATAAAGAGAATGTTCTTACATATAGAATCACGTGGTGCAGTGTATATAAAAATATTAAAAAGTAAATAAAAGATATAAATAAATATATACAATATCATATATGATATTTATATTTTGATATTTAAATATCCTACCACTCCCGTTTCTGATGAATGTTCTGTGTCAATTTTACATGCTCGAAGAGTCCCAGACCAATATATCATTATCGGGATTATGCCCACTGATACGTTCCATTATTATTTATGGATTCCTTGGTTCCTGACAGGCACAATACCCATTATTTATTGTTGGCAAATGCTAAATTCACACAAAATTTTCGGATATCTACAATGATATCGTATGTGTCATACTGTAGCTGTATTATAATGGGTTTTATTTATAAAAAAAAATTAATTTTTTTTATAAATAATTTTTTTAATTAAGCATGTATAAATATCTGGTGAATCAGATACAAATATCTGGTGAATTCAGTTCATTATCTGGTGAATGAGCTTTTTTGAGAAATAATTTTTTTGATTAAGTATGTGTAAATATACGGTGAATCTGGTATAAATATCTGGTGAATTCAGTTCATTATCTGGTGAATAGGTTTTTTTGAGAAATAAATTTTGTGGTTAAGTATGTGCAAATATATGGTAAATCAGGTATAAATATCTGGTGAATTCAGTTCATTATCTGGTGAATGTGTTTTTTTTATAAATAAATTTTTTGGTTAAGTATGTGTAAATATCCGGTGAATAGGTTTTTTTGAGAAATAAATTTTTTGGTTAAGTATGTGCAAATATCTGGTAAATCATGTACAAATATCTGGTGAATTCAGTTCATTATCTGGTGAATGTGTTTTTTTTTATAAATAAAGTTTTTGGTTAAGTATGTGATTCGGATACAAATATCTGGTGAATCGGGTACAAATATCTGGTGAATTCAGTTCATTATCTGATGAATGAGTTTTTTTGAGAAATAATTTTTTTGGTTAAGTATGTGCAAATATCTGGTGAATCTAGGTATAAATATCTGGTGAATTCAGTTCATTATCTGATGAATACGTTTTTTTTAGAAATAAATTTTTTGGTTAAGTATGTGCAAATATCTGGTGAATCATGTACAAATATCTGATGAATTCAGTTCATTATCTGGTGAATGGGTTTTTTTAAAAATAAAATTTTATTTTTTTAAAAAAGTCAAAATTAAAAAAAAAACTGCTGCTACAGTAGCACTACAATGCGTTACTGGAGCAGATGTCGCATATGATGTCAAATATCCGTGTCAAAATAGCAGCTCTCTTTATTGTTGGCTCTGAGATATGCCACCGTATGTAAAATCTGAATAATCATCAAGCTTTTGCCATTTAGACCAACTTAAAGGAAATGCCTAGTGAGCACAAAAAAAAAAAAAAAAGAAAGGGAATTACCAAAATTTTTTTAAAAAAATAATATATATAGATTTTTAATCTTGTTAACACTTCTCATGTGAATTTTATAATATTTAATTTAAATTTTTTTATTTTACAATAATTAGTTTTTTTTACAGCTTTTACATTAATGAGTTAGATTATGTTTTATCACATCCATTATTAAAAAAGTTAATTATGATAGTAATTTAAAAGGGAGGACATTTTTACATTTGACAATTGTTAATTAATCAATTTTTTCAATGTTTACAGCGGACCCAAACTAACTCATTTTTATATGTCAACGAATTACGAAGGTCAGTATTGTAAGCATTAATGAGACTTGTACGCGCCATGCTTAAAATGGCATCACCTTTATCTTCCCTAAAGTTTTTATTTGAATTTTTTTTAACTCATTTTCATATAAGTATGTAATTAGACTTTTGAAATTTTAATACTTTTTATGTATTTATTATAGTAATTGCTATAATTTTTTAACATGTCTTCCCAGTCCCAGAAAGTCAAATCAGGGACACTCGAATTCCTATAACTCGTTTGTCTAAAAACATTATCCATTTCATACATAGTGGATCCTAAATTTTTTATAGATTTTAATTGGTGATTAATTTGTGGAGTATAGGTGATGGTTCCAACATTCGAGTCTTTTTTTATCCTTGGCTTCGTGATGAAGAGAATAATTCCTTTATGGGTCCTATACATGCGGATGTGGCAAATCTTAAAGTTAATAGCCTCTTGGTTGCAGAAATCAAGCGCTGGAATGTGCCTCTCCTTAATGAGTTATTCTTGCCATGTGTAGTAGACAGCATCATGCGAGTCCCTACCCTCAAGTCAGTGGCGCATGCCACTCTCATGTGGTGGCCTAGTTCGAGTGGTAATTATACAGTGAAATCAGCCTACCAAGTTTTTGTTAACAAGATCGTTGATGTTACTCACATGCAGTGGAAGGTTCAAGTGTTCCTTTGGCAGGTAACTAGAGATGTGCTCCCTGTTAAACTAAAACTCCAGGATAAAGGAGTTGAGTGCCCAGCTTGTTGTCCCTTATGCTCTTCTTATTTGGAAAGTGCTTGGCATTTATTTCTGGCTTGTTCGAAGAGCCAGAGGTGTTGGAGAGAGGCGGGCCTGCTAGCACACATAGATACCTCTATGCTTAAGGTGGAGAGCTTCCAAGAGTTCATGTTTAATGCAGGTGCAAAGTTGAGCGGGGAGAAAAGGGAATTATTTGCAATGGTCTTTTGGAGTATTTGGAGGCAAAGGAACTTTTAAGGTATGGGAGGAGAAGGATGAGGATGCTAGGACTGTTTATCAACATGCATCACAAGCTCTCCATGATTGGAAGGTAGCGAGAAGGGCTGAACCATTTGTAGCTGGTCATGATATTGATCCTATTAGCTGGAAAAAACCACAAGTTGGGTGGATGAAATGCAATATAGATGCAGGTGCTTTTAAAGGAGAAAATATGTCCTTTTATGGCATTTGTTTACGTGATGATCATGGCTGTTTTGTCCTAGCTAAGACAGGTTGGTTCACACCTATGCTGAGGAGTTTGGAAGGTGAAGCCATGGCTCTTTTGGAAGGCATTTGATGGGTTCTTGAGCTGGGCTTGGAGAAGGTTATTTTTGAGGTGGATTGCAAAGTAGTAGCTGATTCCTATAATTCATCAAAGCTTGATATTTCAGATTTTGGCTTTATTATTTCGCATTGTAGGGACATTTTGAATTCTAGAACAAACTTTGTTGTTAAGTTTGCTAGGAGGGAAGGTAATGTAGTCGCTCATAAGCTTGCTAGGGCGGCTACTAGATATCATACTCCCCACGTCTTTGATTACATTCCATCTTGTATTGTTTCTCAGATTGCTATTGAAATGAAATAAGCCTATTTTTGTCGAAAAATAGGTGATTAATTTACAATTATATTCACTCACAAATGTATACACTATGCATTCAAGGCATACACACACTATACACGGGGAGAAGAAGATCATTTTGTAATTTGGTCATGTGATGCAAATAAGTAAATTTAGGCAAAATTTAATCTCAAAGAACTTACAAACTTAGAACTATTCATCAACTAAATTAGCTACCACTTTGATCTAAAAGCAATTTTGAATTAACTAAATTTGAAATAAATTAAATGATATGTTAGAGATATAATTCGATAGTTAGTTAGAGGTTAATTGTTAGTTGGATGATTTAGTTACTAGTTTCTTGACAGTTTGTTAGCCTATATAAAGACTTGAAGTAATCACTAATTTATTTCATTCAATCAGTTGCACATTTTATATTTTCTCAATTTTTTTTCTTTATTGGGCTCTGCCATATTTTCCAACACAAAATACCCCCTAATCTTAGCAAGGGATCGACATTTTATTAGCAAATATAAAAACATATGTGCGGTTACCAATTTAAATCAAACTTTGGGATATATTTTTGTTTTTAAAAAAATATTAAAAAATCGATTACCACTGTACCCTTACATTACATTCAATATTGGATTAGAATATGGATGAGATTATAAGGGATAAAAGGGCAATTTTCTACCAACATTACATTGGTTTGAGTGAAACTGGACTCGGATCCCTTAAGCAATGTCTCAAGTTCAAGTTTTGTGGATGAAAAAATGTAGTTGGGAGGGAAGACCTCGCTAAAGGTGGCCAATTAGGTTCCCCGACTATTGAATCTAAGAACTCGAAAATGATGAAAGGAGTGGCTCATAATGCTTTCATTCAATGAATTGAAATGATACAAGTCGAACATTACACGAGAAGCTAAGTCCTATTTATACAGATTCTTCTATCTAAAGTAAGTTAACTAACTAATCGAATATTAGTTGAATAATGAATTCAACTAACTTGCAATCGACTTCAACTAACTAATCGTACTTTACTTCAACAACTAACTGTAACCAACTGTCCAATACTCCCCCTTAAGTTGGGAGATAGATGTTGAGGACTCCCAACTTGTGAATAAGAGCTTGAAACTGAACTCGTGGGAGTGCTTTGCTGAGTGGATCTGCCAACTGCTGATGTGTGTTTACATGCACCGGTTTTGAAAAACAGATTGTACATACTCTCTGATAAAGTACAATCAATATCTATATGTTTTGATCTCTCATGACTCAAGGGATTGCTAGCTAGTTGAATAGCTGATTGGTTGTCACAAAACACCATTACTGAGCTGATAGGGACTTCAAACACTCTCAGTAACTGCTTCGGCCAGAGTAATTCTGATGTCAAGGCTGCCAAGGCGCTATATTCTGCTTCTGCAGAAGATCTTGCAACTATAGGTTGCTTCTTAGACTTCCAAGCAACAAGTGAGTCTCCAAGAAAGATACAAAATCCAGTGGTGGATTTTCGGGTGTCCTGACAGCTTCCCCAATCTGCATCAACATAGGCAGAGAGGCGTAGGGAAGAGTTGCTAGGGAACAAAATGCCTTGGCCAGGAGTTCCTTTAAGGTACTGTAACATTTGATGTATAACATGGAGATGATGTTAAGTCTCTAAATTGTCTGATGTGCATTTCCCTAAGTTTTGATGAGAACTAAACATTGGTTAATGATTTAATTAACCTTCATATTGGTTGCTAACCTGTGAATCCAGTATGCAGATTAAAACTAATAGAAGCTCACATCCAACACAAGTGATAGAAGCTCACATTTAACACAAGTGATAGAAGCTCACGTCCAACACAAGTAATTGAAGCACACATCCAATAAAGTGATAAAAGCGGGCGTCTAGTAAAGTGATACAAGCGCTCGTCCACTAAAGTGACAAAAGTGCTCGTCTACTAAAGTAACAGAGGCGCTCGTCCACTAAGGTATCAGAAGCGCTCGTCCACACAAGTCTTTGGACTCACTAAATCCTTAATGAGATGCTCCATCCAATGATGTGGCATATGGAGCTCGTCTACTAGGTTATGTTCAACCAGTTAAAGGAGTATCCGTCCAACGACGTGGCATATGAAAGCTCGTCTACTAGCTCGATCGAATGAAAAATCTTAAATGGCTAGATGGACGCGGATATTTCAAGATGGACGCCCTTATCTTATGAACGCGAATTCTATAAGAATTTTCAGTATCTTATTTCAAGAATCAAGAAGGGTCAGAAGTTACTCTCTCAAGCAACCTCGGATTTCAGAACCAAAGACCGGTTAAAGAATGCTTCCAACATGCTTTATTCCCTAATACCTCTGGTCCTTACACGAAAAGGGGATTGTACTCAACAAAGTACAAAAAGCTCTCTACACAAACTCTGATATGACTGTGTCACGATGTATAAAGCCATGATCCTTCATGTTAGAGTACAACCGACGTTCCTATTGCATTAATGGCTGCTCATAATGACTCTATTGCATTTAATGAAGTTCTGCTTGAAGGCAACATCTAAGGGAATGTCTCTAACGGATCCTAAATGCTTGAAGATTATAAATACAGAAGTCATTGAAGATGAAGAACAGAGAACATACATAGAGAATACACATAGCATTAAAGAGCCATTACTCCACGCATTAGTATCTTCATTCTTTCATTCTGTATTCTTCAATCATTTGAAGTTATTATGCAGACTTTCCTAAGCTTTACATTTAAACCACTGAGTGTTAGTGAAAGTTCTGTTTATCTGAAGTTGTATTCATTACAAACCAAATCTCTCAAACAAACCTGAGTGAGCCTGAAGAGGCTAAGTGTGCAAAGAATACTTGTCTTGAGCCTCTTCAGGCTAGGTGTGCAAAGAATACTTGTCTTGGAGCCTGAAGAGGCTAGGTGTGCAAACAATACTTGAGTCTGTAACCTGATCAGTTATAGTGGATAAATCTTGGTGCTGCCAATGACTGGACGTAGCTCTTTACTTTGAAGAGTGAACCAGGATAAATAATTGTGTCTATCAAGTGGTGTGTTTGCCAAAGTCATTGTTAAAATTTCATCAGACTAGTCACCCGTTTGTCCTGTGTCTTTCCTCTCGTCCAAACTAAGCTTTTGTATGCGAAAAGATTTCAACTTTGTTTAAAGTCTGTTAAACACAATTCAACCCCCTTTCTTGTGTTTATAGTTGTCTATTTCAGTTGGTATCAGAGCTCAACCTATGGGTTGAGCATCTATCAGTGTAGAGGTAAAAGGTCCTGAAGAATATACATGACTACTGGAGCAAGTTCAAGTTGAAGTCACCAGACTGAAGGAGCTTCCCTAACCAGACCTCCTTACTTCAATGGAGAAAATGACAACTATTGGAAAGATAGATTTCAATGGTTCATTCTATCTATAAACTCTGATCTTTGGGATGTCATTACAGATGGCCCATTCATTCCCAAGCATGATGATAACACTGATAAACCACAAGTTCAGTGGACTACTGCATAAAAGAAAAAATGGGAGCTGAACCACAAAGCTAGACTCATCATCTGTGCTCTCAATCTTGAGGAGTTTGAGAAGGTATGTGCTTGCGACTTTGCCAAAGAAATATGGGACACTTTAGCTGTCACACATGAATGAATAACCAAAGTCAAAGAGTCAAAGATTGCCATACTTGTCAGAAAGTATGAACTGTTTGTCATGGAGGAAGGAGAATCTGTTACTCAAATGATAGGAAGATTTCAAACTATAGTCAACAGTTTAAAATCTCTTGGCAAAGTCTATACCAATGCTGAGAAGGTTGGAAAGATTCTGAGAAGTCTACCTAAACAGTGGAGACCTTTGGTCACTGCTGTATCTCAAGCCAAGGATCTTACTACCTTGACTATGGATGAACTTCTTGGAACACTCATTGTTCATAAGCAAGAACTTGGAGATGAAGTTGCACCAAAGAAGGGCAAGTCAATTGCTCTGAAAGCTGATCAAAAGTCAGCAAAAGTTTCCAAGGCTCTAAAGGCAGACGAGTCATCCAGTGATGCTGACCTGTCTGAACACGGGGATTCTGAGAGTGATGAAGAATTGTCTCTCCTGACCAGGAAGATAAAGCTTCTCCTACATAAAAAAGAAGTTCAAGAGGGATAAGCCATTCAGAAGGTTCAACAAGGACAATAACTTCAAAGAATCCATCTCAACAGATAAAAGTCCAATTGTTTGCTATGAGTGCAAGAAGCCGGGTCACATCAAGGCTGAATGTCCTCAACTCAAAAAGGCCCATTTTAAGAAATTCTCCAAGAAGAAGAAGAAAGGAATGATGGCTACTTGGGAGGATCTGGAGTCAACATCTTCTGATGAAGAAACAGAGGAAGAAGCTAATCTCTGTCTGATGGCCAACACTGACTCAGACTCAGACAATGAGGTACATCCCGACTATGAGAAATTACTTGATGCCTATGAGGAGTTGGTGGAGTAATCCAACTGCTTATCTAAGGCTTTCAAATCCCTCAAGAGAGAGTATGTAAAGTTCACCGGCGAGCATAAACAGAAATCTCAAGAGTGCGAGAAGCTAGCTAAAGAGAACAGTAAGACTGAAAAGTCTAGTGAAGCTAAGATCTCAAGTGCAACATCACCATCTGAAGAAGTTGAAAAACTTCAACAGAAACTGGAAGAGCTCACTTCTGATCTTGCCAAATTTGTTAATGGTAGAGATAATCTGACTAAGCTTCTTGGCTGTCAGAGGCACTCTCTTAACAAAGAAGGTATTGGATATGTCCATCAGACACATCATAAAGTATCAACTAAAGCTTCTACAGTATCTGTTAAGTCAACTGTAACCAAGCCTACACCTGTCTGTAACTTTTGTGGAAACTGGACATGTTATGTCTAAGTGTATCCATAAGAAGAGAAGGAAGTCTTCACAGACTCCTAGAACTAACAGAAAAGGACCCAGAAAAATATGGGTACCTAAAAATCAAATAATTTTTGTTGCAGATGTCCTCAACAGAACAAAGAAAACACCACTGCTGGTACCTGGATAGTGGCTGCTCGCGTCGTATGACAAGAGAAAGGTCTATGTTCCTAGACCTCCAACTTAAGAAAGGAGGACACGTTGTCTTCGAAGGGAATCAGAAAGGGAAAGTTATAGGAATTGGTACTATTGGTGGTAAACCCCCTCTTCCCTCTATATCTAATGTTCTTATGGCTAAAGGATTAAGACACAATTTGCTTAGCGTAAGTCAATTATGTGATAGTGGATTTGATGTTTCTTTTACCAATGATGTATGCATAGTTAAAGACTGTTGTGGGAAAACCCTCTTTTCAGCTAAAAGGCAACAAAATCTTTATAAGATTGAACTGACCGATTTCTCAAATCAAAGTGTAACCTGTCTGATGTCTAAAGAGGATGAGAGATGGTTATGGCATAAGAAACTAGGACATGCTAGTATGAAACTGATTTCTGAATTAAAAAGGAATAATTTTGTGAGAGGATTGCCAGATATTAGTTTTAAGAAAGATGTCTTGTGTGATGCATGTCAGAGAGGTAAACAAATAAAATCAAGTTTCAAATCTAAAAACCAAGTATCAACCTCTAGACCTCTTCAGTTGTTACATGTAACACCCTGTTTTTCCTATGCTTTACATGAGCAGTAAATACATATTTAAATGTTTATTTTAGATTAAATTCAGAGTATGATTTTAATTAAACTAAAATCATTTTCTTGTGTTGTTATATCATATGAAGTTACGGTAAAAATTTCGTTTGAAAATTCAGACGGAAGTTGGTCTGCGTTTTCACTGCCGGTACAAGTTTATTGAGCAGAAAACCTAATTTTGACCCGTGAACGAGATAGTTAGCATTTTTATTATGTTTCCTTCCACTTTGGTTATTTTGAAAATTTTCGTTCAAAAATAAAATAAAATATTTTATTCGGGCGAAAACATCGGAAGAATTACGATCGGAAATGCAACCGGGTACGAAATGGAGCAGAATAGGAGACATAAAAGGCTTGAGGTGAGGTGACTCACTAGAGGTATGACCTAAGCTACCTCCTAAAAAGTGGTCATGATTACACTTTTTGAAATATAACATATTATATTCTAAAAACCCATTTTCTCTCTCTTCTCAAACCAAACAAGGCACAAGGTCAAAACTTGCTCTTCAAGCTCATTCCTCTCTCCTCAATTTCGTGCCACTCTCTCCCCTCTCTATATATAACCCTTTCATTTTCATTTCATCATCTTCCTCCTTCAAACTCCATTAAAGTTCATCTTCTTCTTTTTTCTAAAAGTTCAAGCTCTTAAAGCTTTAGTTTTTATTCATCTTTTCTACTTAAGTTCTTCATTAAAGTTCTTCCTTATACTAAGGGTAATTCTCTCATATAAATCTTTTTCAAGTTTTATCTTTTATTTCTTAGTTTACTTTATGTGTTCTTTATATGCTTTAAACTTCTAAAATCTCTCCAAAATGGTAGAAAACTCCTTTTGAGTTGAAACCACTTTCTATAGTCTTGTATTAACTTGTATTTTCACATACTAGGAGGTTGTGTAAAACAAAAATCTCTATCAATCTCTTACAATGAAGGCCGAATGCTTGCATTTGTGACCTAGGAAGTTTTTGTTTCAACTTTTGGAATATGTTCATGTGTTTGAGTTTCTAATTATCCCTTGACCTTGAATCTATAAATCTTGGAAGTTTTGATAGCTTGTTCCTATGATGACCGAAAAACATGAATAAGTAGGCCTAGGATACTATGTTCCAACTTTCCAAGTATTGATCATGGATTTAGAACTCTTAATAACTTGTTTATTTTATGTTATTAAAGCTAGTATGTGTTATTTTCAATTTTCCAAGATGATCATGGACTTGAGCTCCATAAGATATTTGATGCTAAGTCTAAGAGATTGAAAAGTTTAAGGATTTATAACTTGTTTATTTTATGTTATTAAAGCTAGTATGTGTTACTTCCATTTTTCCAATATGATCAAGGACTTGAGCTCCATAAGATATTTGGATGCTAAGTCTAAGAGATTGAAAAGTTTAAGGATTTAGAACTTGTTTATTTTATGTTATTAAAGCTAGTATGTGTTATTTTCATTTTTCCAAGATGATCATGGACTTGAGCTCCATAAGATATTTGGATGCTAAGTCTAAGAGATTGGAAAGTTTAAAGATCTCTAGCCTATAAATCCTATGAAGGCCGAACCTAGAAGCTTATGGACCTAGGATACCTTGTTCTTATTTTTCCAAAATGATCATGGTTTTGAGTTCCTTAACATATATGGATGCTAAACCTAAGAGATTGGAAAGTTTTGTGAATGCTAGCCTATTTTACTAGCCTTGGCCGAATGCCCTATGTTTTTAACTTAGTGGAATTTTAATTCAACTTTGTTAAATGATCATTGCTTCTGAACACCTAACACTTAAGGATCATAAATCCATGAGTTGTATAATTTTCTGGAATCTCTAACCCTAAGAACTAGTCTTGGTCGAACCTATACCTTGTGGTTTAGTGTTCTTGTTTGATTTTAACTTGTGATTTTGTGTTCATAACCTTGGACTTCCATCACGGAGGAAACAAGGACGTTCGTGACATACCTCTTCGAGCATCTAATCTCCTTACCTTCACGGAAGGTAAGAGGGGATTGCCTAGGGATATTCAATGACTATATGCATGTGTGTATGTGTTTACTTGAGTGATTTGAATATTATTGTGATATTGAGTCAATTCTTGAATAACTTGTTTACTTGAACTATTGTGGTTATTACTTGAAGTTGAACATTACTTGCTTTAAAGTGTTATGAATTATATATATGTGATGAACTGTCGTTAACTGCGATATTATTGTTGAGAATATATTAGTGTTGATTGAAGTTTGAGAAGCCGGACTTGAGTCTACGCACAATGATTATAAAGGATTAAAAGCCTTAATAAGCCTTGAATATAATCTTTGAAAGTATTGGTTTGGTTTATAAAAGTTCCTTGTTTAAAACGCTAATTTCAAGAGAATGAGATTCTAGTTTTGAAAAGGAACGTTGAAGTGTTTTTAAGTCAACAGAAACTACCTTTTATGATCCAAAGTTTGTACGTGAGAAAACCTTTTTCGAAGGGTTTCTGTATTTATACCCTTAGAAGTGATCATGGGGAGAATTTAAAAATGACCAGTTTAGACAGGTTACGTGAGGAGAATGGAATCTCTCACAATTTCTCTGCACCTAGAACTCCACAACAAAATGGAGTATTTGAGAGAAAGAACAGATCTCTACAAGAGATGGCTAGATCTATGCTCAATGAAAATAATCTCCCTAAGTACTTCTCCAGGGAAGCTGTAAACACTGCTTGTTATGTACAAAACAGAATACTTACTAGGCCTTTTCTAAAAAGGACTCCTTATGAATTGTGGAAAGGAAAAAGCCCCAACATATCTTATTTTCATGCTTTTGGATGTGAATGTTTTATTCTGAACACCAGAGATAATCTTGGAAATTTTGTTTCTAAGGTAGATAAAGGTATTTTCGTAGGATATTCTGAAAAGTCTAAGGCTTTCAGAGTTTACAATTCAAGATCTTGTATTATTGAAGAATATGTTCATGTTAAATTCAATGATGGATTAAAGACTGATAAAGAACTATCAGATCTAGAAAATGATCTTACAGGTCTTGATATAAACAAGCCAGAAAGTCAACAACCCGATCTAACCAAAACAGAACCTGTGCCTGAGGCTGACAAACAAGTGGAACAAACGAGTCAGCAGACAAGTGAAGATCTTCATGTTGATCTCAAAAGGGATTGGAAGTTCAACACTCATCACCCTAAGGATCTTATTATTGGAAATCCTTCTGAAGGAGTAAGAACCAGATCCACATTAAGAGAATCAAGCAAAATGGCCTTTATTTCAAATTTGGAGACTAAATGCATTGAAGAAGCTCTTGAGGATGAAAGCTGGATTCTTCCTATGCAAGAAGAACTTAACCAGTTCACCAGAAATGATATATGGACTCTTGTCTCTAAGTCTAAAAACAAGTCAGTTATTGGAACAAGATGGGTCTTCAAAAACAAATTGGATGGAGATGGTAAAGTTGTCAGAAATAAGGCAAGGTTAGTAGATCAAGGCTATAACCAACAAGAAGGTATTGATTATACTTTAACCTTTGCACCTGTAGCTAGAATAGAAGCCATACGCATTTTAATGTCATATCTTGCACAACACCAAATTACCCAATTTCAAATGGATGTAAAAAGTGATTTTCTAAATGGTATAATTGAAGAAGAAGTGCATGTTAAACAACCCCCTGGTTTTGAGGATCTTGATAAACCAGATCACATTTTCAAACTTAAAAAGGTATTATATGGTTTGAAACAAGCACCTAGAGCATGGTATGATAGACTCAGTTCTTTTGACATGCATAATGGTTTTACTAGAGGACAAGTAAACACTACTCTGTTCAAGAAATGCTCTAAAAAGGACTTTATTATAGTTCAAATATATGTTGATGATATTATTTTTGGAGCAACTAATGAAAAGTTGTGCAAGGAATTTTCAAATCTAATGAAAGCTGAATTTGAGATGGGCATGATGGGAGAATTGAAGTTCCTCATTGGATTACAAATCAAGCAGACAAGTGATGGAATTTACATTCATCAACAAAAATATACCAAGGAGATACTCAAGAAATACAAAATAGAAAATACAAAGCTCATGAAAACCCCTATGCAACCCAATGCAAAACTAAGCAAAGATGATGAAGGTAAAAATGTAGATCAAACTGTCTACAGAGGTATGATTGGCTCTCTACTGTACTTAACTTCAAGCAGATCTGACATTCAATTTAGTGTCTGTATGTGTGCTAGATTCCAATCTAATCATAGAGAATCTCATCTTAAGGCTGTTAAAAGAATATTTAGATATTTGCTTGAAACTACTAATCTTGGTTTGCTGTATTTAAGATCAAAAGAATACAGATTATTGGGATATTGTGATGTTGATTTTGATGGAGACAGAATAGAAAGAAAAAGCACCAGTGAAGGATGTCACTTCATTGGAGCGAGTTTAGTCTCATGGTCAAGCAAGAGGCAGACAACCATTGTCCTGTCTACTGCTGAAGCAGAATACATCTCTGTTTCTAGTTGATGCTCTCAACTCTTATGGGTAAAACATCAACTTGAGGATTACTCTATTTATGAACATAACATATCTGTATGGTGTGATAATTCTAGTTCTATATGCTTAACTAAAAATCCAATTCATAATTTTAAGGCTAAGCATATTGAAATCAAACATTTAGGGATTATGATTAGAAAGGCATCTTTGATATTAAGTTTGTTAAAACTGAAAATCAGTGGGCTGATATTTTCACTAAACCCCTCACAGAAGAAAGGTTTTTATTTATTAGAGATAATCTAAACATGCATTGCATTGTTGAATGACATGTTCTTTCAACTAAGCATTAGTTCAGGGGGAGTGATGATACAATAGTTTAAGTGGAGTCTGTCTCATATGCTTGCTGCATTACTATGATTTTCTTAACATGTTATATTGCTCTTAACATATCTCATAAATAAAACTTGATAACCCTTTTTGATGTTGACAAAAGGGGGAGAAAGAAGAATGGGAGAATGGGAGAATTGAGAAATGTGATAGAAATATGTTATAGAAGAATGAATATGAATGAATAGAAGAATGGGAGAATGAATATGATATGATCTTAGATAATACATGGACATGAGTATGTTCTGATAGTTGCTATAATTGCTCGAGATAAATCTTAAGTAAGATTGCTCCGATAATGCTTTCAAAGTAAAACAAGTCAATCTTATGTGTGACTAAGAAAATTTCAACTTTGTATGTTATATGCTATTTTCTTTGTTGATATTTTGAGGTTCATTAAATCATCTCAATGTTTGTCATCATCAAAAAGGGGAGATTGTTAAGTCTCTAAAATGTCGATGTGCATTTCCCTAACTTTTGATGAGAACTAAACATTGGTTAATGATTTAATTAACTTTCATATTGGTTGCTAACTTTGTCAATCTAGTGTGCGATTAAAACTAATAGAAGCTCACGTCCAACACAAGTGATAGAAGCTCACGTCCAACACAAGTGATAGAAGCTCACGTCCAACACAATTAATTGAAGCGCACGTCCAATAAAGTGATAAAAGCGGGCGTCCAGTAAAGTGATAGAAGCGCTCGTCCACTAAAGTGACAAAAGCACTCGTCTACTAAAGTAACAGAGGTGCTCGTCCACTAAGGTATCAGGCTCGTTCACACAAGTCTTTGGACTTGCTAAATCCTTAATGAGATGCTCCGTCCAATGACGTGGCATATGGAGCTCGTCTACTAGGTTACTTTCAACCAGTTAAAGGAGTATCTGTCCAATGACGTGGCATATGAAAGCTCGTCTACTATCTCGACCGAATGAAAAATCTTAAATGGCTAGATGGACGCGGTTATTTTCAAGATGGACGCGCTTATCTTATGAACGCGGATTCTATAAGAATTTTCAGTATCTTATTTCAAGAATCAAGAAAAGTTAGAAGTTACACTCTCAAGCAACCTCGGATTTCAGAACCAAAGACCAGTTAAAGAATGCTTCCAACATGCTTTATTCCTTAGTACCTCTGGTCCTTACACGAAAAGGGGATTGCACTCAGCAAAGTACAAAAAGCTCTCTGCACAAACTCTGATATGACTGTATCACGATGCATAAAGCCATGATCTTTCATGTTAGAGTACAACCAACGTTCCTATTACATTAATGGTTACCCAGAACGACTCTATTGCATTTAATGAAGTTCTGCTTAAAGCCAACATCTGAGGGAATGTCTCTAACGGATCCTAAATGCTTGAAGACTATAAATACAGAAGTCATTCAAGTTGAAGAACAAAGAACATACATAGAGAATACACATAGCATTAAAGAGCCATTACTCTGCGCATTAATATCTTCATTCTTTCATTCTGTATTCTTCAATCATTTGAAGTTATTATGCAGACTTTCCTAAGCTTTACATTTAAACCACTTTCTGAGTGTTAGTGAAAGTTCTGTTTATCTGAAGTTGTATTCATTACAAACCAAATCTCTCAAACAAACCTGAGTGAGCCCGATGAGGCTAGGTGTGCAAAGAATACTTGTCTTGAGCCTGAAGAGGCTAGGTGTGCAAAGAGTACTTGTCTTGGAGCCTGAAGAGGCTAGGTGTACAAACAATATTGAGTCTGTAACCTGATCAGTTATAGTGGATAAATCTTGGTCTTTGTCAAGGATTTGGGCGTAGCTCTTTGCTTTGAAGAGTGAACCAGGATAAATAACTGTGTCTCTCTCTCTCTCCTTAAACTCTTTAGTTGCTTTAGTTTTTCTTACGTCTATCAAGTGGTGTGTTTGCCAAAGTCATTGTTAAAATTTCATCAGACTAGCCACCCGTCTGTCCCGTGTCTTTCCTCTCGTCCAAACTAAGCTTCTGTATGCGAAAGATTTCAACTTTGTTTAAATTCTGTTAAACACAATTCAACCTCCCTTCTTATATTTATAGTTGTCTATTTCAGATGAGTGTGCGAGGAGCAGCTAGAAACTGACTCAATTTGTTGACCACAAATGTGATGTCAGGTCTAGATATAGTGAGGTACATGAGCCTTCCAATCGGCCTTCTATACAAGGAAGAATGTAGTAGTGGATCCCCATCTATGGAATTGAGATGGATGTTTGAATCCATTGGTATAGGTGAGGGTTTTGCTGATACAAAACCAGTATCTTGCAACAACTGGATAATGTACTTTCTTTGGCACAAGTGAATGCCTTGTGATGATTTGGCAATTTCAAGACCTATAAAGTACTTCAAATTACCAAGCACCTTAAGTTTGAAATGATCAGCTAGCCAGGTCTGAGCTTGCTTGATTAAGGAGGGATTTGGTCCAGCTAGGATGATATCATCCACATAGACAAGGAGGATCACAAGTTGAGAACATGAGCCAATTGAGAAAAGTGAGTGATCTGCTGAGGATTTCATAAAACCCAATTTCTGGATGGTTGAGCTAAACTTGTGGAACCTCTGTCTAGAAGCTTGTCTAAGACCATATAATAACTTGTTGAGCTTGCAAACCAAGTTCTCCCCCTTAATAGGATATCCTTTTGGTAATTGCATGTAGACCTCTTCATTGAGATCTCCGTTAAGAAATGTATTGTTGATATCAAGTTGGAGGAAGCTCCATTTAACTGAGAAGCTATGGACAAAAGGAGTCTCATTGTGGTTAACTTTGCCACTAGTGAGAAGGTATCCTGGAAGTCAATTCCAGCTTGTTGGGTGAATCCTTGAGCCACCAATCGAGCCTTATGACTGTCCAGAGTCCCATATGTCTTCAATTTTGACTTATAGACCCATTTGCATCCAATTTTCCTTTTATCAGGTGGCAATGGTTGAACTGTTGAGGTATGACTTGTTTCCAATACAGCTAACTCTTCTGCTATGACTTGTCTCCACCAAGGGAATTTGACAGCCTGATGGAAAAACTGTGGTTCAAACACCTCATTCACTTGCATAACAAAACTTCTATATGGAAGTGAAAGGTGATCATATGATAAGTGGTTTTGGATAGGATATGTGACATTATTGCACTAATATTGTTGGAGATAAGCAGGGGGTCTATGTGACCTGGTGGATCTTCTTATAGGTTGCAATTGTGCATTAGATGGAGGTGATCCTGCATCATTTACCGTTGGTTTTGCATCATTGACCATTGCCTCTGCATCATTGATCACTGGCTGGACAGGTTGTGCATGAATAGGTTGAGCAGGTATAGGTTGTGGAGGCAAGACTTGTTCTGTATAGTCAAGTGTATCACTTGGGATAACCACATCAGGGAACATATATGAGGGAACATTTGATGAAGGAGACATGTGATGAAATGGGAAAATGTCTTCAAGAAATACCACATCCCTGGAAACAATGAATTTCTTTTCCCTGAGGATCATACGATCTGTATCCCTTGACACCAGGTGGATAACCCATGAACACAAAAGAAGTTACTAGGGGACTGAACTTTGATCTTTCTGAAGGTATAGTGGACGCAAAGCAAAGGCATCCAAATACCTTTAGAACTGAGTAGTCGGGCAGCTTTTCATGTAGCAGTTCATATGAACAACAATTGTTGAGAGTTGTGGATGGCACTCGGTTGATAAGATAAGCAGCACTGCTGATACATTCACCCTCAAAGATCAGTGGTGCTTTGGATTGAAAGAGTAAGGATCTTGCAACATTCAACAGATGTTGATGCTTCCTCTCAACTACTGAATTTTGCTGTGGCCTATGAGGACAAGAGAATTGATGTGCAGCACCAACTTGTTGCAAGAAAGTTGTTAAAGCCAATTCTTTATCATTATTAGTTCTAATGGATTTTATAGCCTTACCAAACTGAGTTTGGACAAATTTGAAAAGCATTGAATCAGGTGTGTTGCTTCTGATTTCCTGCTCATTAAATGAATCCATGTATATCGTGTGCAATCGTCCACAATTGTTGTTGATAATGTCTCAAAAACAGATCCAGTTACAAGAAAAATTCAGTTACAAGCAATTTCCTTTTGGCGGCAAAAGCAGTTTTTTCTGTTGGTTCACAAACAGAATTCTGTTTTGGCTTGGAGAATGAAACTTGGCAGCTGAAGCCCCTTTTCCTATCTATATATATACATGTGTATGGTAGGATTAGTGTGTGTGAGATTGTATTCAACTGTGTAATCTTTCCTTTATCTCTAATCATAAAGAGTTAGGCCTAGATCAAGGAGTTTTGGTGAGAACAAGAGTGGTAGAACTAGGGAACTTGTGACTGTGTCTCAGCAGGGAAGCAAGGGGCTAGTATAGAGTTCTTGTGAAGTTTGAAGCTTGATCTTGTAACTCTTTCAATCATAGTGAAGACTTTGTTCTCTTCCCGTGGACGTAGGCCACATCAATTTGAACCACGTTATCTCTTGGTGTTGATCATTCTTTTCTTTACGCCTTACGATTTTCTCTTTGTTTCATCAATTAATTGCTTGTTCTGCAATTATGTTTTTCACATCATATCTGTCTTACATTTGCCTTGTTGCATTGTTGCTGTGATCTTGTTCTTGTGTGTGTTTCAGTGCTCAAACCACAACAATTGTAAGAAAATATTGTTTGCCATTATGTGTTGCATGGGAGAAGGGTCCCCAAGTATCGCAATGAATCAGATCAAAGGCAGAAGATGCATGATTGTTATGTGACACAAAAGGCAATATATGAAACTTTGATAAAAGGCATATTTGACAAGTATGAGAATCAAAGTTCAATGGCAATTGAAAAGGAATTTTATTACTCAGAATTTTTAGAATCTTATCAGACAAATGACCTAGTCTAGAGTGCCACAAATTGGCATTGTCTTTCTGTACAACATTACACTTTATCAGTGTATTATTACAGTTTGATGAATGTAGTAAAGAATTACAAACTGACTGTGGAACTAATGAATTACAAGTGATGTTATGTGATGCAGTGTGCAAGACATAAAGACCTTGATCAAGACTACCCTTGCCAATCACCTTCAGGTGCTTATTGTCCCTGAATCAAGAAGGCAGCATCAGTAAAAGACAAAGAGCAATTAGATAACTTCAACAAACTGCTAACTGGGATAAGGTTAGCTCTAAAACTAGGAATGTAAAGAACATTGTACAAAATTAGTTGAGGAGAAAGAGAGATTGTTCATATGGCTTGCACATCAATCTTGCAACCATTTGGAAGCATAACAAATTTGTGAGACAAGGTAGTATGTGAATCAAAGACATCTAAAGAATGAGTGATGTGGGAGGTAGCTCCTGAATCAAGAATCCATGTGCTAAAGGAACTTAAAGAACATGAATTTAGAGTTGAAAAACTCATACCAATGAGTGCATTATGCATTTGATCTGAATCATTGAGTGGTAATTGAGCCATCTGAGTCTGCATGTAACCAATCAACTGCTGATATTGGTGATGAGTTAATGGAGACTCTGAAGCATTGCCTTGAGTAGAGCTAGAAACCTGATTGACCAAAGTGACTTGTGGAGCACGATTCTTCTTGTGACCAGGGGGATACCCATGAAGCTTGAAGCATTTGTCTTTAGTATGGCCAAGAATCCCACAATGAGCACATAGAGGGTGACCTTTCTTGCCATTTCCAGGTTTCTGATATTGATTGTTCCCAGATTGAACAACAAAAATAGCTCGAGGTTCTGAATTTCCATTGCACACCTCTCTTTGCGTTTCTTCTTGAAGCACCAAGGAATATGCATGTGCAACGGAAGGAAGAGGTTTCATAAGCAAGATTTGACCCCTAACATGTTGGTAAAAGTCATTAAGACCTGAAAGGAAAATGTGGAGATACTTATCTTGCAAGTGATCTAGTAGAGGCTGAACACCTCCACAATGACAAGTATGCACAGATTTGTATTCAGCTAGTTCCTCCCAAGAAGCCTTGACTTTGATGAAATACTGAGTGACAGAAAGGGAACCCTGAGTGCAGCTATGTAAGTTTCACTTGAGCTGAAACACCCTTAGATCATTTTTCTGATGAAAATGCTGGTGTAGATCTTTCCATATGCCTACTATAGTGGTGGAATAGATCGCAGTTGCTGTAATTTCCTTTGAAATGGAATTCCAAGATCCAAGAGGCAACAATATTGTTGTTGTGCCTCCATAAAGGATACAAAGGATCATCTTCTTAAGGTGGCTGAACATTACCATCGATAAAGCCAAGTTTGTTCTTGCCAATAAGTGCCATTGTCATGGCGCGTTTCCATGAACTGAAGTTGTCCCCGGTGAGTGGTTGAGACAACAGAGTGAGGCCGGGACCATCAGAAGGATGAAGAAAAAGAGGATTGGCATAAAGATCTTCCATGGTGATAACCGGATGTAGGAAGAAAGGACACCAAGATCGGTATAGAAGAAGAAAGGGAAGGACAAAGAGAGCAAGAACTTGAAGAATGAGTGCAGAAATGAATAAGCAAGAAGCTCAAAATTCTTCTGATACCATATTGAATCTAAGAACTCGGAAATGATGAAAGGAGTAGTGTGCTCATAATGCTTTCATTCAATGAATTGAAATGATACAAGTTGAACATTACATGAGAAGCTAAGTCCTATTTATGCATATTCTTCTATCTAAAGTAAGTTAACTAACTAACCGAATAACTGAATTCAACTAACTTACAATATTGACTTCAACTAACTAACTGTACTTCAACAGCTAACTGTAACCAACTATCCAATATCAACAGAGATTAATTATCAACGAAGTCAATTGATACTTCATTTTAATAAAAAAAATAATAATTTGGTTTTCTACATCCCTTCGTCAGCTTCTCGTGGATAAAAGAAAGGTTTCGGAAATTAACAACATCTATATTGCATACATGGTCCCCTCCCCCCACTTTCCTCCCTATCTTATGGCTTTTTATTGTTTATGGACCCCTCCATTAATTAATTCAAATCTATCTTCCGATTTCCTCGACACTAAATATTACTTTCCCCTCAAGAGTGGCCATTCATTATGATCAGTTGTTATAATTTTCATCTTGCTCTCTTCGATTGTTACGTTGTCGCGTGTAAATTGAAAGGACAAATGGACAATATATACACCCTTAGGCCTATAATTTGTCATGAAAATTAGAACGTAAAAGTTAAAAATACTAAACAATAAAAGATGCCAACTGTATCTTTGGGAAGTGATATGATTATTAATATCGGTAAAATTTTCACAGTTAAATAGTATTACTGTTTTTAATATAGAGATTCATTTTCGTTAAGATTATAAGAGGAATTTAAAGAACAATAATAAGACTTGTATGCATCATTTGTATATACACACTACATTTACATGTAAAACCCTAAAAAAATATAAAAAAAGGTTCAACTATAGACTATTTGATCGAAAGAACCCTAGGTGTAGGATATTATATATTAATTGACTTTTTTTATAGGCAAAATATCAACTTTTATGTCAGTATCACGAAATACTGAAAATTAATTTCTGCGACGTGCACAAGAACTTTCATTGACGTGACTAGATTTGGTGGACCTATCACATATACGTACATAATACATCCATGAAATGAAAAATAAAACGATTAAGGTGAGTTTTAGAATTGATTTTGAAAGATTTGATTTTGAAAAAAAAGGTTAAAAAAATTGATTTATGTTTGATAACAATATTTTAAAAGTAGGTTTAGAAGAATTGATTTTGTTTGGATGATAAAGTAAAATCACTTTTGAGATATAAATATGTAGAATTTTGTGGATCTTATATCTAGAATCAATTATTTTCCATGAAAAGGTTAAAAAATTTTACTTCCACAAAACTCGATTTTGTCTACCAAACATCAATTATTTTCTACTGAATTTTATACCAAAACACCTCAATTACGATAGTAACTCGGTTTGCAGGCTGAAACGGTCAGCAGTTTACCAAACAAGCACTAATTCATAACAAAAAAAAAATGTGCCGTCTTAATTAGCTATGTAAGCTAACTTATCAAACAAACACACGCATGTACATAAATCTAATTAATAATAACCTAACTCGTGTTTATGATATCGCTGTCACGATGTTATTTATGAAAACAAATGTAGCTGGACCAATCATAAACAACACATAATTAAAAACTTTAGTTCAGAAATAAAATTATATATAAGATTCATATGTTTAGGCTTAAAGTTATGTTTGTTTTCATGTGGGAACATGTGGGGGGAGGAGTAATTTTATAAGGCCAAAAAAAAAAAAACAATATTAACGTATCATGAAGAGCTTAAAAAATAAATTAAAGAATTAAACCCAATAATAAGGATATATATGAGCAGGTGTAACAAATCGTACTATCATTAAGTTAATGATTTTAATGGATTAATTAAATTTGGTTATAGTCGAATACATTGAATGGTACAGCCCGGCAATTAATTAGTTTAAGAGATACGGTCGTACTTTGAGATCTCTTTTGCAGAACCAATAATAATCATCATCCCAAAGATTAGAGCAGATCAATTCATTATATTTAATTATTATGGCACATAAAATTAGGTGAAGTGCCATGGGCATATCATGGTGAACAATGTTAGCTAGACACATCTGGACATACATTATTGCATGTCTTTATAATTCTCGTCTTACTAATTTAGGATACACTTGTCAAGGAATTATTAAGAAATGGTAAAATTTTATTAAAAAAATTAAAAAATGCATTTTTCCATATCTTGACTTCAACATTTATTGAGTAATCTCGAACTCAATTATAAATAAAATTAATTATTTCTTTCGTTCTTTTTTTTTTGTTTTAAAGCTTTTAAATATAGATTAAAAAATCATTAATTTGTCTTTATTTGTATCAACATATTTTTATTTCTACCATTGATTGTTTACAGGTTCTAATGACATTTACTCTAAATAAATACTCCATACTCCACTGGGTCATTCATGGAAGATTTTGTGTATTTTCAAGGTAAATCAACTTAGTTCTATATAAGGGTATACATGAAAAAAATTGGTCAATTATACCTTGAGTTTATAAAGCACCCATTGTTTTGAAACAAAAACAAGTAACTAAAAATTCAAGCAAAAGAACGGAGGGAGTAACTTCACATTTATTAAGGAAGTTACTCCCTCTGTTTTTTTTTTGGTGTTTTTAGTTACTTGTTTTTGTTCCAAAACAATGAGTGTTTTATAAGCCCAATGTATAATTGACCAAATTCCCCCCCCCCCCCCATATATACCTTTATATAGAACTAAGTTGATTTGCCTTGAAAATACACAATATCTTCCTTGAATGGCCTACGAAGTATTTATTTAGATTGGTAAATGCCATTGGAACTTGTAAATAGTTAATAGTAGAAATAATGATATTTTGGTACAAATATATACAAATTAATGATTTCTTGATCTATGTGTGGAAACCTTAAAACACCAAAGAAAAAGAACAGAGAGAGTAGTTGATTTGGTTTAATTGTCTTAATTTATGTAAAAAGTGAGTTACAATTACTGAACTACCTTTACTTATAACAATCACCACATTTAATTCGAGAGTGTACATTGTTCTTGGAAAAATAAAATGACATTAATTAACCAAGGGTACTTTTGTAACACTTACATTAAATATAGTTTAACTTATTAGATTTTACTTATATTTGAGTCCACTAAATATAAATATATTTTTGGTTATAATTAAATCCGGAGTATTACATCATTTCAACACATAAACTTACCTTTTTTAATTTATTAGTCAATGTCTTTAGTATATTGTTAGCATAATCCTTTAATAATAGTTAAATACTTCTACTCGACCATTTTATACTTTACGTTATAATTCAATCACACAAATAAATATGACATACGTGACAAGAAAAGTGTGTAAATAGCATTTTTTATATCATCATTTACACGAGCAAGGCTGCAGTCCTCCAACATTGAGGACCAATCCTCTCGCCTTTTCACTGGTTACAGCAAGTCATTTGTAAAATTGTTAATTGGTTGATTTAAGTTAATAATATGATTAATAAAATTTAATTAAACAACTTAAGAACATGAAAATAACTATGAACACAATTACAAGGATGCTGCAAAACTGAGAAGAACCGAATGTTTATTATAAAAAAATTATCAACAATTATTTTTTTTCTCGACGTAAAAAAAAAGGGAAGCATAGAATTACAACAAACAACAATAAAAAATGGGTTATACAATCAAATCCAATACCTTCATCAAATTTGATGAACATCCAAAAAGGAGGTTTACGGATCTAGATAGGGATTTACAAAAATTTAAACCGAAGAAAAATTAGTACAAAAACAATAGAGAGAAATTGAACTCAGGTTGAGAAGCATGCGACGCGGTTCTGCAGAATACATTTTTCTTTCCTGTGTGAAAGCCAAATGCCCCCATATTTGTCAAAGTTGGTAAATCCCAATAAATAAATAAATAAATATATATATATATATATATATATATATATATATATATATATATATATATATATATATATATATATATATATATCAAAACCCCAAACTTAATATAGAGTTAGTTATACATCACTGTTAGACAGTTTAGCAGAATAAAACGTGAATCACCTAATTGCCCTTTAGTTGCTACTAATCAATTTTGGACCACAAGGCCATTGTATAAAATATATTCGTTTTTTCTCCAATTTTATTTAAATAAGTGGTTTTTTCACATAGATTTATTTTTTTTTCCCTGTTTTTCGTCCTCTGTGTGCGGCGGTATTATTGTTCATCGTCTTGGTGAGGCATTGTTTGGTTTCTCGTCTTGGTGCGGTGTTCGTTTGGTTCAGATTGACAGATCTACTTCGATCCATCGCAGATTTGATCAAGAATAGGGAGTCAATGTTACAGATCCGGAGACATGAGTATTCCGGTGACTTTGATTTTGTCACTTTTGTAGGCATTTTGATTTTGCCGTGTTATGCTATTAACCTAGGTGCTGTGAGTTTATTCGTAGATCCATTCTTTTCGGTTTTTAACGATGTTGAATTTATGTTGTTTTTGATATATTTTACCCATTTGAATTAATGAAGGTTTTTAGTAAAAAAAAAACATACAAGTTCTCCTTCATAGTCAACAAAAAAAAAAAGTTCTTTTTTATTTTTAGATCCGGGGCTTGAAGTGCATTTCTGCTTTAAGTGCCTTTTTTAATCCCTCCGTCTCCTTGTCTTCGCATGGAATGTGATTGGAAAATAATTAAAACGGATTTTATTTTTTTGGATAATTCTTCTGAAACAGTTACAATAGTCATAATTGAATAGAATTGCAAATGCAACTGGAATTAATTAATAGGGAGAAAATTTTACGACTTCTAAAGCTCAGATCGAGATCACTTGCGCTGTTAAGAGAGAATAGAATATAACTGGGATCAGGGATAATCACAAATTTGTGTAAATAAATTAAATTACCTTTTCAGGGATTATTAAGAGGATACTGAATATAGCTATCAGTTATTTACAAGAAAAAATAAATAAAAAATGTAAATAAGAGGTTCACCAACATATTGGTCTAATGGTCTTCAGTGATTGCAAACTTTTCTGCACACATGTATCACAAAAAGTTAGCCTCAAAGGATGGAAGGTTCACTATAGAACTACTACTTTCTATAATTAATATACAGCCAAGTTGAGTACCCAAAAAATTAAAGCCTAGTAGTTCATGATCTTGCTAATGCCTGATTAAATTTATTAATGTTGACTGCGGAACAGTTATAAAAAATAAATAAATTCAAGAGAATAAAATAAAAAATGGATATTGGCATTTGACTAAAAACGTTGCATATAGATCAACCATTATAACGAACCGATAAAGAAAGATTTTTCAGGATGCATGCTGGGTAACCAAGTCACAAATTTAAAACACGGAAAGCCAAACTAAAGAAAGTCAAATAGAATTTAATTTTCTTGGCAAAAAGAATACAGAGTTGCATTTTGTTTGACTTTAACATTTTAAGTTTCATTCTGTCAAAAAATAAAAATAAAAATAACATTTTAAGTTTCACGAGCTTTATGGCTTTCAAAAGAAAATTTAGGTAGACATGATAAACTATACAAAAATGATACCTGCATATTCAAAATTGACATCTTGATTAATCCGTACAAATATTTAATTAATTCAGTTTATTATATTATTAATCACGTATAAATATTTGGTTAATTCATGATGACAAATTAATAATATAAAAAACTGAATTAACTAGATATTTGCATGTGATTAACCAAATATTTACATGATTATGGAAAATAAGCTTCATATAACCCATTAACCATCTAATGAACTGAATTAACAAAAAATTTACACATGATTAACCAGGTGTCAACTTTGATATCAACTTTGGGTGTCTAACTATCATAACGATAAACTATAATAACTCAATCCATGTGTCAAAAAAAAAACTCAATCCATAGTTGACATGAGAAAGGTTATGTTAAAGATGTTATAAATGTATCTAATTCTGAAAAACAAAGCTATTTATTGCGGTTAAGCTACGTTTTAAATAGGGTCATATTAACCAGTGCACTTAGGACACAGGCACTGGTTAAAGATACCAAAAATAAAAAAAATTTATTGAAAATATAAGTATATAACTCTTCAAAATCTTAAATACAACAACTCCCAATAATTTTTTTCTATTCTTGGTTCCTTAATTAGTGTCTAACATTTTCTTTTAAACGACAGTGATGGTTGCAATTGTGATTATATCAAGTTTTTTTTTTTATCATTCGGAATAATTATGAGAAAATACATCAGATTAAAAAGAGCATTAGTTAATATACGTCTTTCTTATTTGGAGAATACTAATCAGTTTAGGACACCGACTAAAAAGAGTCTTCTTATTTTTTCCATTCTGAACCATGTTAGAATTGCTATAAATGTGATTACTAATCCATGACAAATGTTAATCAGTATATTAAAGATATTGATTAAATAAACAAAGATAAAAATTATGTATTAAAAAGTTGAATATTTATTTTTTTCATAATTTAAAAATTACAACTCTCAATATAAAGTTTTCTTTTTTTTATTCCTTAACCAATACTCATAGGATATTGTTAACAATATCCTTGATCGATATGTGACATTGATTTTCTCCACCATAATCCACATTGACACCCGCGCTAAGACTTGTTAACAATTGAAAACTGCGATTGTGCTTGACCTGTGTGCTGGCTCAACATACCGAGACCCACACGGTGCTTAAAGTCAAGGAGATAACCAAATCAATCACACAGAAGCAAGTTGCATTGCAGTCATGAAGTGAGGAGTGATCATGGGCAGGCATGGATTGGTCCCTTCGCCAATGTTTTTCTCATTCCTATATATAAAGGATCTTTCTTTCACACAATGAGGTTATCAATGTCGTGATTCTTGCCGGGCATTGTGGGTCACTCTATCAGATGCTGCTTTTGGAAATGAGCCGCCGTGAAATTCTCTTTTTGAGTTCAAACAAAAATACTCATACATTCCCGAGTATGTACAAATGGAGGTTGGAATAAGTGATGATGGATTTGTATCTCTTAATTAAGTGATTGAGATTCTAATCTCAACTTTTGCGTATGAAGCAAATTTTCATTGGGAAGGATTTCCCGTCTTCAAGTGTCATCCACTCCTCCGCAAGAGTTACTATCGTGCTTCCGATGGGATACTACTGCTCAAGGACAAAAAAAAGCCTTACGCAAGTACTAGTATGTGGATAATTTTGCATATGTATATTTTTTATTATTTAATTACAAATATTATTAACTGGTATTTTTTGAGTTTAAAGAATTAAAAAATAAGTTTATATTAAAATTTATAGTATTTACTATATTAAAAAATAAATTGAGATTCTATATGCGTAGAACAGTGATTCCTCTTTATTGATTATTGAAAAATATGACAGAAATCAGATGGACAGATTGAATTTACAACATTAAAATAAGAGGATTAAATATCCTAAAAAAAATCATAAGAAGCAACACCATATGCTACAAATAATATGAATCAAAAGTATAATTAAACCTAATTTTTATTTATTGAGATTCAGGTCAGAACTCAGAAGAGTGAGGCATATGCTTGTCACTTGTAAGTGTGGATTTGGTGAGTATGCTTATTGAAGGATGAGCTTGAAATGGATCCCAGTGGAAGGCTCTTGGGCGCCAAACATTTCCCCGTTGCTATCAGTTTGAGCAATATGCTATTGGGCTTAGGCTTGACCTAGTCGTGTATCAGGCCTCGTTACGGCTATTTTATTGGAAACCATTCCTTTTTTTTTTTAAATACAATATTGGAAACCATTCCTTTACCATTACCATTTGATCCTAATTCAATCATATCATCTATCACTTAATGAGTGTCCTAAGAATATTGATTAAGGAACCCACAAAAAGAAAATTTGTATTAAAAAATTAAGTGTCACACTCTTCGAAATGCTAAATACACATCTTCTCATACAAATTTTCCTTTTTTGATTTGTTAAACAATATCCTAAGGATACTTGTTAATATTCTCCTAAAATAAATTACTATGAATTTAGTTGAAAGTGAACCACATAATTTATGGCACCCCTCCCATAATATGTTAACTGATCTAAAGATTGAAAAGCTTTTATGTACTATGAAAATATTATATTAAGAGTGATGATATTATGACACCAAAAGTTGACACCAACTTTTGGCACCTTGGTTAATCGGTACGAATATTTGGTTAATTCAGTTATTGAATGGTTAATCACGTGCAAATATTTGGTTAATTAATGACGACCCATTAATCATATAAAGAACTGAATTAACCAGATATTTACATGTAATTAACCAAATATTTACATGGTTATGAAAAATAAGCTTCAGATGACCCATTAATCATATAATGAATTGAATTAACCAAAAATTTGTACGTAATTAACCAATGTGTCAATTTGGTATAAAAACTGATATATGATATCATTACTCTTACATTAAACCTAATAAAAATAAAGCGTTTGAACGGTATAATTGTATAGCATACAAGCATGTTCTTGAATCAAATAAATACAAAATTATAAACAAATTGTATGAATAGTTTTAATAAAGTAAAGTGATTGATTAAATTCAATCTTCTTACACATGGTGATGCAAGAATTGCTCCATCATCCACAATCATATAAATATCCAACAAAAACTTAAAGGAAGAAATTGACTATGCCAGCATAGACAAATCATGTTAATCAGATGAAAGCATTTGCATTAAAAGGTCAAGTTGTGACACCCTAAACTCGGGTCATCAAATGATTACCCGTTTGCGAAAATAAAACTTAATTTGCTGGTTTCTTTCGGAAAATAATGTTTTCTCAACGTTTATCTTTTCAAAATATGGTGATAATTTTTTCTTTCTTTTTTTAACCTCATAACATCAACAACGTAATCAAACCACACTTAAACACATAAGGAATATAAGTCATACAACTGTACTGTCTCATATGTTTTCACACCTAAATCAACATCAGTTTTATCTTCAAAACATAATAGGATCTAAGCTGGTCGTAACTAACCGACATTACAGTCGATAGGAGCAGCATAGCATGCCTCGAACAAGACAACCTTCTTCTTCTTGTAGGGATTAAACCCCTTGTATGTCTCTGATATGTGTTGTAAGGGTGAGACACCAATATATGGATTTATCACCATAACTAAATGCGCAACACAAAAGAAGGCACATACACATATACATGTTTATAACAACATAAGCATTCATATTATAGCATATCGTTTATCAATGGGTTTCACACCCCACACATCAACGCTGGAAAACTATGCATGAACACTTCTATACATCATCTAACTTTTTCCTAATCTCCGGAGATCCCACAACACCACGTAAATGAGTTGATCAAGCTCAATAGCCAAATATATTAGGCACTTCGTGGCATGGAATACTTTATTCATCAAAGCATCATACATACTTTGTAGCCAAAATACCCTATCATCAAGGTATCCGACATAACTTCGTAGCCAAAATACCCTATCATCAAGGTACCCGACATAACTTCGTAGCCAAAATACCCTATCATTAAGGTATCCGACATAGGACATCATGGGCACGTCTGCCAATGTATGCATATAAAATATCTTGTTCTCGTCGTTTTCTTCGTGTGTAATCTTTCCTTTGTCAAAGCTTAAAAGCTTACGACCAACGTAGTTTTCAATGTCTTAAAGTCTTTCATTATCAACACAGGACACGCAGTCCGAGTGCTTAGTCACGAAACCCTAAACCTTGCAATCAGTCTTAGGTTCATGGTAATAGAAAACATCATAAATCTTTTACCGTCGTTTATTACGTCGTGAAGTAGACACACCGTCTACCAGTATACACCAAGTCTATAACGTCATAAGAACACTAGTACCCCGACGTCTCGGTTACTAAGTTCTATATCGTCGTTTTACATCGTTTTTGTCTGTGAAACACAAATCCAAAATATGATAACGTCATAAGAACACTAGCACCCCGACATCTCGGTTACTAAGTTCTATATCGTCGTTTACATCGTTAAGTAAAACTTATTTACAGAAAATCATTCATACTTGAAATTCGTTTGTAAAACGTCCACTCAACAAAAACTCTTTTACTGAAACTTCAGCTTTAAAAATTAAATCAATTCAGATTAAACCTCTTCTCAAAACAAGTACTGCTATTTTTAAACTTTCACCGTAAATAATTTCAAAACTTGCCATCGTTTATCATTTTCGAAGAAAATATTTTTAAAGTCAAACTTTGATTTTTTTATTTTTATTTAATAAGGTAGTTTCGAATATTAATTTCACAAAATAACTTTTTATAATATTTCGAAATTTCTTGCGTAAAAATTAGCAGTACTAAAATTTTTTCACGGTTACGCTCTCACCGTGACTCATAAATTGCTTTTTACACTAATAAATCATTAAAATAATAATATTTCTCAAAACTCATTATTTTTCCAAAGTACTATTTTACCCCACTATTATATTCCAACATTCCCCATAAAACGTTGAATATAATTTTCACAGCTTATTAAAGTTTTTTTCTGATTAATCGGTTGTGCACTGACCACTGTCAGGCCTCTCAAACAACATTCAACATTCATCATTCAACAACATCATCATAATTATATCACCAGACAGATCATGCATCATAGCAACATAATATACTACTGCAGATAATTAAATAAATTAAAAGCAGATCTATCACCGATACACAAATAAACAACGCAGCGTAAACAACATAAACAAATAACCACAATCACATATAAATCATATCAACCACACTACAAGCAAATATTTATTGAGAAAATCCCTCAGGTAAGCTACCCTTACCTCTTGGAGACTTGAACTAACGGTTTCAAATAATCTCCCGATTTGATCCGGCTTCCTCCGTCGGCTTTAGGTTAAACCAACCCGATCGATTCCTTCATAACGAATTGCAACCAAAATAAATCAAATCAAACAAAAACATACTTGAATCATGGAGGTTAAGGTTCAGCCTCAACAACTTTTCTAGGTTAGGAAAGTTAAAATTTTGTTAACTTAGGGATTTATGATCCTTAAGTAACTTAAACATGATTAAGCACTTAAACCAAGATTATGAACCAAGAACATGAACTAAAACTCATCTAGTTCCAAGAACTAGGGTTTCGGCCAAGGGCTGAGTTTGGGGTTAGAAATCTCTAAAATTTCTAAACTCTTGGATTTAATCAACATACAAAACCCAGAGTTGGATTAAAGTGTTACTAGACAATATTTGAATCAAAAATCCATCAAATATTCATAGCTAGGGTTTCGGCCTTAACGAAACAAATAGGTTAGGGTTTGATTGTTGATCTTATATATACTTAATTACAAGAACTATCAAGATACTAGAAGATTGAATCATGAATCAAGACATGAAAATGAAACAAAACCTATGAACACAACATTGACCTAGGTTCGGCCAAGTCCAGAAATCAAGGAAAGAAATTTCTCATGATCTTATGCTTCTAGATGATGAAAATAGAGATGATTATAAGATCATAGCAATTTGTTTCATGTCAAAAGGATTTTTATAGAATTAGTTATGAATTTTTGAAGTTAGCTTCATGAACTTTGAATCTTATGAAGAACATGATGATCAAAGACATAAACTCAAGAATATTGTGAAGAGAAAAGCTTAGAATATCAAGATTAAGAGAGACTACCTCTTGATGATCAAAGAAAATGATGATTTGGATGATGTTCTTCACAAATTTCTCATGGTGTTCTTGAGAAACTTAGAGAGAAAGATGAACATGATGAGGGTTTAGAACAATTTTAGTAATTTGGGTAGATCTCTCAACATACTTGTCCGTTTTGGATGATCTTTATGTCGTTGGAAAGGAGAGAGAAATATGAACAACTTTTATGTTGACAGTTTTTCGAGATTCAGAGTAGAAATTGGTCAGATTTTCATGGCAGTTTCGGGTGATTGATGAGAGAATGACTTTGCCTTATAACTAATCCACTTAACATAAATGCTCATTTATGGCTTAGGAAAAGTGATGTCCAAATGCTTGGAATGGAGGAAGGAGCCGTGGGTTTTGGGTTGGATTTGGTCAAAATTCTCAATGGCATTGGCTTGAAATTGTCATAAAAAGACAAGGGTAAAATGGTCATTTCATAGCAAAAATTCCCTTTGCCATAAATGCGCCATTATGGCCATAATGACATGCATAAATGCTCGTCAAGTCAGTCAAATCCATCATCTCAGCTTCGTTGCCGACTCTGGGTTTCATCTGGCGCAAGCTTTTCCTAGAGAAAATCTCGACGTATACGTCCGCAACAAATATAATATTTTAATTTTTTTACCAAAATTTTCAAAATTTCCAGTATCGTAGTAAATACGATAAAAACATTTTTCATCTCGTTCACGAATTAAAATTAAGTCTTCTGAGCAGTAAACTTTTACTGTCAGTGAAAACACAGAAAATGGCAGACCGGATTCCGTTTGAGTTTTCAACCAAAAACTTCCCCGTAACTTTATGAAAATAAGTATAACAAGGAAATGACCTTGGTTTATCCAAAATCATTTTCTAAGTCTCGGATAAAAATATATATTTATTACCGATATTACGAAACAGCGAAAATCAGGATGTTACACAAGTTATCCAATAATCAGAAAGAATCTTCATCAACAAGAATCATTTGCATCAATGACAGCACTTTTCTGAAACAATCTTTTGGGTTTGATCATATTCATTTTCTTACACTCGAATAAAACAACAGTATTTCGGGAAAAAAAAATCTGATGCAAATATATATGGAGTACGAAAAAAGATGATGATTTGTATCGGGAATTTGTTTTGCTAATGATGCGCATTGCATAAAAAATCCAAGATAAGTCTGTCAAAAAAACAAAGAAAAAAGAATCCAAGATAAGTAAATATTCTTTGTCATGTTCAATTAATGGAGGCATGAAAAGGTTATTAGATATCAATATTATTAGAACACCTTTTAGCTCAACTTTAGGCTCATTTATTCAATTACTCCCCTTTCACCGGTCAATGGTTCCCGCGCCAAGAAAATATACAGTAACACAAAGCTTTATGTGCATGGCATCGAAAAAAAGGTGTTTTCTTAATTAATAAAATCATTTCTGACATTTAAATGCTTGTTTTATTGGATTTTACTAAAAATATAAGTTAAGAAAACTGAAATGCAACTTTTATAAAACTTATATTTTTCAGGTTATAATATTTTTTTTATATATAAAATCATTCTAATAAAGTAGCTTTAAATCACTTTTTGTTAAATCTAAACAAACAAACAAACGAGAGTTCTAATTACTTTATTTTATCCAAATTCTAAAACAAAATCCATCCTATATGAATATCTAGTTTTTGAATGTTACCAAACACCTATTGGATGGCATTTAATTAGAGAGTTTAATTTTGATATATTATTAGTGTAATTTTTTTTATATCGTGAATCAATCACAAATCATGTTATGTGTTACTTTTAAGATAGTTATGATAAGAGTCAAATATTTAAATATTTGTGATAAATATTTGTGATGATGTGATAATTTATAATTACTCGATGATATTTTTTTTTATATATTAATAGTACATACCAATTAAATTCTTAATTAAAATAAGAAAAATGGTTGAAAAATTCTTAGTTTTATATTTAAAATTGTATTTTATCTTATTCTCATTAATAACCACACATAAGTGAGATTGATACCGTATCTTGACCCAAAACTTTAAGACAATGAGTTTTGTCAAGTTCTTTTTAGTATATGACTTCTTCATCCATATCTTTACTCACATTTGGAATTTCCAATACAAAGAGAGCACAAATACAATCAAATGAATCAATGAGTCAATACTAACGATCTCCCTCTCAAAATAATCATAAAAGAACACTTTTTCTGCTGTCCCATGACATGAGATTGCATTGTTAAAAGGCTAAATCTTTTATGACCCAACTTTTCTATCTCAATGCTAAACTCAGCTTGAGTGAAAACAAGTAAGGGCCTAAACCCATGATAACCCACAAGGGCTTTGCCAGAATAATGGGCTTTGTGTTGGGCCTTTTACTATCGTACCTAATCAAAAGTCAAAACATTGGACTTGGTGGACCGATAATTAAAACGTTGGACTCGGACTTTGACCGTATAGTCCGGTCGAAGCAGAATTGCTGGAGAGGTTTCAGGTGTACACTTGTTATTCTCCACCGAGTAGAGCATGATGACAACAGCAAGGACCCAAGGTCATTTGATTGGACCAACAGAAACAGAAGCAAACGTACAAAATGATTTGATTGGTCATTAATTATCCACTTGTTTCATAGTGAAGTACCAAACAAGAAAACAAAGTTTTTTTTTTTGTAATTCCGAAGCCACCTAATGTATTTTTAAAAGAGTTATTATATTTCAACATCCGATTTTAGATATAATATGTGTTTATTTTTATCTTTTATTTAATTTTTCATCTTCTTTATATAAAGGCATCTCAAAAAACCAAAGAAACATCATATGGTATCCCAGATTTGATGTTCAAATATAATTCTTCTTTTCAATATATGAGGCATTTTTAAAATCAATAATTTAATTTTATTACAAAAGTATATTTTCATTCAAAATTTATATATATTGTAAATTTCTACATTTTAAAATATAATTATTATGATTTTTGTAAATTTTTATTATGTGTACGCACATTTACATTTATAATTTCCCCATAATTTATGATTTAAATTTTTAAATTAATTTTTTGTTAATATTAAATAAAAAAAAAATAAAAACCCATAACTTTACAAAAAAAAAAAGTACTATTAGTTTAAAATTCTTTACAATGTCAATCTTTATAACAACAATACATCTCACTTAAATCTAAAAATATAATTAAAAGAATCCAATATTTACATCTTATTAGTTAGTTATATTATCTCTTTTTTATTTAAAGAAAAATAACTTTAATTAAAGAGATCATGATAGAATAAAGTTATTTTGTTGCTTATCCCATCATATTCATTAGTTATAATTATTATCGTGAGGAATTGGATTAGAAATAAGCAGAATATGATAGAAAATTTGTTTCACATCCAACCCTTACTCCATAACCCTAACCCCTAATCATAACCCTCAAAGTTAAAAATATCATTGACAATGTAAAAATAAACATTAGTTTCATATATAATATAGTTTATCCTTTTCATATGAATAATTAATTAGGCTTAAGTCCCTCTTTTTTTTTTTGTAAAAAAAAGAGTTTTGCTGCATCCTCCTACAAAATCTTTCTACTAAATTTTCTTTTTATTATATAAAAATTTATTAAATAAAAAATAATAAAACAAGACATCATAATATTATGGAATTGGTCATTTGATAAAAGACATCAAATTATCATATAACAGCTTATCTCGCTGCTATCCATTGTTTTATCCTACCTGTCTCTGTAATATCCTGATCATCAAGGGGGGACTTAAAACAAGCATAAAACTCATTCATTGACTTCCAAAGTTCCCACTTTACTTTTGCAACCACATTTAGCTCTGTAATTTAGCTATGAACTCAAGGTTCATTGCCACTGCAACTCTGCTTGCACTCTTAGCCATAACCATTGCCTTGTTCAAGCCACAACAACACCTATTTGCGCTCCCTCATATTCCTGGATCCAAGGACCACCTCCACACTGCACAGGTAATCCATGTCACCGGAGCTGTTGGACCGGAGAGCCTCGTTTTCGACCGTGACGGCGGCGGACCGTACACCGGCGTTGCCGATGGTCGGATTCTGAAGTGGAAGGGAGAAGAGAAAGGTTGGACTGAATTTGCTGTCACAAGTTCTAATAGGTAATTATTTCATAACACCTGCTAGTGCTACTACTACCCCATTTGTGTTTGTATTTGTTTTTTATCATTTTTTTGGCTGTTATGTTGTTATATTTGTGAGAATTAAAAAGGGTCAAGAGGACGTGGAGATTTATTGTTTTTTGGGAATGAAAGATTTGATTTTTATGTTTTTAGGCAGTAGATTTTTGAAATTTTGATAACTAGTTTTTGGTGGGGTTGAGTGCTTTTTAGTGGTTGTAGTACTTTTGAATTGGGCATTGATTTGAGCATGACTGGATTAGGTTATTGAATTGTCTTTTACCCTTTTTTGGTATATAAAGGATTTTTGAGTTGAAGAACTCGTTGAGGTTTACTTGTTTCTTATGTTTCACATGCCATGCATATAGGTAAGAGGCTATGATCGTTGCCACAACAATGCCATGCTGAGTCCAAGAGTCAGGACCAAAGTTCTGAGATAATTCCCTTGGAGAATAATAGGTCATTCCTTTCTGTCATGATTATTATTGGGTATTTAACTAAGAAATATGGGGGTAAGCCTTGGCACAATAGCAAGGTTGCTGTCTCAGGTTCAAATCCTGGAAACAGCATCTCCTCTTGCAGGGATAAGGCTGTGTACAATCATATTTCTACCCTCCCCATACCCCACCAGGTGGGAACTTCATGCACTGGCTGCCCTGTTTTTATTTAACTAAAAAATATGCAATTTATTAAGTATAAAACACAGTGTTATACCAACTGGTAACAACACAGTTCTTCCATCTAGTTCAAACTGAAAGATGCTTCGAGAATAAGTTTCTTCTCTTAACAGCATTATTTATTTGAATTTCACAAACCTGTCTTGTGATTCTCAACTTTGTGGACTCACTCTCGCAAAATGATTGTCATGTCCTCCATCCTGTATGCGTTGAATGTTCAGCCTTGTAGGTTTTGCATCATAATAGGTGTAAGAGCTTATTCTTCCAAGTAGAAGGGAAGATAATAAGCTAAAAATGTAAAACAATATATGTCCTTACTCTAAATAGCCACAGCATTGTTTGAGTATGCAAGCATGAGTACCTAACTTCCTCTGTTTACAGACAGATACACTTGCATATAGTGCATGCATGGTTGTGCCTGTTACTCTTCTGATGAAACGATAATGAACGATTATTGCTTATCTTCTCCATTGAATTTTATGCTGATAATTTTGTTTTTATGTGTTGACATTGGATCTAACACATAACTATAACTATTGTGAAACCCTTAATTTTTCTTATGAACTAAATGAGTTTAGCTGCATGACTTTCCAGGACGGACTGTGTACGCCCATTTGCACCAGAGTTGGAGCATGTATGTGGGAGGCCATTAGGACTGTTGTTTGATAAGAAAAGTGGAGATCTGTATATTGCTGATGCCTACCTTGGCCTAAAAGCAGTAGGACCTACAGGCGGTTTGGCGTCCCAGGTGGTAACAGAAGCTGAAGGTCAGCCATTCATCTTCACCAACGCCATGGACATCTGTGAAGATGAAGATGTGATTTACTTCACTGATTCAAGCACAATCTTCCAGAGAAGGTAAGTTCAGAACAAAAGATCATCTTCCTTTCTGTTGTCAAGTGTGTCTGCATTTTGTTAACTAACAGTCCTTAATTCCTTATGATTGCTCATGGTGCAATGTCACATCTGTGTATGAAATGAAATTGAAAATTGATTCTTGTACATTAGTTCACTGAAACATTATTCTGTTAAGATCCTGTTTTTGGAATATTAAACAATTTATTAGTATGAAAGGGAATTTCTTACAAAGCATGAATCACTTGTTCTAAACAAACCAAAACTGCATGGTTGCAAGTTGAAGAAAATGGAAGTGACTCCTCTAAAGTGAACAAGTAAGGGACTACCGGACTGATAATTTATCCACCAATAAATCAATTAACAAGTTAAGATCATAATGCACTTTAGATTAAATGAAGGGTGGATACGCCCTTATTTGCCAACTTTATAGACAAACTCACTTTAGAGGAACTTTTATAAAGAAAATATCATTCAGGAAATTTGTATTTTTCTCCTAAACCCGTGGATATAATGTTTGCTGTTCTGATTTCTAGCATGATAATCATTCCATCATTTACATCTTGTAACACTTTGAGGACTTAAGCCTAGAAGATGCCTGTGAAACTTGAAAAATATAAATACTAATAGAACTTTTATTTTCAGAGTATTTTAGTATAAAAGTGTTGGCCATTTCTGTTTGCAGGCAATTTATGCTTGTACTCCTTACTGGAGACAAGACTGGCCGTTTAATGAAGTATAACAAGTCAACAAAAGAAGTGACGGTCTTATTACGTGGTCTTGCTTTTCCTAATGGTGTTGCTCTAAGTAAAGATGGCTCATTTTTGCTGGTAGCAGAAACCACTACTTGCAAGATACTGAGGCTTTGGCTTCATGGACCTAATGCTGGACAAGTTGATACATTTGCTGTGCTGCCAGGGTACCCAGACAATGTAAGAAGAAATTCAGAAGGGCAGTTTTGGGTAGCTTTGCATGCTAAAGCAAGTCCTTTTGGGAAGTGGGTTTCTTCAAATTCATGGGCTGGAAAGGCCTTGCTAAAGATTGGACTTAACTTGAAGCAGTTGCATTCATCATTTTCCGGAGCAATGCCTCATGCTGCTGCTATAAAGCTCAGTGATAAAGGAGAGATATTAGAAGTCTTGGAAGATTGTGAAGGGAAGACCTTAAGGTTCCTCAGTGAAGTGGAAGAGAAAGATGGGAAGCTTTGGATGGGATCAGTGTTAATGCCTTTTATTGGCATTTACGAGGGTCTATAGATAAGATGGTTTTTGAATTATTTTACGAGAAATGCCGGCAACATACTTTTTAACACTTACTTTCTAACACATTTTTCCATATTGATTGAAATTCATATGGGTCATACAAAATTAGTGGAACCCACATGGATTAGTGGGACTCATTTCCAAAATAATGGAATCCATTTGAATTTTAATGAATAGAAGAGAGTGTGTTAGAAAGTGAGTGTCAGAGAGTGTGTTAATAGCATTCCTTTTACTTTATTAAGTAAGATAAGATGTAGTCGTTCATGTAGATTGTGAATTTCCGAGTCACATTATAAGGCTAGTTTCTGCATCAAAGTTGTTTTCTTTCTAATAAAACAGCCCTTACCAATTACCACTTGAGGGCAGATACACATAGTTTTGCAGAATTCTTTGTGACCTTCGGATTTACGTTATGGGATGGGCCAGCCTCCAGTATCTTTTAAAATATTTTTGGATATGTGCACTATTTATCATTTTCTGCCATATTAATTATTTATGAAATTACGCCTACTAAAGATGCGCATATTATTTAAGTGAAAGAGAGGACCAAAACACTATTGACAGTGAAAAATAATTCGGGATACACATGTTATATGTATCTGTTAACTCTTAAATATAAACTAGTATGTGCATCCGTGTCGGGCACAGGATAGAATTCTGTCTAACATAAAAAGCAATGTATTATAAATGAAAATTTAAAAATCTAATATGTAACGAAATATCTTTTAATCAATAGAGAAAACTGTTTGATAAACATAATTAACAAAATAGTTTAGTTGGTAACTTATATACATGTTTACATACCCAAAAAGTTCAAGATCATTTAAAACGACGTTAGTCTTTTTTTTTTTTTGACAAAAGAAAAGTTAAGCAATTTCATTAATAATGGAGAACGCAATATATTCGGTAACATAATCACGAATTTGGAGAATAGTGATATATGTAGCCACCCCTAATAAAGAGAGAGTAACCACATGGACTTTTGATATGCCCCAGCCCAATCCACCAAACCAGCCACCAAAACAGCAGGACTTATTGGCCCAATCCTCTTCTCATGAATAATTTGGGAGAAGACCACACTGCAAGGCCCAAGCGATCAACAAACAAGCCCAGGGAATGGATGGATTTTGTGAGCTGGTAGATGTCTCTAGAAGAAAGGACACAATCTAGTAGTACTATTGATAGCTGTCATTTCCCTTTGCTATTTTCCTTTTTGCTGTATTTTCCTTAATTCGCGGAGATCGTTAGAATCTAGACGTTGGGTGTACTCACCTTTATATAGTCCTGTAATCCTTTGTTATGAGGTAATGAATTATCAGTAAATTCCCTTCCTTATCTTGCTATTTTCTGGAGGTTATCTCTGTCCTCGAATTCATAGAATTTACCACACACATCATTGGTGCTCTCGTTGTCTCGTACTCCCCTTACCATGGCTCATTCCACCCGTTCTTCTGATGATAAACTTGAGGAAATGATGCAGCAATTAGTTCAGTTTCAGACCACCTTCACTACCAAAATGGATGAGGTTTCCAGCTGTGTCGCCGCCCTCGAAAGCCGCTCCCCGTCGGGTGCTTCCACCCCTTCGCACGGCTCCGAACCATCACAAAAACACTTCCTTAAGCTTGATGTTCCTCGTTTTGAAGGTGTCGACCCTCAAGGTTGGATCTTTAAAATTTCTCAGTTCTTTGACTACCATGACACTCCAGAGGAGGAACGCATCACTGTGGCTTCTTTCTATCTGGATGGTGCGGCTCTTTCATGGTATCAATGGATGTACCGTAATGGTTAGATTCATTCTTGGGCTCAATTTCTTCAAGCATTAGAAACTCGTTTTGCCCCAACCGCATATGATGATCCTAGAGGTAAGCTGTTTAAACTGTCCCAAACTTCCTCAGTTATTGCTTATCTTAGTGAATTTGAGAATCTTGCTAATCTTATCATTGGGTTATCTCCCCCATTTTTGTTGAGCTGCTTTATCTCTGGGTTGAAACCTGAGATTAGGCGTGAGGTCTTAGCTCAGTAGCCCAACTCCCTTTCTCAGACGGCAGGGTTAGCTCGATTGCATGAAGATAAATTCCAAGACTTACTTCGTAATCACCAGCCTCATCCGCCGCAACCGCCATGGCAAACCCATTCCAGCACCCGCACTTTCACACCTCCACCGCGACTGCCTGTTGAGCCCCAACAGTCGCGCTCCATGCCGCCTCTCCTTCTGGCTCCTCCCAAACCACGATTCAAACATATGTCTGATACTGAGATGACAGATCGAAGGCAAAAGGGTCTTTGTTTTAATTGTGACCAAAAATGGTCCAGGAACCACCGCTGCAAAGGGCGGTTCTTGTTGCTTGTGGCGGAAGAAGATGAGGGCCCTACTATTGGGGAGACAAGTCACTTTCTGGAGTTGGCGGAGGAAGAGATACCGGATCCGACCCATCTTCTGGAAGCCCAACAACAATCAGCCCAATTGAGTTTGAATGCTTTAGCTGGTGTCAACGCCCCAAAAACATTAAGGGTTTTGGGCTTCATAAACCAACACCCGGTCCATATACTGGTTGATGGGGGAAGTACCTATAATTTTATACAGGTCAAGAGGGCACACGAATTGGGCTTGGTGCAAAACCCAACACCATTGTTGAAAGTTTTGGTAGGCAGCGGAGAGGAGCTCAAATGTACACGGGTGTGCCATGGGATCAAGTTGGAGATTCAAGGTCACATTTTTAGTGTGGATTTATTTGTTTTAGGCATTAGTGGTTCTGATATGGTGTTGGGTGCCCAATGGCTTAAACAGTTGGGCCCGGTTCTGATGGATTACAAAGCCTTAACAATGAAATTTTCTATTGGGCCTGATTGCATTGAAATTAAAGGAGACACGGGGACTCTCCCCACACCCATTAGTTACTACCAACTACAAAAGCTTATCTTAGGAGACCAAGCATCTCAATTTTTTTTCCCTAAAAGCCTTCGGCCCACCTAATCAAGATCCACCAGACTCACTCCACGACCCCCAACCAAACCATCCCAACTCCCTCGTCCAGAAGCTCCTTCATCACTATGGCAACCTTTTCACTGAACCAAACCACATGCCACCCCCACGACTCACAGACCACTCCATTCCCTTGCTACCAAATTCTGCCCCCGTGAATGTTAGACCCTACAGATACCCCCATGCCTATAAAATTGAAATTGAGTCCCAGGTTACCAAACTCCTTGCTAATGGGTGGATTCAACCCAGCAACAGTCCCTTCTCATCACCGGTGCTCCTCCTAAAGAAGAAAGATGGCTCTTGGCGTATGTGTGTGGATTATCGAGCCCTTAATGCCCTCACCATTAAGGATCGATTTCCATTACCGACAGTAGACAAGTTGTTGGATGAATTAGGATCGGCTAGAGTGTTCTCTAAACTGGACCTCACTTCTGGCTTTCATCAAATCCGCCTTGAACCAAGGGACACTTCAAAAACGGCATTTCGCACTCACGATGGGCACTATGAGTATCGAGTCTTGCCCTTCGGCCTTTGCAATGCCCCAGCCACATTCCAGGAAACCATGAATGACATTTTCAGACCGCTACTACGGAAGACAGTCATCGTCTTCTTCGATGTAATCCTGGTTTATAGTTCCTCCTTTGAGCTACATCTGAACCATTTGGAACATGTATTCTCTATTCTGACCCAGCACCAGTTCTATTTGAAGCCCCAAATATGCTCCTTCTGTCAGACCCAGACAGCATATTTATGGCACACTGTGGCAGAGGGGACAGTAGCGCCAGACCCTGCAAAAATTAAAGCCATCACCGACTGGCCCGTTCCTACACCTGTCAAAGGGTTGTGCGACTTCTTGGGATTGTCCCGATTCTACAGAAAGTTTATCCATAATTACGCCGCCATAGCACAACCATTAACAAATTTGTTGAAGAAAGGGGGTTTTAAATGGTCACGTGAAGCACAGGGAGACTTAGAAGCCTTGAAACTTGCAATTGTTAGCGCCCCTGTTTTGGCTTTATCCAATTTTTGAGAATTTTATTGTGCAAACTGATGCTTCTGGTTTTGCTATAGGAGCGGTACTGCTTCAATCTGGTCACCCCATAGCATATTTCAATAAAATGTTTTGTCCCAGGATGACTAGAGCTTCTACATACTTGAGAGAACTTCATGCCATCACTAGTGCCATTAAACGTTGGCGTCAATATTTATTGGGGCACTTCTTTATCATTCAGACAGATCATAAAAGCTTTAAGGAGTTGCTCTTTCAGGTGATTCAAACCCCAGAACAACAACACTACCTCTCTAAGTTGTTGGGTTACAATTATAAAATCCATTATAAGCCGGGTTCGGCAAATAAGGAGGCCGATGCTCTTTCGCGGTCTTATGAGCCAGAACCTGCAGCATTTCGTTGCCTCTCGGTTCCTAAATTTGTATTTCTGGATGAGCTTAAGAGGGAGTTACAAGCAGATCCCTCATTTATAGATATCTCCAATCATTGGCAGCAAGACCCTAACATAACTCCAGGGTTCAAACTAGTGGATAACCTATTGATTTACCAAGGAAAAATCTGGATATCTCCTTCTTAACGTTTGAAGGAACTTTTGTTAAAAGAACTCCATGAGTCTCCAGTGGGGGGACATGCAGGGATCACAAAACACTGAAAAGATTGGCAGAAAATATCTTTTGGGATCAAATGAGAAAAGATGTGCAGGAATTTATTAATCAATGTGTGTTTTGCCAACAAACTAAATACTCTTCCAAGAAACCAGGGGGGTTGCTTCAGCCACTTCCTATTCCAAGAAATGTTTGGGAGGATATTTCCATGGATTTCATCACCGGCTTGCCTTCCTCCCAAGGGTTCACCATGATACTTGTTATTGTGGATCGTTTCTCTAAGGCCATACATCTAGGAGCTCTACAGTCCAGTTTTACAGCATTTAAGGTTGCTGAATTGTTTGTTTCTATTGTTTGTAAACACCATGGGTTTCCCAAGAGTATAGTCTCGGACAATGACCCAATTTTCATCAGCAGATTCTGGACTGATCTTTTCAAACTCAGTGGTACGTTACTCCTCAACGCCCAACACTTGTTCAATGGCAGGGACTTTCCCCAGATGATACTTCTTGGGAAAAATGGGACGATTTGAAAGCTCTATACAACCTTGAGGACAAGGTTGGTTTTGTTGGGGAAGGTATTGATATGCCCCAGCCCAATCCACCAAACCAGCCACCAAAACAGTAGGACTTATTGGCCCAATCCTCTTCTCATGACAGTAATAATTTGGGAGAAGACCACACTGCAAGGCCTAAGCGATCAACAAGCAAGCCCAGGAAACGAATGGATTTTGTGAGCTGGTAGATGCCTCTAGAAGAAAGGACAAAATCTAGTAGTACTATTGATAGCTCTTATTTTCCTTTCCTATTTTCCTTTTTTGCTGTATTTTCCTTAATTCACGAAGATCGTTAGAATCTAGACGTTGGGTGTACTCACCTTTATATAGTCCTGTAATCCTTTGTTATGAGGTAATGAATTATCAGTAAATTCCCTTCCTTGTCTTGCTATTTTCTGGAGGTTATCTCTGTCCTCGAATTCAGAGAATTTACCACACACATCAACTTTCCTCCTATCAAACTCTACCGAAGAGTTGTTAACATAAGATGATAAAAGACTCCTACAATTTGAAATAATAGCCCTATAATTAGCTTGGTCCTCTTGAAGGAGACCTATGACTTCCTCTTTTTGCACTTGGAGTATGGGAGAGTAACTATAAAATTTAGCTTTGAAGAAATATCCTCCCTTATCACGTAAATTGTGATCGAAGTCGATGCTTCGAGCTACATGCAAGAAAGGCTCAATGCACTGTCAATTATCTTCGACTTTATTTGCATAAACTAAAAAAACCAAAATTAAAAAGAGAAAACGACAAAACACGTTTGGCCAATAACACCAAACGAGATATTTGTGGATAGAAACTGAACACAGGTTACCCATGCCTCGGCAGTTCCAACTAATGATACTTATTGCTTCTGGCAGGCCCGGGAACCAGAACCTACCAATTAAAAAATGGAGAGAAATGAAGAGAAACAATTCCTTCATCTTCTTCATCCAGCAACGATAGACTCTCACAAATGGAGAGAAAAACATAGCTCTCACAAGAGGATAGAAAAACATAATACTCCTGAAAAGCATAGCTCTCACAAAAGAAGAGAAAAAGATAGCTCGAGTTGAACGCTATCTTTACTTTTCGACCAGAAAAATGGTTTGACATTAGTCTTGACTTTCATAAATTGACATCATTTTTATTTGGTCCTCACAAATATATTTATCTACCATTTTTATTTGATTTATTTCATCTCTTTTCCCATGCAAATTAACCATTTTTAGTATATATATTTATCTATCATATTATTTTTTTATTCTCTTTTGAAAATCTATTTCATTTACTTCATCTCTTTTCCCCGTGAAAGTTAACAATTTTTTAAAAATAAATTTATCTATGATATTACTATTTTTTCTATTTTGATTTTTTTTACTTGTTTCTTCTTTTTCTTTGTGCAAGTTAATCATTTTTAGAAAATATAATTATCTTTCAGATTGTTTTTGTCTTCTCTCCTTAAAATATATTTTATTTTTCCTTTTCCTATAAAAATTAACCAATTTTAGAAAATATATTATCAATCATGTCTTTTTTTTTACTTCAAAATTTATTTGATTTGTTTCTCCTATTTTCGCATGCAAGTTAATCACTTCTAGAAAATACATTTATTTTGTTAAATTTATTCTTCTCTTTTGAGAATCTATTTGATTTATGTCTTATCTTTACGTTGTTTAAGTTAACATTTTTTTGTAATATATGTATCATATTATTATTATTATTATTCTTTTATAATAAAAATCAATTTGATTTATTTCTCCCCTTTTTCTTTGCAAGTTATATTTTAAAGAAAATATATTGTCCTACCATATTATTTTGTATTCTCTTTTAAAAATCTAGCTATTTGATTTGTTTTTTCTCATTTTCACGTGTAAGTTAACAATTTATAGAAAACATATTTATATAAAATCTAAAAATCTAGAAAAGATCTTGTTATAATTTTTTCTTGCTTAAAAAATTGTTCAATCTTCAATATCAAACACTAATCCGAAAGTAAACACAAATCATGCAATTTATTATTTAATTCACTCTTATCCCATTACAAACTTGATTTTTAATACTTCCAAGCTTCACACTCCACTACAAAAAAAAGGTTATTTAGCGACCGAAAATAGTGACCGAATTTTTTGGTTGCTTTTTGCGACCGAAATGGCGACCGATTATAGGATCTACATGAAACACTGATTAGAGTTGATACTGCGACCGAATAGCGACCGAAATAGAGCATAGCAGAGTTACCGGTCGCTATTTCGGTCGCTAAATACAGGAAAGTAAAAGTAAAAAATTTATGACTTTTTAGTGACCGAACTGGCGACCGATTTAAATGCAACGGTTAAACTTCATTTATATTTACGACCGATATTAATTCGGTCGCTAAACGGCGCATAAAAAAAATTAAAATAGCGCGTGTTAGCGACCGATTTAAAATTCTGTCGCTAGATTTATGAATTCAAATTTCAAATTAACCCATTTAGTGACCGATTTAGCGACCGAATTAAATCGGTCGCTAAAAATGAAATCCCTAAATCGCGATTTCCTTTTTCTCTTCCCCCATTTCTCTATTTTCTTCTACTCTCTCTCACGCAGCTGCTCTGCTCCGCCCCGTCCCTGTTCCGACCGCGCATCACCACCTCTCACCGTCTCGTCCTCCTCCGGCCACCACTTGGTAAGGTTCTCCCCTTATCCTTCTCATTTTGTGTTTCTCCTTCTCCTTCTCCTTCTCTGTCTCTCACTCTCTCTTTCTCCTCCCTGCAGCACCGTGCCACCACCGCCACCACGACCACCACTATAGCACCGTGACCTCCTTCTTTGGTAAGGTCTCCTCTTCTCTCTCTCTGTGTATCTCGCTCTCTCTCTCTTGCTCGGTTCTCTTTGTCTCAGTTTCTCTCAACGTCTCTATCAGGTGTTGTCACTTCCTCCTCCGGCCACCACCACCATCTCAAGGAGTTCTGTTTGCGCAACCACCACCCCCACAGTCTCCTCTGATCAGTTTTGTCTCAGGTTAGGGTTTAGGGAAGTTCTATCAGTATGGGTATTTATGCTGTCAAATTAATCATGGATATTGTTCTAGTGAAATCCAGAGTAGAGAAATTTTGACAGTAGGGGTATCTTGATTTAAATAACTTATTGGATAGATAATATAAGTTAGCTTCCTCTTTATTCGCTATCTTTTCAACTGTAATGCTTGGAAGTAGGACTACTATAAGTTTCATGGCCATCCTTGCATAAAATAAGCAAATATGAAGCCAAGAATGTAATTAGTAAATTACAGGCACATTGTATTAGACATAAGGAAGACTATTTTAATATGAGTTTGAAGACCAAGTCAATGTGGAGGCAAGGGTCCTAACCCCAACTTGTAAATTTTGTAAATTTTCATTGTTGAGTTGAACACTTTATATTTGTTCTTTGGATATATGAATGTATGGAGGTTTGATAAAAAATTGATGGCTAATTAATGGATGGCCTTTGAGATTCTTTTTTTCGATGGAGATTGGTAAGTGAGGGATGGTGGGAGGAAACATTTGTTTTCAAACTTCTTGAACCGTCGAATTCCAAGGTCAAGGTCCCTTGAAAATGATTATGTTACACCCTGCAATACAACTTGAGTCCATCTATGTCCTGTAATATATTTTTTTTAAGGCTTGCTCATCCTTGTTTCTCTTATTTAGATTACTCAAGTACATTGTTGTTTCAACTGTGAGATGATTAGGATAGTGAATCCAAATACATCTTTACTAAGCATACTTGAGAAAAGTAATTTTCCTTTGCTCCAATTTCTGCATGTTCCCAACTACTTGACTTATTTTGCAACTATGGTTCACCATGAATTAAAACACGTCCAAAGAATGAGGGTTGGAATGAAAGTGACTTTGGTGGTTTTGAATACTATGTATTTGGAAATGTTGCATGAATTGCTTGGGTGTTGCCAGGGAATGCTTGAGGTGAGTGGGTAAATTGGGTGCATTACAATTGAACAACAATAAAGGGGTTGTGCGCTGCAGCAGGTGGAAAGCTATCTTTTTTGTATTTCTTTTCTTTTGGCAGATGCGTTCGTGTATTTCTTTCATTTGTAGTGCTGATCTGACTTGGTAAAATATAGTGCGCAATGGCAACGACACCCATTGGGTCATATTGAGGATAATGAGGTATATGTACTTATGTATGAATGATGAAATTAGATAATGAAGTATTAAGTATAGGGTTAGATAAAATGAAGGGCGGGGCACAATTTGCCAGGCACATGACGTGCCGTCATCATTCAAACATTATTCACATTAGAAAGCAGCTCTGTACACAATATTATGAAAGCGACTCTGGTTTTCTACTCATTTGTTTCACTAGGCAATGGAGCTTTCCAAAAATAGTTGTTGATGACCATCCTTACTAGGTTATCTAGGCATTTCCAGTAGGAAAAGTCCTTGATAAGCCTCTGGCTCATCTAGTTTTATAGCTAGTATGACCAGGGTTTTGTGCAAATTATATCGTATTTTCGCCAAAATTAGATTAGATTGTCCTCAAGCAAGGTTTTGAGTCTCTAGAGTATTTTTAAGTTAATTTAGCTAGTTTTAAGTCAAAATAATACACTTATGCTTATTTCCTTGTTTTCAGGTTAAGTAGAAGTTGAGAAAATAAAGAACAGGGGATTCGCCCCGCGAAGGACTCGCTCGCCACGCGACCCCGAAGCCTGACTGTTCCAAGAAATTGCTAAGTCTCTGGGTCGCCTCGCGAAGAAGGTCTCGCCCCGCGAGTCTTCCAAACCTGAAAAAGTCAGAGACGATCACGGCTTGCCCGTGTTGAAGGTCATGGCCGTGGCAGTTTTGAAGCTGAAGAGTCTCGCCTCGCGAGCATCCCTTCGCCTCGCGAATCGAAAGTCGAGAGCATCACGGTTAGGCCACGATGGCCATCACGGGCGTAAGGAGGAAACTCTTCATATTCTCGCCTCGCGAGAGTCACTTCGCCTCGCGAGAATGCAAAGGGTTCTTGACGAGTTCATGAAATTCGCCTCGCGAATGTTTGTTCGCCTCGCGAGCCCTCTGAATTCTGAAATTGTATAAAAGGCTGTTCTGAATATTTTGAAAAGACTTTTTCTCATCTAACTTTCTGATATACATTTTTCCTTTGTGATTTCGTTATTGCCATGGAGCACTAAGTCCTAGGATTAATCTACTGTTTGAGGATCCTATATACTTGAGGTTATGTAATCCCTATCTTAATTGCTTTTCCCTTTTCAATACCATACTTTGTATTTCTGTTTGCTTAATTCAGGAGTATACTGTATTGTATTGATTTATCTCTGGTGATATCATGTTCCTATAATTAATCGCATCTGCTTAATTTGCGTGTGTACATTTCGTGTTCGCTTAGTTCACGAAGGGCTTAATCCTGTTTGCTTAATTCGGGAATAGGGACATGTATCTGTGGTAGTAGTTTCGCTTGTAAATTACTATTACAACCGGAAGGGGATAAGAACCTGCTTAGGGCTTGGGATTACATTAACCAGGGATAGTTGGGAATTCTTGATGATAGATTAATCGTTGTTTGATAACCGATAATCCCTTTTCAACTGCTTTGTTTTTGATTGCTCTGTTTTGTTTGTTTCTTAACTGCATTCCAATCCAACCCCCCCCAAAACTTATTTTTGTGAAAAGTAATATTCTCAGAGTCCTTAGAGACGACATCCGAGTTGTCGCACTATACTACACTTTTAAACCCACTCATCCTTTTTGGCGCGTGCGCGACAGCGCGACCAAAAATTGGCGCCGTTGCCGGGGACTCTGAGTTGTTATTTTTCTCAGCTTGTTTTTATTTTATTTTCTTTTCTTTCTTTTATTTTCCATCCTGTTTTGAATTGGTGCGGCTACTAGGTCTCATTGCCCTGAATCTGTGTGATTTTGACCCGGAAATTGAAAGAACATTGCACACACTCCGTAGGGAATTTCGGGCTAGCACTAGTAGTAATTCCAATTTTAAAACTGCTTTTGAAAACATGGGAGACCAGAGGACATTAAGGCAGCTTGCTGCCCCTGATGTCAACTATAATGGATTATGTATTTCTTATCCTGGAGCTGACACCCCTTTTGAGCTAAAATCTGGTTTTATTCACCTGTTGCCCAAGTTTAATGGTCTTGCGGTGAGGACCCACACAAGCACTTGAAAGAATTCCAAGTTGTATGCTCCACAACCTCGAGAGCAGAGGAGTCACCGAGGACAGTATTAAGTGAAGGCTTTTCCATTTTCACTCCAAGGAGCTGCAAAGGATTGGCTATTGTACCTTGAGCCTAACTCCATCACAACTTGGAATGATCCGAAGAGGGTGTTTCTAGAAAGGTATTTTCCCGCTTCAAGAGCTGCTTCAATAAGGAAAGAGATATGTGGCATAAGGCAAGGGAACGAGTCACTAGTGAATCTTGGGAAAGGTTCAAACACTTGGTCTCTAGCTGCCCCCAAACATCAAATTTCTGAACAACTCCTGGTCCAATACTTTTATGAAGGATTGTTGCCTATGGATAGGAATCCTGTTGGATCTTTGCTAGTGGGGAGCATTAGTTGATAAGACCCCAGTGCCTTGCTAAGCAACTTATTGAGAATATGTCGTTGAATTCCCAGTGAGTTCTCTACAAGAAGAAATTCGATTGAGCCAAGAGGCGTGCATGAGATTCATAGTTCATCTTCTAACCAGGCCGCCCTTGAGAATAGATTGGATGAGCTGACCTCCTTTGTAAGACAATTGGCAATAGACAAGGTTCAGTAGGCAAAGTTATGTAGCATGTGCAATGCACCTGAGCATCCTTTTGATCCATGCCCAATCCAGAGAGAGAAGAGTTTGTCGGTGAAGTACCTCGGGCTTATGCGGTGAACCCCTATAATCAAGGAGGCGGTCGAGAATCGGTACAGCATTCCGGACCTCTCTACTAATAGGTACCATCCTAGCTGGAGAAATCACCCTAATCTGCGGTATGGGAATTCTTCCCAACAACAACCGATGGCACCTCGTAATCATCCTCCGGTGACCACTACGCACCTTCGGACCATCATTAGAAGACTTGGTAAAGCAAATGGCTGCATCTAGTGTACAGTTTCAGCAGAGAGGACAGATGCTAGTATTCAAGATTTGAGAACTCAGATTGGACAGTTGGCTACATCCATGAATAGTATACAACAAGGTCAAGGGACAAACCAGCTGCCTGCACGGCCCGGTGATAAATCCTAATGCCTCCAACCCTAATGTGAGTGTCATCTCTCCGAGATCCGGAAAGGTTGTTGAGGCCACTTCCCGGAAAGGATGAAGAAATTGTTAAGGCTACTCCCGAGCCTCCGATGAGGCTACTCCTCGAGCCAGGTGGTTGAAGTTGAAACTGAGAGAGTATATAGACCACCCATTCCATTTCCACACAGAATTCAGAAAAATTTGAAGATGGGTGGTGAGAATAAAGAGAAGGAGATTCTTGATGTTTTCAGAAAAGTAGCTGTTAACATCCCACTGTTGGATGTGATCAAGCAAGTACCCAGGATATGCTAAATTTCCGAAGGACCTATGCACTAACAAGAGGAAGATGAAGACTAATGAGAGGGTTGACTTGGGAATGAATGTCTCGGCGCTTATCCAGTCAAAGATAGAGAGAGTTGCTTCTATAGGCCCTAATCAAGTATCGCCACAAAAGTGCAAGGATCCGGCACCTTCACTATCCCATGCACTATTGGGGACAAGAAGTTTGAGAACTGTATGTTGGACTTGGGAGCATCAATCAATGTCATGCCTACCTCCATCTTTAATAACCTTGATCCGGGGCCATTGCAGTATACGTGTCTTACCATTCGATTGGCTAACAGGACCCGGTGCCCGACCCATGGGGATGGTAGAGGATGTCCTAGTGCAAGTTGATGATTTGATATTCCCTGCGGACTTCTATATCCTAGATATGGCAGGAGAGACCCGATCCGAAGAGATCACCCATAATCTTGGGGAGACCATTCATGATGACATCCAAGACCAAGATTGATGTTTATGATGGGACTATGTCGATGGAGTTTGGTGGTATCGTGGCCAAATTCAAGATTTTTGATGCTATGAAGCACCCAAAGAGAGGAGCACTCTGTATTCCACTTAGAGTTGCTTTGTCTCGAACTCATTGAGGACACTCATGATGACCTTATTTCTGATTTTCTTGTTATTTCTGGTTTTGATGATGTATATACTTGTACTAACCGCACTAACACTAACCCATGTTCTGTTTGTTCCGAGTTTTTGGATTTAACATTGCGGGGTGAGGATGATAGTGAAAGTGATAATGAGAGTGAAGCTGTTTACTCAAAGAAAAAGTCCTTGACCCTTTGGCTGCTTCCAATGCTCCATCCGTTGAGCAGCCGCCTCCTTTGGAACTCAAACCACTTCCCGAGAACTTAAAGTATGCCTACTTGGGGAGGGATGCAACATTGCAGTCATCATTTCCTCCGGCCTCAACTCCGATCGGGAAGACAAGCTTTTAGAAGTTCCGAGGAAGAACAAGAAGGCCATTGGGTGGACATTGGCCGATATTCCGAGAATTAGCCCCTCCGGATGCATGCACAGAATTTTTCTTGGAGGATGGGGCTAAGCCGATCGAGACAGCCCAAAGGCGACTTAACCCACCGATTCTCGGATGTGGTAAAGAAAGAGGTGACCAAGCTTCTACGGTGCAGTATTATTTATCCCATTTTCGATAGTTCTTGGGTAAGTCCAGGTTCAAGTTGTACCAAAGAAATCTGGTTTAACAAGTAGTTAGGAATGAGAATAATGAACTTGTGCCTACTAGAGTCCGGAATAGCTGGAGAGTTTGTATAAACTATAGGAAGCTAAACCAGGCCACCCGAAAGGATCATTTTCCTTTGCCGTTCATAGATCAGATGCTAGATCGGCTGGCTGGTCAGTCCCATTATTGTTTCCTAGATGGCTTTTCAGGGTATTTCCAGATTCATATTGCCCCTGAGGATCGGGAAAAGACCACCTTCACGTGCCCCTTGACGACGTTTGCTTATAGGAGGATGCCATTTGGCCTCTGTAATGCTCCCTGGCACTTTTCAAAGATGCATGCTTAGTATTTTCTCCGATTTTATTGAAAACTGCATAGAGGTGTTTATGGATGATTTTTCCTGTGTATGGCTCCTCTTTTGATGCTTGTTTGCATAGTCTAGATCTAGTTCTTCGAGAGATGCATTGATACCGATTTGATTCTGAATTATGAGAAATGTCATTTCATGGTAGAACAAGGGATAGTATTGGGTCATGTAATTTCCAAAGAGGGTATTTCTGTGGATCCCGCAAAAATAAATGTAATTGCTTCATTGCCTTACCCATCTTGCGTACGCGAGATACGTTCCTTTCTTGGACATGCAGGTTTCTATAGGCGCTTTATAAAGGACTTCCAGAAGATAGCACTACCACATGTCAAATCTGCTGAAAAATGATGCCCTGTTCAGTTTGATGAAAAGTGCAAAAAGTCATTTGACCATCTCGAAGAAGGCGTTGACTTCTACCCCGTAATCCAGCCCCCAGGACTGGACACTACCTTTTGAACCGATGTGTGATGCCTCAAATTTTCTTTGTGGGGGGCAGTTCGGCACAAAGGGTGGGCAAGGTTGCCCATGTAATTCACTATGCTTCTAGGACCCTAGATGCCGCATGTGCAAATTACACAACCATCGAGAAAGAGCTGCTAGCTATTGTATTTGCACTTGACAAGTTTAGGTCTTATTTGCTAGGTTCTAGGGTGACTGTTTTTTCTTGACCATGCAGCTTTGAAATATCTCTTTGAAGAAGCCGAAGCTAAGCCAAGACCGATCAGGTGGATGCTTTTGCTTTGAGAATTCAATGTGGAGATAAAGGATAAAAGTGGAGCTGAAAATCTGGTAGCCGATCATTTGAGTAGGATAGCAAGGGATGAGGATACATTTCCCATCCAAGATGATTTCCCTGATGAGAGATTGTTACATATGTATGGGGTAACCCCCTGGTTTGCTGACATTGTAAATTTTCTAGTTGCTGGTGTTGTTCCTGCAGGTACAAGTAGACAGAAGTTCCATAAGCTGAAGAGCGATGCAAAGTATCATGTGTGGGATGACCCCTATCTGTGGAAGTTTTGCAGTGACCATGTCATTCGGAGGTGTGTACCCGATCATGAGACAGAGTCCATCCTGCATTTCTCACATGCATCTCCAGTTGGAGGACACTTTGGACCTCAAAGGACAGCAAGAAAAGTCCTGGACTCCGGGTTCTATTGGCCCACAATTTTCAGGGATTCATATGAAGTGTATAAGAGTTGTAAGGAATGTCAAATAACAGGCCCGGCAATCACTCGTAGGAGTGAGATGCCCCAGCAGCCAATGCTTTATTGTGAGGTCTTTGATGTGTGGGGGATGGACTTCATGGGTCCTTTCCCTCCTTCTTTTGGTTTTGTATATATTTTGTTGGCTGTAGATTATGTTTCAAAGTGGGTGGAAGCAATCCCCACTAGGACTAACGATGCTCAGATTGTTTCAAAATTTGTTAGGTCCAACATCTTTTGCAGGTTTGGCATACCCAAGGCCATCATCAGTGACCAGGGCACACATTTTTGCAACAGAACCTTGGAGGCCTTACTCAGAAAATATGGGGTTGTACATAGAGTGTCTACTGCTTACCATCCCCAAACCAATGGCCAGGCAGAAATATCCAACAGGGAGATTAAGCAAATCCTAGAGAAGATGGTGCAGCCAAACAGAAGGGAATGGAGCCGCCGTCTGGAAGACGCACTGTGGGCCCAGAGGACTGCTTTTAAGACACCTATAGGGATGTCCCCCTTCCGGCTAGTTTTTGGCAAGGCATGCCATCTCCCGGTGGAAGTTGAGCATAGAGCATACTGGGCAGTAAAGTGTTGTAACTTGGACATGAAGAAATCTGGTGTTGAAAGAAAGCAGCGAGCAAAGCAACTTGAGGAGCTTAGGCTTGAAGCCTATGAGAGCTCCAAGATTTATAAAGAAAAGACAAAAAAATTTCATGATAGAATGATAGTTAGGAAGGAATTTTTTGTGGGTCAGAAAGTCTTATTGTTTAATTCCCGCCTGAGATTGATGGCTGGGAAGCTTAGGTCTAAATGGGATGGCCCTTTTGTTGTGACTAATGTGTTTCCTTATGGTGCAGTGGAAATTCAAAGTACAGGTACACAAAAGACTTTCAAGGTTAACGGGCAAAGGTTGAAGCCGTTCCATGGAGTGGATCTTTGCTGACCCTCGCGGATGCTCTTGTTGAGGAGCTATCTTTGGATGCTCCAACTTACACTGATGCTTGATCAGGGAGTTTCTTTTCCTTTCCCTCACTCTGATTGTATAATTTTGTTGTTCATTGAGGACAATGCCTGTTTTAAGTGTGGGGGAGGGAACTAGTTGTAGTTTTTCTTTTCTTTGAATAAAGCTCCTGAATAATTTGAGAAGCTCAGGAGCATTTGTGTGTTGAGCTTTTAGTTGGCAAGTTTGTTAGATTTTGATTGATGTTGCACAGATTGCTTGCATGATTAATATGTGATGATTCCCCCTAGGCTGAAAAATGTATGTTGAAAAACTTTGTGATTCCCATGTGAAATTGAAAACTGAACTTTGGGATTTTGTTATGATAGCATGATGAATGATAAGTTTGGGGTGATAGGAAGCACACATTAGGGATAGTATCTCTTTCAAACAATTTGCATAAATGTCCAGGTGAGGTTTTGAGCCTCCAACATGTTTTAAAATGTGTGAAAATCACTTTCAAGTTACACTTCCCTGGATTTGATTGAATCTCTTTTTGGTTTGCATGATTATATGTGAGTAGCAAATGATTTAGGCAGTTTCTTTGTAAATAGTTACTTGGCCTGAATAAACTAATTCCTTTTGCATGTTCCCTAGTTAGCCCTTTTGAGCCTATTAGCCTATTAGTTCTTGATAACCTAATGTTATAAGCCCAAAAATCTGGAAAACCATGTTAACCCGATCTTAGGATTAGGAGAGCATGTAATCTTAGAATGGGTGCAAGAACTAAAGTTTGGGGTGGCTGCGTGGTGTAATATGTTGTTGGGATTGAAAAAAAAAGAAAAAAAAAGAAAAAAAAAAGGTGTACAAATGAAAAAAAAAAAGAGAGAAGAAAATAAAATAAAATAAATAAATAAATAAAAATACAAAAATGCCAAAAAGAAATAAAAAGAGCTGTAGCCACCCAGAAATGTAAAGAAAAAAATAAAGAAAGGAGCTTGAGTGAATTTCTATGTGTAAATATAGTTTATGCTCTCTTAGTTCCTAGGGTCTTCAGCTTAGCTCCTTTTGTTTATCCTACCCTTAGTCAGGCCCCATTACAACCCAATAAAGACCTTCTGATGTTGCTTGCTTGTTTTCTGTGGGAGCCATTTTGAGATGAAAAGCAAATTTTTGGGAAGTGTACTTGAGAAGTGAAACTGAGTGCAAATTGTTAGCCTGACATAAACTGAGTGACTGAGTGAACAAGTAATGCCCTTGTGAGGAAGGCAGTTGTTTGGATTTGGTGATCTCCCTTTTGTGTGTGACTTAGATCCCCTGCTTAGATTTCTGATTGTTTTCATGATGAAACTCTCAAATGTTTAGAATAAAATGAATTTGGGAATTGCTCTGTTTGAAATAGGGGGAAACAATGAAGAAAAACTGTTTTTGATGTATTGCTTGAATGTGTGCAATGTTGATTGAATCTTTTGAGCTTGCCAGGTCTTGAGTCTTTTTGATTTTTGAGTCTTAGTTTGCTTGGGGACAAGCAAAGTTTAAGTTTGGGGTATTTTGATAAGCCTCTGGCTCATCTAGTTTTATAGCTAGTATGACCAGGGTTTTGTGCAAATTATATCGTATTTTCGCCAAAATTAGATTAGATTGTCCTCAAGCAAGGTTTTGAGTCTCTAGAGTATTTTTAAGTTAATTTAGCTAGTTTTAAGTCAAAATAATACACTTATGCTTATTTCCTTGTTTTCAGGTTAAGTAGAAGTTGAGAAAATAAAGAACAGGGGATTCGCCCACGAAGGACTCGCTCGCCACGCGACCCGAAGCCCGACTGTTCCAAGAAATTGCTAAGTCTCTGGGTCGCCTCGCGAAGAAGGTCTCGCCCCGCGAGTCTTCCAAACCTGAAAAAGTCAGAGACGATCACGGCTTGCCCGTGTTGAAGGTCATGGCCGTGGCAGTTTTGAAGCTGAAGAGTCTCGCCTCGCGAGCATCCCTTCGCCTCGCGAATCTGAAAGTCAGAGAGCATCACGGTTAGGCCCTGATGGCCATCACGGGCGTAAGGAGGAAACTCTTCATATTCTCGCCTCGCGAGAGTCACTTCGCCTCGCGAGAATGCAAAGGGTTGCTGACAGTTCATGAAATTCGCCTCGCGAATGTTTGTTCGCCTCGCGAGCCCTCTGAATTCTGAAATTGTATAAAAGGCTGTTCTGAATATTTTGAAAAGACTTTTTCTCATCTAACTTTCTGATATACATTTTTCCTTTGTGATTTCGTTATTGCCATGGAGCACTAAGTCCTAGGATTAATCTACTGTTTGAGGATCCTATATACTTGAGGTTATGTAATCCCTATCTTAATTGCTTTTCCCTTTTCAATACCATACTTTGTATTTCTGTTTGCTTAATTCAGGAGTATACTGTATTGTAATGATTTATCTCTGGTGATATCATGTTCCTATAATTAATCGCATCTGCTTAATTTGCGTGTGTACATTTCGTGTTCGCTTAGTTCATGAAGGGCTTAATCCCGTTTGCTTAATTCGGGAATAGGGACATGTATCTGTGGTAGTAGTTTCGCTTGTAAATTACTATTACAACCGGAAGGGGATAAGAACCTGCTTAGGGCTTGGGATTACATTAACCAGGGATAGTTGGGAATTCTTTGATGGGAGATTAATCGTTGTTTGATAACTGATAATCCCTTTTCAACTGCTTTGTTTTTGATTGCTCTGTTTTGTTTGTTTCTTAACTGCATTCCAATCCAAACCCCCCCCAAAACTTATTTTTGTGAAAAGTAATATTCTCAGAGTCCTTAGAGACGACATCCGAGTTGTCGCACTATACTACACTTTTAAACCCACTCATCCTTTTTGGCGCGTGCGCGACAGCGCGACCAGTCCTCTCTATGACCATCCTTCAAAACGACGTAAAAGCATCTGCTTTCCTGAAAACTACTATGTTTGCTAATCTGTAAAGTTGCATGTGAAGTTGCATTTCTTTGTTCTATTTTAACATGCTAGTATGCTACATGGATCTTTCCATATTTTCTTATTATCACTTGATGAAGTTTAGACATATGACTTGTTTTCCTTATCGTTTTATCAGAAAATGGATCCGACTAAATGTTTTGAGACATCCATCCATTTAGACCAGGTACAGTATCTCATCAACTTAATAATAACGATCGGATTCACGTAATGATGGTTAAGGCATAAACTAATCATTACTAAATTGTTCTTGTGTATTTGCAGGATTTGATTTCAATCCCGCGATCATTCTACCGTCGTTGGGGACAAGAAATACCGCGTGTTGTGACTATTGAAGACAAATGCGGAAATCTGTTAAATGAGAATATAGTAATCCATGAGGATCGCCCATATTTTGCAACAGATACAAATGGTATCAGGGAGTTGTATTTGTTGTCCACTGGTGCATTGACAAAGTTTAAGTACCTTGGGGGTTCTCGCTTCTACATGTTCATCCCTTTGGAAGATGGATGAGTTTTGATATTTTGATTAGTACTTATTGACTATGGTGTGTTTTTATGTTTTGATCGTTAATTAGTACATTATTAAACTTTTTTTATAAACAATTATTAAACTTGCGTTAATTAATGTATGTGTTTTCTTGATCATATTGACTGTGGTGTTTTGGATCATTAGTACATCATATTTACGTTTTCTATTTATTCAAAAAAAATTATTGGTGTATTTTGTTTATATCAGAATTAAGTTACAGGAAAATTTGGTCGGTAGGATTAAGTTACAGGAAATTTTTTATAAAAAAAAATTCAAAATTTGCATCCGAAATAGCGACCGAATATCAGTCACCAAATTCGATTGCGACCAACTATATGGCGATCGAAATATATAATTTTGTGACCGAAATATCGGTCGCAAATTTGAGACCGAAATATAAATTCGATCGCTAAACATTTAGCCACCAGGGTTTCTGCTACCCCCTTAATTCGGTCGCTACACAATATAGCAACCGAATTATCATGTTTAGCGACCGAAATCTTCGGTCGCTAAATAGGTTTTTTTTTGTAGTGCTAAAAAAGACACATGTAAATCAATAAGCATATTGAGTACTTCCATTTGAGTATCAAACATCAATTTTTAATGAGAACCTTCAAGCACACTCATAAACAATGAGATGATATAAAAGACGGACTACATACATCAATATTTAATTCAAGGATAATAATATCATCTAAAGAATAATTTAGACATCCATAAAGGCAATAGTAGCGTGAGATAATCATTTTTATTTGGTCCTCACAAATATATTCTCTACCATTTTTTTTGATTTATTTCACCTATTTTCCCATGCAAATTAACCATTTTTAGTAAATATAATTATCTATTATATTATTATTTTCTATATGTTGAAAATCTATTTAATTTACTTCACCTATTTTCCTCATGAAAGTAAACCATTCTTAAAATATATATTTACCTATGATATTACTATTTTGGATTTAATTGATGTGCATTGTCACTCTGTCAGCGTAAAGATTTTTTACACTGTCAACCAATAAGAAATTACCATCTCATTAAAATTTTTGACTTTTATGCTAACAACCTTAAAAGTCATCTATGCCATGATTTTTTATTGGTAGACAGTGTAAAAAAATTTACACTGACAGTGTATAACAATTAAACTCTTACTATTTATTCTATTTTGATTTTTTTATTTGTTTCTCCATTTTTCTTCGTGCAAGTTAATCATTTTCAGAAAATATAATTATCTTTTATAGTGTTTTTGTCTTCTCTTCTTAAAATATATTAGATTTATTTTTCCTTTTCCTTTAAAAATTAACCAATTTTAGAAAATATATTATCAATCATACCATTTTTTTTTTGTTTTCACTTCAAAATCTATTTGATTTGTTTCTCCTCTTTTATCATGCAAGTTAATCACTTCTAGAAAATACATTTATTTTGATAAATTTATTCTTCTATTTTGCGAATCTATTTGATTTATTTCTTATCTTTACGTTGTTTAGCTTGACCATTTTATTGTAATATATATGTTTATCATATTATTATTATTATTATTATTATTATTATTATTATTATTATTATTATTATTATTATTATTATTATTATTATTATTATTATTATTATTATTATTATTATTATTATTATTATTATTATTTTATCATAAAAATCAATTTGATTTATTTCTCCTCTTTTTTTTGCAAGTTAATATTTTTTAGAAAATATATCGCCCTACCGTATTTTTTTGTATTCTCTTTTGAAAATATAATTGATTTGTTTTTTCTCATTTTCATGTGTAAGTTAACAATTTATAGAAAACATATTTATATTTATATACAATCTAAAAATCTAGAAAAGATCTTGTTATAATTTATTGCATAAATAATTGTTCAATCTTCAATATCAAACGCTAAACCGAAAGTAAACACAAATCATGCAATCTAGTATTTAATTCTTTCTTATCAAATTACAAACTTGATCTTTAATACTTCGAAAGTTCAAAGTTCAAACTCAAAAAGACACATGTAAATCAATAAGCATATTAAGTACTTTCATTGAGTATCAAACATCAATTTTTAATGAGAACCTGCGAGCACACTCATAAACAATCAGACGATATAAAAGATGAACTACATACATCAATATTTAATTCAAGGATAATAATATTATCTAAAGAATAATTTAGACATCCATAAATTCAATAGTAGTGTCAGATAATCGTTTACAAATTTTCAGAACTGATGAAATTTACATTTTCATTAGCTGTCAAAGATTACAGGAAATTCAAGCACGCACATTGCTAAGTCACCCATGATTTCGCATTGTCACTTTTCTTTCCTAACATGCAGCCACCCAGAAAAACTTGTTATCATTATTCTTTCATTTTCTTTTTCATTCCATTAGCATATATCCACAGGATCACAACTAAAAAATGGGACACACTATCACCACCATCATAATGTAGACAAAATATACCTTTCAAGAAATAAATTTTAAAGTGCTACATTTTCATCACATAAAGAAATTAGATGTCATAGAACATGTATGGAAAATAAGTGAAGTTAATAGTAGATTGCAAAAGTTGGTCATGATTCCCTTCATCTATGTAATTCATTACAAGTAGGTGATTCTGCTGATTAAGGTGAATTAAAATGAGACATCAAGTATTGAGGAAAATAGTGTGTGGGGATATGGAGAGTATAAATTTTTATCATTTAGAAAAATAATAAACTTATTTAAAATAATAATAATAATACGATAAAAACTGACAAATAATCTTGCATATTTTTTGAATAAATAAAGACAATAATGACAAATGGATACGAAAATGTACACAATAAATGTACTAAATGGGTAAATTTTTCTCACAAGAAACATGATGAACGAATTTACAAATTTCTTTTTCTTATTCCCAAAATTTATATATGTCGATGAATTATCACATAACAAAGTTGTCATAAAAATGAAGCCAAAAACTTAATGATATCCCTACAAAGAACTTAATTATTCAGTATCTTGAAAAGACTAACATAGGAACAAATGCTAACCAAATTCCACATGCTAAGATCATCCAAGAGAACATAATCTGCCCACCTCGACCAAGATTGTAAGACAATACTATCATATCACATTTCAATACAGCAAAAAAGAACCTATCTAGAAAATATATGCTTCATGTAATGATTTGGAATGTACATTATTTGCAAACATATACAACTTTTATGACACCCTTAACCCGAGCATCACAGTAATTACTTTGTTTTGCGGAAAAATAAAACGTTTAGTAAATTGTCGATTTACTTTCGGAACTACATATTGTTGAAATTAATTTCATCCGAAATATAATTATAAAACTTTTTCCCTCATGCATCAATTAACATAAATAAAAGAAACGTAAGTAAAACAAGAGATACAGAATAACTTATATATATATATATATTAAACATAAGGCCTTCTTGGAGACAGACCACTGTTGGAACCAAAATGGTTCTGGCTTATTTAATCTCTAGGTTTTGATGTTAACAAAATGATTAAATTTGCGTGACAAAGTGTTAGTTGAGATCTAACAAGTGAGTTCAGTTTATGCAGGAATATCCAAAATAACATAAGGTATACAATGCTTGGACTCTTGCAAAGAATTACCCGTCCAAATGTTATTTAAACTGTTTATATTTTAATCGATAAGTAGATTGGCTTTATTTAGTAGATGATGCTATAAATGAATACCTAAATAACTTGTTACGTACAGCAAGTCCAAAGACTTGAAAATAAGCGTGTCCATCTTGCCACGTCAGCAGACGAGTGCTATCCTTGAAACTCAAGTATACATCCATAGTGCCTAACTAAAATTCAGCAAAAGTCCATGTACCACGTCATTGGATGGAGTTTCTCTAAGGACTTAGAAAGTCCAAAGACTTGTGTGGACGAGCGCTTCTGCCACATCAGTGGACGAGCAGAAATAAAATCTTGTGTAGATGCGTCCTTAAACTAAGTGCCTGTATACGGTTCTATATCTTTACTACCTTGAATATGATTTAATGCAATCTGGTCCACGAGAATTTATTTCAAATGAATATTTGTTCTTCCCATTTGTTTTTATCTGATTTAATGTCTTGTTTCCTTTGAGAAAATTCATAGTACTATCACGAAAATACAAAAATTAAAAAGTACAATTGGAATTGCAAAACGATCTGTACGATGACATCTTTATTGCTGAACAAAAGCTGGGTTATACACAAAGGAGGAAATAAAGTTTTTAAGGTACAATTGCTCAGAACAGTGAGCCTCCGTTTTGTGATTTTATGATAACCAAAGATGTTTTTCAACACGGCCAAAATCAAGCTATCAGTCTCAACGGATATCATGCATTTAATGCTATCTCTATAATGGTACTTTTCAAATAATCGTTGAAGATTTACAAGAGAAGTTGAAGACCACTATATATGTAGAAGGTCTCGAGCACTGAAGAACAAATTTTTCCATTTGAACATTTTGCAAGATATTCAAAGCTCATATTCCCTTTGTAAAGTAAAAGTCTGTAATTCTTAAGGATTGAGTATTTGTAAAAATATTCAGTAGATCTTAAACCTTCATACCCTCACATGTAGTGAGTTAGAAAGATCTTAGAAAAATCCCTATGATAGAGTTAAAGCCTGAAGAGGCTTGGCAAGAAAGCAATACTTGTAGCCTGGAGAGGTGAAGAATACTTGTTGTGGAAACTATTTGGAAATAGTGGAGAAAATCCTTCAAGTAGAAGGGACTGGACGTAGCTCTTGGTTGGAAAAGAGTGAACCAGGATAAAATACCTGAGTGAATTTTCTATCCCTTATCTTTTACAGTTCTATTTATTTTTTACTAACTGTGGGATTTGATTTTGGTTTTGTTAATCTTTTAAAAAGGATTTCTTGTGTGCTTAATCTTTTTATCTTCTGCTTGTGAAAAAGTTTCTCAAAAAGGGTTTTTGCAAAAATAATTAACAAACACAATCCAACCCCCTTCTTGTGTTTGCATGTGCCAACTTCAGTTGGTATCAGAGCTCAGCCTTGACAGGGTTGAGCATCTAACAAGTGCTTAGGCAGTACGATCCTACAATCATGGATGCAGAAGGACAAGCTATCGACAGACCCCCTCTCTTTGATGGAACTATTATGATTGTTGGAAAAAGAGGATGATGTCATTCTTGGAAGCACAGAATGATGACATCTGGGAACTAATAGAAAATGGCTACACTTAGCCAAGGAGTGAAGCTGGAGCTACAGTGCCTAGAGCTGAATGGACTCAAGAGCAGAAAAACCAACATCAACTAAACTTGAAAGCTAAGTACTATCTCATGTGTGCTATCACCAGATCTGAGCATGACAAGGTTCATAGTTGCAACACAGCTAAAGAAATCTGGGATACTCTTCCACTAGCTCATGAAGGTTCCTCACAAGTGAAGGAATCAAAGATAAGCATGCTGGTTCACTAGTATGAGCTATTCAAGATTGCAGATCATGAAACTATAGATCAGATGTTTGGAAGATTCCAAACAATCACCAACAGTCTCAGGTCTCTTGGAAAGGTCTATGAGAACAGAGATCATGTGAGAAAAATTTTGAGAAGTTTCTCAAAGCAGTGGAGACCTAAGGTAACTGTTATCCAGGAAGCAAAGAATCTGAATACTCTTTCTCTGGAAGAGCTTCTGGGTTCATTAAAAGTTCATGAACTTGAACTTAATGAAGAGGAAAACTCCAGAAAAGGAAAGTCCATTGCCTTAAAGGCCAAGAAAGCTAGTTTCTCAAAGGTGCTTAAAGTTGCTGAGTCGTCAGATGAAGCTGATTCATCAAATAATGAAGATGACTCAGATGAGGATGAACTATATTTCATCTCCAAAAAAATCCAACACACGTGGAGAAAGAAAGGTGGATTCAGAAGGAAGCAGTTCAACAAAAAATACTCTAAGGAGAAGTCAGATTCCAAGGAGAAAGGCCCACCCCTGTGCTTTGAATGTAAGAAACCAGGACACTTCAAAGTTGACTGCCCAGAGCTGAAGGAGAAAAAGAAATTCTTCAAAAAGAAGAAATGATTTATGGCTACATGGGAGGATCTTGACCTATCTTCTTCAGATGAAGAAGATGAAGCAGGAGAAGAAGCGAACATTTGCTTCATGGCTGACACTGCATTAGAAAGTGAATTCACTGATGCTGAGGTAATGGACTCTGATCCATCCACTATTCAAACTGTTTTTGATGAATTGCTGTATGAATCATGCATACCGTCTAAAGAGTATAAGAGTCTCAAAAAGAAGTTTATTAAACTTTCTAGAGATTATGATAGGGTCTGCATAGTAAATCAAAACCTTAAGGATGAGAATGAAACATTAAAATCAAACAATGTTAGTCTGGCTGACAAGACTAAGTGTAAGTCTAATAGCTCTTGTGAAGTTGAACAACTGAAACAAGATGTGACATACTTGACAGACTCTGTCAAAAGCGGTTTGGTAGCTCAGATAAATTAAACCTTATATTAAGATATTCTAGATCACTACGTGACAAATCTGACATTGGTTATAATAAAGAGAAGCAAGATGCATCTCTGAATAAGCAAAAAGTTCATACACAATATAAGGCTTCTAAAGTCCGTCCACAACATACTAAGTCAAAACCAAGCCCTTCCAATACTTACTGCAAAGTATGTGGAAAAAGTGGGCATGTGTCATCTAAATGCATACATAACAAGCATGCAAAGCATTCACGACCTATGATCACTAACAAGAAAGGACCCAAGCCAATTTGGGAACCTAAAGATAAGATAATCCCTGTTGCAAATCTGCTTAACAACAGGAAAGAAACAGAAGTCCTAGTACTTAGACAGTGGGTGCTCACGACACATGACAGGAGAAAGGTATATGTTTCACGACCTTAGACCCAAAGATGGTGGCTGGGTCACTTTTGGAGGAAACCAAAAAGGAAATATCATTGGCATAGGTAAAATCGGTAAACATCCTTTTCCCTCAATTGATAATGTTCTGTTAGTAAATGGTCTTAAACACAATCTGCTTAGCATTAGTCAATTATGTGACAGTGGGTTTGCTGTTTCATTTAATAAGAATATGTGTTCTGTCAAGAAAGCTGATGGATCACTCTTATTCACTGCCCAGAGGCAAAAAAATATGTAAGATTGACTTAGAGGACCCCTCAAATCAAAGTGTCTCATGTCTAGTGTCCATTGAGGATGAATGATGGATTTGGCACAAAAGGTTGGGTCATGTAAGTTTGAGATTAATCTCAAAACTGAAAAAGCATAACCTTGTAAGAGGTCTACCAAACCTTATTTTCAAATCTGATGCTCTCTGTGATGCATGTCAGAAGGGAAAACAAGTCAAAGGTTCCTTTGAATCTAAGAATGTTGTTAGTACCAACAGACCACTAGAATTGCTACACCTTGATCTCTTTGGTCCAACAAGGACTGCCTCTGTCAGTGGTAAGAAATATGGTCTTGTCATAGTGTACGACTACACTAGATGGACATGGGTTATGTTCCTTACTCACAAGGATGAGTCATTCAAGGTCTTTTATGTATTCTGCAAACGTGTACAGAATGAAAATGGCATGTGTATAGCTTCAATTAGAAGTGATCATGGGGGAGAATTTGTCAATGAGCTATTCCATGAGTTTTGTGAAGAAGGTGGTATTCAACACAACTTCTCAATACCAAGAACACCATAGTAAAATGGTGTGGTAGAGAGAAAGAACAGATCTCTTCAAGAGATGGCTAGGACTATGCTCAATGACAATTCTGTCCCTAAGCACTTCTAGGATGAAGCTGTGAACACTGCCTGCTACATTCAGAACAGAATATACATTAGACCTATTCTGAATAAGACTCCTTATGAATTGTGGAAAGGTAGAAAACCCAAAATTTCATACTTTCACCCTTTCGGATGTAAATGTTACATTTTGAACACAAAAGATCAACTTGGTAAATTTGATGCTAAGATAGATAATGGAATTCTACTAGGATTTTCTGAAACTTCAAAAGGTTTTAGAGTTTATAATTCTAGAACTTTAGTTGTATAAGAATGTATTCATTTAAAATTTGATGACAAACAGCCAGAGACTATCAGAGCTAGATGAAGCTTTTGCAGATCTTGATCTAAATATCTCAGGAGAGAAACCAGAAATCAAGTCTGATATCCAAGTAGACGACACTTCTCAACAACAACCAGAAACGTCTATCTCTCAACAGGAAAATGCTCAGAAATCTTGGTATTTCAGAAACTACCATCCTCAAGATCAAATCATTTGTGACCCCAATGACAAGCTAAGAACTAGGTCAAGCTTTAGAGAACAAAGTAATTCTGCTCTTGTCTCTGAATATGAACCGAAGACAGTGGACGAAGCTCTACTGGATGAAGGATGGATTCTTGCTATGCAAGAAGAGCTAAATCAGTTTGAAAGAAGTGAAGTTTGGACACTTGTACCCCTTCCTGAAGACAAGTCAGTCATTGAAACAAAGTGGGTCTATAGAAACAAGCTTGATGAAGATGGTAAGGTTGTGAGAAAGACTTGTTGCTCAAGGCTACTCGCAAGAAGAAGGTATTGACTACACTGAAACTTTTGCACCGGTTGCTAGACTCAAAGCTATAAGAATTTTAATATCGTTTGCTGCACATCATAGCTTTATGCTTTTTCAAATGGATGTTAAAAGTGCCTTCTTAAATGGCTTTATTAATGAAGAAGTATATGTCATGCAACCTCCTGGCTTTGAAAATACCAATCACCCTGAACATGTTTATAAGCTTAAGAAAGCACTGTATGGACTTAAACAAGCTCCTAGAGCTTGGTACGATAGGTTAAGTTCATTTCTCATGGAAAGTGGTTTTAACAGAGGAAAAGTGGATACAAATCTATTTAGAAAGTCTATTAAGTCAGATTTCATTATAGTAAAGATTTATGTTGATGATATCATTTTCGGTGCTACTAATGAATCTCCGTACAAGGAATTCTCTAAGTTAATGCAGAAAGAATTTGAAATGAGCATGATGGGAGAACTTAAATTCTTTCTTGGACTTAAAGTTAAACAGTCTATGGAGGAGGTGTACATCCATCAGACTAAGTATACAAAGGAACTTATAAAGTGGTTTAAGATGAATGATTGTAAACCAATGAATACTCCTATGCATCCCACTTCAATACTGAACAAAGATGATAAAGAGAAAAAGGTAGATCAAAAGGTATATAGAGGTATGATAGGATATCTTTTATATTTGACCGCGTCTAGGCCTGATATAATGTTTAGTGTTTGCTTATGTGCTCGTTTTCAATCTGATCCTAGAGAATCTCATCTCATCTAAGAGAATATTTAGATATTTAAAAGGTACTACTAATCTGGGCTTGTGCTTTAAGAAAAATGATGATTACAGATTAGTTGGTTTTTGTGATGCTGACTATGCTGGAGATAGAATTGAAAGAAAAAGAACCAGTGGAGTATGTCACTTCATTGGAGCTAACCTAGTATCACGGTCAAGCAAAAGGCAAAGTACCATTTCTCTATCAATTGGTGATGCGGAATACATATCAGCTGCAAGCTGCTGCTCACAACTTCTATGGATCAAACACCAATTGGAGGACTACAATGTATTTGTAAGTAGTATTCCACTTATGTGTGATAATATTGCTGCAATCAAATTTTCTAAGAATCCAATATTGCATTCTAGAGCTAAGCATATAGAAATCAAACATCATTTTATTAGGGATTATGTGCAAAAAGGTGTGTTTGATGTTCAACTTGTAGATACTGACCATCAATGGGCAGATATCTTCACTAGACCTCTTGCTGAGGACAGATTTATCTTTATAAGAAAGCATTTGAATATGTTGTATGTGGATTGAGCTAGTATATTTATTGTTAATTTGGTCGTCCATTGCATGTTTTCTCTGCATGTCCACTAGTCATGACGTCCAGAGCACGTGGAATCTACGTGTCCACTACATATGTCTTTATGCGTCCACTCTTAATCTTGTGTGCACTCGTCCTTGCACACATTTATTGCTTATATTAATTTGTCCTTGAACACATTTATATAAAACTCTTCTTTTCCCTTACCGAGTCAGCTACTTTCATCAATCCCATTGTAACTTTTTACTGTCATTTTCCACTTAATGACATGTCTTGTCATTTTTTTTTGGAAACTGTTGTTTTTCAGAAATCTTCAAAAGTAACCTCTTTCCCTCTGAAAAAATTTTCGCGTCTCTTCATCATCAACCTCTCTCTCCGAATCTTTCGAACTCTCTATCTCCCTTGTTCTTCCAAAACTCATCTTACTCAACAATGGCTTCAACCTCTACTCCCATGCCTGCTTTTGCAACTGATACTATGTCCATATCTGTGGAACATCACTTCAATTTTGGAATTCTACAAGAATACAATCTGGATGTGAGTAAATTCATTAACGCTGCTGGTTGGGATGGAATCTTCTTGGAAAAGGTCTCAGTGTATATCGATTTGATAAGGGAATTCTGGAGAAGACCAAAGATCTTTGAAACAGAAGTTGTTGGGTTTGTACTGGGAAGGAAAGTGATAATATCAGTGAAAACCATCTCTGATGCGATTGCTTGTGCTCAAGAAGGATTGGTCTTCACGAAGAACTGGGAAGAAGACCTAGGTGGTCCAGAGACAATTGCTGTTACTCTAATGAGGCAAGACAGCGTGAGAACTCATTCTTGGAAATCCTTTGAGATGAAAGATCACATCAGGATTCTTCACCAAATCCTGACCAAGGTGGTGCTCCATAAGATTGGCTCTAAGGACAATTTATCAGCTCTTCACAAGTTCTGTCTTTGCCATCTGGTTTTTGAAACCAAGATTAACTTACCATGTATCATGTTTCATCGTTTCAAAGATGCCATTACCAACAGAGAATCTGCTTCTCACATTACTTTCACTCATCTTTTGTCAAAAATTCTCAAGCAGCAAGGCGTGTACGATATTCTAAGTGCAAAGCCTAAGGATGAACAAGAATGATTCCTTCGTGAGAAAGGGTTGCAACTCAGTGGCATGCAACTCAGCACATATGAGCAAGTGGAGTTGGAAAAGCTTGAAGAGAAAATGAAGATTAAGGAAGAATCACTTGAAGCCAACGAAGCTGCAATCCTTGGTTTCAAGAAAGGAACCAAGAGGAAGACTGTGGCTGTGAGGCAACCCATTCCTAAGAAGACTACTAGAGGATCTGTCCCCTCTATCTTCAGGTGCTACTCTTCCACCTCCACCAAAAAGGGCAAGGAAAGTCATCATGACTGAAGAAGAAGATGATGATGAAGTACCTATCGCTGCCATTCTAGAAAAACAAGCTGCTGCTGTTGCTGTTGCTGGTCTTATTGCCAAGAAGAAGAGGCAACTGGCAAAGAGGGCTAGAACAACCTTGGCTTCTGAGGTAGTAATCTCTGCTGATGACCCTCTTAGGTTAGCAGTAGATGAATTAGTGTCTAATTTGAGAACTCGTGATGATAATATCTCTGCTCTACATGATGTAGATGATGTTTATGTCCCTACCCTGCCACAATCACCACCCTCAACTCTAACGCATATAGACAATAGCATTACCATCGGAACCCCCTTTCCAAAACCCTTGAAAACTTTGTTTCCACCCATAATTCCCCCTTCCACTCTCTATACTGGCAAATCTGAGAATTGGGCCAAAGTACAGAGAGAATGGAAAATACTTTTCCACACCATTCCACAAGAACCAGAACTCATTCTAACTAAATGGTATCCCCTGGTTGAGTATGAGTATGAACCCCTCAACATCTATCCATACTGGGTCAACCCTGAACCCCACACTCTAACTGGCCCATTCCCTTCCCAAATGTTCAATGAACATGGACCTCTCCTCACCCACCTTCCCCAACAAAGTTTCCCTGCCAGAAAAATCTACCCCAACCAAGTGACACTTCCACCCCTTAAACCATTCACTGATGGAGTAGAGAGAGTTGTAATATCCGGCACTGCACGATCCCGACAAGAAGGATCTTGGGAGTGTTCTCGAGAAAATAGCCGGATCCTTCAGGAAAATTCCTTTTGTCATGGACAAGACTACAAAATGGATGACTTTCAAACACCCAAGAGTATATGGAGCTGATGTTGAGCAGTTTGTGGACACTCTCATGTATGAGATGTTGAAATGGGAATTCAGCCACTTCAGAGCAGACAGAATTGCACGATTTGTCCCTCCAACCTGGTTAAGACACTCCACTTCTACAAATGTTGGAGTCAAGCCCTATAAGATTTGTCCTAGGTTGTCAATGATTGATCTAAACAAGGACAAGGACAGGAAGCATCCAAGGCACAAAGGAAAGATGGCAGTAGTTGAAGACATTATGCTGGATTTCAATTTGGAACCCTTTAACCACTCACAGATGGATTACATTTAAACTTTGCCAATTGAGATGGTCACTGAGGCTAATTATGGAGGAGCTTTCTGGCAATCCCACTTGATTCACTACACAAGAGAAGCCTCCACTTCTGGCCTGACTGCTGAAGAGAAGAAGGAAACTCCAAAATTCAGAGGCAGATGTGGACTCTCTCGTGTCAGATATCTGATCTTCAAGGATATGTGGGGTCTGCCAATAACCAGCCTTGATGTGGAAATTCCTAATCCAATTCACTGGGCAAAGGATATCCCTGAGCCAATTCTACAATATGCTTTTGCCACAGCTTCAACCTCATCCTCTGAGCATACAACTGAAGAATTAATTGTAGAAGGCCCCGAGCTGAATGTTGAAATCTTCTCAAAAGCTGATTCTGAACATTCAACTCCCTTAGCTGATGCCGTTGCTGTTGCTACTGTTAAGCCAACTCTGACAGAGCAGTTTGATGAGTTCTGTGCTTCTAAGCAAGGTGCTGAGTCTGCTAAGACATCTTCTCAACCATTAGCTCTTACTATGGTTCATCCACCAGCCCAAGCTCAAGACACTATCTCAGACTCTGCTGAGAGATCAAGACAATTATCCTTGACACCAAATCTTGAGGACATCATTGGAAGAATTGTTGATGATAAGGTTGGTAAGATAGTTGAAAAGAAGACAGAGCAGATGGCACAACAGATTGAGGAAACGGTACAAAAGCAAGTTCAAGATACCTTGGCCCCTACAAATGCTATGGTGACTCAAATGCTGGCCTTATTAATGGATTTTCAGAAAAGCAAAAATCCAAACCAACCCCCTCCACCACCTCCTTCTTCCTAAAATCTCTTCTTTCTTATTTTTTTTGCTGACTATGATGGTCCACTCCTTTTACCTTTTTGTCTGATAAAAAAAAAGGGGGAGAAAACAAAGAGATTAATTAAATTTTATATACAGAGTTTTTGTTTGAAAATGAATATATTTTTGTCTGCTTAAGTTTAATCTATTCATCTTTTTGATACATTGCCTTGACTTCTTATGCCTAAATTTTGTCTAAAGTAAATTACGCTCTGATACTGGTTTGATCTGGTTATTCACATATGTTTGATAGGCTTCTATCATGTTCTGATAACTTATATCATCTTGCAAATAAGACTTAGTTTTATATGCCTTAACTGCTTTGATATGATGAATGCGATATCTTAGGGGGAGCCTTGCAAACTCTCTTAGACTTTGCTATTTAAATTTAATCAGTTTTTGTCATCATCAAAAAGGGGGAGATTGTTGGAACCAAAGTGGTTCTGGTTTATTTAATCTCTAGGTTTTGATGTAACAAAAGGATTAAATTTGCTTGGAAAGTGTTAGTTGAGATCTAACAAGTGAGTTCAGTTTATGCAGGAATATCCAAAATAATATAAGGTATACAATGCTTGGACTCTTGCAAAGAATTACCCGTCCAAAGGTTATTTAAATTGTTTATATTTTAATCGATAAGTAGATTGGCTTTATTTAGTAGACGAGGCTATAAATGAATACCTAAATAACTTGTTAGGTACAGCAAGTCCAAAGACTTGAAAATAAGCGCGTCCATCTTGCCACGTCAGCAGGCGAGTGGTATCCTTGAAACTCAAGTATACATCCATAGTGCCTAACTAAAATTCAGTAGAAGTCCATAGTGCCTTGTCATTGGACGGAGTTTCTCTAAGGACTTAGCAAGTCCAAAGACTTGTGTGGACGAGCGCTTTTGCCACATCAGTGGATGAGCAGAAATAAAATCTTGTGTAGATGAGTTCTTAAACTAAGTGCCTGTAGACAGTTCTATATCTTTACTACCTTGAATATGATTTAATGCAATCTGGACCACGATGAATTTATTTCAAATGATTGATATTTATTTCAAATGGATATTTGTTCTTCCCATTTGTTTTTATTCGATTTAATGTCTTATTTCTTTTGAGAAAATTCATAGTACTATCAAAGAAATAAGAAAAAGCAAAAATTACAATTGGAATTGCAAAATGATTTGTACGATGACATCTTTATTGCTGAACAAAAGCTGGGTTATACACAAAGGAGGAAAAAAAGTTTTTAAGGTACAATTGCTCAGAACAGTGAGCCTCCATTTTGTGATTTTATGATAACAAATGATGCTTTTCAACACGGCCAAAATAAAGCTATAAGTATCAACAGATATCATGCATTTAATGCTATCTCTATAACGGGACTTTTCAAATAACCGTTGAAGATTTACAAGAGAAGTTGAAGACCACTATATATGTAGAAGGTCTAGAGCACTGAAGAACAACTTTTTCCATTTGAACATTTTTCAAGATATTCAAAGCTCATATTCCCTTTGTAAAGCAAAAGTCTGTAATTCTTAAGGATTGAATATTTGTAAAAATATTCAGTAGATCTTAAACCTTCATACCCTCACATATAGTGAGTTAGAAAGATCTCAGAAAAATCCCTGTGATAGAGTTAGAGCCTGAAGAGACTTTGCAAGAAAGCAATACTTGTAGCCTGGAGAGGTGAAGAATACTTGTTGTAGAAACTATTTGGAAATAGTGGAGAAAATCCTTCAAGTAGAAGGGACTGGACGTAGCTCTTGGTTGGAAAAGAGTGAACCAGGATAAAATACCTGAGTGAATTTTCTACCCCTCATCTTTTACAGTTTTATTTATTTTTTACTAACTGTCGGATTTGATTTTGGTTTTGTTAATCTTTTAAAAATGATTTCTAGTGTGCTTAATCTTTTTATCTTCTACTTGTGAAAAAGTTTCTCAAAAAGGGTTTTTGTGGAAATAATTAACAAACACAATTCAACCCCCTTCTTGTGTTTTCCTGTGCCAACTTCAGCCACTTGACAGAAACTTACATGAGTGAAAAGTAGATTTATACAGTGGGAGAACTAAAGGTCAAACATACACTAACAGAGTCAAGCAGGTTTAAAGAGTCCTAGGTCAAAAGAAACTACTATTTTCAGAAAAGAGGAACAACTACCCCAACATCATCACCTCAATAACATAAGAAAGTCCAACAGCTGGTCAAACAGACTAATGAACCCATTAGGGAGACCGTGATGGTCATACCCACCCTCCGGAGGCATGTCTGGTGAAGACACAACTCCTCAAACTCCCATATCAGGAGAATCATCATCGTCGTCACTAAGCGGGTGGTACTGTGGGTCCTGTTCCATAATCTCAACAGGGTCCTCCTCAATCATCTCCTGAGGATCCTCCTCTATAGGCGAAGCTGGTGCTGCATCTGGTTGATGATCGTCTGGAAGATGATGGAGTACCAAGAGTCCCTGTGCTGCTAAGTGCTGCAAATAAGAATCCAACGACGGTAGTGAAATCTGGATAGTCTCAAAGGTATCCGTCCTCCTCCCGGGTCCTTCTAAAACTGAACCGTCAATCGTGCGAACAGGTCCCGTATACTCGGTCGTCTGGGCCCCCTGATGAAAAACCCATGCAGTCGGATCATGCGCATTATCAAAGATAATGGCCCGTACCCTCGAGTGCGCCAAGGGCATGTTCGAATCCATCTATACTCAAGAAGATATATGTACCTGATAGGGAAAATAAAATGCAAGGGTGAGATACCAATATATGGATGATTTATGACAACTACATGTACTACACACACAAAAACAACATATACAAATAAACAGTTATATACAGCATAAGATTTTCAATATAAAACCATAACATCAAGGATCATCGTTATTTTGAAACACACATGGCACTTCTATGATTTAACAATCTATACTAAATCTCCGGAGGTCCCAACTCCATGTAATTTTAAAAACTGTGAGATGATCAGGCTCAAATAGCCAACACATGGCACAACTTAATTTCCCACAACACTGTCCAACTCAAGGCACAGTAATCAACTCATGTAGGTTCCAGAGCACACTGTCCCACACAAGGCATAGTGAACAAGGCTCATGGAAATCATGGTCCATATTGGCACCAATTGATACAACGTCGCATGAGATACCTTCCCTTTAAAGGCATTCACACAAAACAATTTGGGCACGTCTACCAAATGCTTGTAAAAACATTTTGTTTTCGCTGCTTTTCTTTGTGTTTCATTCTTTCCTTTGTCGAGGCTCAAGGCTCACGACCATCCAAATTTTTTTCAACGTTTTAACTTTTATGATCAACACGGGACATTAAAGTCTGTGTGTCCAATCACAACAGTCATAAACCGATGCACCAGTCTTGAACGTCGTTGTCATAGAAAACAACTTTCACCTTTTTACCACATTCACCAATTTTAACATAACGTATGGAGGAAAAACAGTCCACAACAACATATATAAGACACACAGTCCACAACAACGTGACACGGATCATAGATCAACGTGCTTAAAAACTCTAGTATCTCGACGTCTCGATTACTAGGTTCACTTTTCGACGTTATTTTTCGTTCACTGGATAACAAATTCAAAACAAAATCTTTCTGTAACTTATCCAAGTTATCGGATGTTTTCTTTTAAATAAAACCTTTCTAAAAATTTCTTTTTTTTTTTGAAATTCATTAAAAAAAAAACCTTCTAAGTTATAGAAAATCATTCCGTTTAAAAATATCTATTTTTATTTTGAAAATTTTATTATTCTGAGAATTTGAAGTTTTCAAATCAAATCTTTTTGAAACTATAAATCAATTTGTTTTCTCTTCATGGTTTCTTTCCATAAAATATTTTCAAAAATTGATTATTCTTAGTGTAAAATCATTTAAAATTTTTATTCAAATAAATTTTTCTTTTTCCAAAACATTTCTTCAAATGAAATGTTTATTTCTAATATTCTTCATATCATTTTATTAATACTTTTATCTTGAGAATTTTAATTGAGCTCTAACGTTAGTTAGGCTTTTCATGCAACAACCAAAGCATCATCATAATAAACATAACAAGTATCAACTAATTTAGATCTAACAACTTCAAACACATATTCATGAATATTCATCAAATCATAAAACATATAAATATATTCAAAATCAACCAAATCAACACATCAAAATTTCAGTTAAAACATAATCAATCATATATCAAAATTCAAACAAACACATACAAACACATAAATACATATAGTTATCATAATTAAATATCCGTTAGGCTGTCTCCCCTTACCTTAAAGTGAAGCGTAAAAGGATTGCAGTTCTCTCGTGGTTTTAAGAAAACGGACTCGGTGTCTGGCCACGATTGCGAATCTAAACAAAACCAAGTATTTAACATAAGTTAAAATTTTATAAAATCACCCTAAATCTCTTATGCATGTTTCGGTCATGACTAGTAAAGTATGATAAAATTTTTAAATTTTTACAAGCCTTTGGATTTATGATCCTCAAGCATCATAGAGATAAAATAAAGGTTTAAAACTTAGAGATAAATTTTAATCTCCTAGCCTCATGTAAAAGTGATTTTCGGCCTACATATAAAAGTGTGTAAAAATTTGAATTTTTTTTCTAAATATATGCATGTAAATAAAATGATGTTTTAAGCAAACATCTTTCTAAAAAAAATTGAACAAGGCTTCCTCAACTCTTCCAATAGAGTTTCGGCCTTCATGAAAATAAAAGGCTAGGAAAACTTGATTTTTTTTCCAACTTTATAAACACATGTATGTAATTAAAATCATGACTTCACTCAAGTGTTCTTCTAAAAGAATAAAACAAAAATCTTTTCAAATTTCACAATTAAGGTTTGATTATAGTAAATCAAATAAAACAAAAACTCAATTTTGTTCATGGTCTCAAAATGCATAATTGAAGAACTTTAAGTTATGCATGTATGTTTTTGAACCAAAAACACCATCTTAGCATCACTTAGGGTTTTGGCTATATCAATACAAATAGGAAAGAAAACTTTTTTTTTAATAAAACTTAGAAGCTTAAAATTACATGCATTAGGGTTTTTAAGCCATGCATGTGAAAACAAAATGAAAACACTAGTTTTCTCACACATAGGTTTTCAACCACCCTCTTAAAGCTGGCTTTGAAAATTTTTCTTGCAACATGCAAATACATTAGATGATGTTAAAGATGAATGAGTTAGTAGAAATTGATTTCATGCTAAAAAGATTCTTCTAGGCATTTTTCTTGAATTTTCTAAGTTAAACTCATAAACATGACACTTGAAAAAAAGAACATGCATGTTGTAAAAGATTAGAGATTTGAGAAGATGAGGTGATATACCTCTGATGTGAGAAGAGAATGAGCAAGTTTAGACCTTCTCAAGTGTAAGATATGAAGAACTTAGTGAGCTTTTGTAAGTAGAAGAAAATGGGGGAAGAAGTATAGTTTGGGACAAATGAGAAAATGGAGGAAATGAGGCTTAGAGTTGAAGAGGAGTATTTATAGGAGAATGGGGGAGGGGGGCGCAGCTGAGTGGAGGGATTTTAGATGGGATTTTTAAATTTTGATTATTTGCCATAAAATAATATATTAATTACTTGTGTAAATGGCTAAAATGATGAAAAGCATTTAATGGAAAAGCTGTTTAAATCAATATTTCAAGGGCTTTCTCATCAAGTCATGTAAAAATCTGTACCAATGAAATTTGGACAATTTTTTTTCGTTCCGGTTCCATTAATTTCCCGACGGTGAAAACCGATAGTATTTTTTAAACGAAAATTTACCTGGAAAAATATTTTTTGTAATATTTATAAATATTTTTTTAAAAATCATAGGAATTATTGTAAATATTTTAGAAAATATAAAATTTTATTTTTCGAGTCGAAATTTGTTTTTTGTATTAGTAAAGTTTTGCTGACAGCAAAAACGTAGACCGTTTTCGTCTGAAATTTCAACCAAAAATTTAACTGCAGTTTTCTAAAATAAAATAAGCAATGAGAATAAATTTTTATTTATAAAAATATTTTTCACTAATTTAAATTAATAATTACACACACATAAGCACAGATCATTAAGAAACAGAAAAATCGGGGTGTTACTGTAACATATGGTATTTTATGTATGGTTTATGTGTGAGGATTAGGTATAGGGCTTGGATTATATAGTTGAGATTTGGTTTGAGTCATAAGGACCTTTGCATGTTAAGTACGTAGCTTTTTCAGGTGAGTTTGAACGTAGAGACCAATTAGTGTTTCCCGGTTAGCGTCTTTGAGATGTTTGAGTGTGGAATAAGAATTTTGGAGTTAGAATTGAGATACGACCTTTTTGATGGTTTTAGGTTGTTTATTAGGTCCTAATGAGCTTATATCTCAAATTTGAGCGCAATCGGACGTCGAACGGACCATGAATGCCGCGTGGGTGTATCCACGCTCAAGCGCCCAAGTCAACAGACAAGGGCCATGCTTTGACTCGCCACGTGTCAATCAGGGTTAACGTGGCATCCTGTGAGTGGTTTCATGATGTGGTGGCTTCCCACGCTCAAGTGTCGGCACGCTCCAGCGTGGACCTTCTCACGCTCGAGCGTGGGGACGTGTTTCAACAAAAAATAAAATGACTTAAGTGACTTAAGTCACTTAAGTCATAAACAAAAGAATGCGAGGCATAGACCATTGAGAGAAGCCATAGAACAGAGAGGAGAATATAGAGAGAGGAAGAGAGAAAATCTAGAGAGAGAGATAGAGAGTGAGGAAGGAAGGCTACCAAGAACCCTAAATCCCCATATTTGAGAGCTTTGAAGCTGGAGCAGCTTTTATGAAATCATCACCTCACCTTCTTGCACCGTTGGATCGTGTTCAAATTTGAGATGGAGGTTCTAGACTAGTAGTTCTTCATATCCAACAGTTGAAATTTCAGTATTTTCCACCCGAGTGTGAGTTATTCAGCTGAGAAGTTGGAGAGAAACTCAACCCGAGTAGCTCCTGACCAGTCACTTTGGAAGGTTCATCCTAAGCTCATCACCCGTTGGATCGAGTTGAAATGCTTGGAGAAGGTAAAGGAATGGTCGATATTTAATATCACCATTCACTTTTTTAAACAAAGGTCAAGATTGTGAGATATAGGGACAAAATAGAGGCGGATTTTGTGGTGTTTGCTACAATTCTAGGTTCCTATCAATGTGAATTTCACAATGTGACTCTTAGGTGGAATTTTGGAGGCTCGGAGGCCCTGTTTCTATGCGAGGCAGAATCGAGGAGTTTGAGGATGCTCAGCTTTAGTTTGTTTCATCTCTTCCATTCAGTGCACGACTTTTAGGTGGGGGAAAGAAACTATTTAACACTGGAAATGACATGGTTGCATTTAATTTGATAATGTCGTAGGGAGACCCAAACCCTACACGAGAACGAGTAACGGACAATGTCCATATCACATTGGGGACTACCTAGTGGTACTAATGATGATATAGAAATTGTACGTTTATCATCGTCACGATAAATATCTATACATATATATTATTTTATTATGTGATGATTGCCTGCTTAACTGATTGACTTGAACTTGGTACTTGATGAATGATATCATGAGTGTTGTAATTATTTTTGAAAGTGTTTATATTTATTATTATTATATTTTGGTATTTATTATGTTGGAAATAATGACATTATGGTAATGATGATGATCTTGATAACATGATGGTGATGACATGATGAGTGTTATGATTGTGCTTAGAGGTTGAGTAAGTGATAAGTTATAATGAGTTATGGTGATGTATTGGGGAATTCATATTATATATGTGTTAGTAGTGCCTAACCGAGATGATTACTGTGATATGATGATGAGATTGATGAGACGAGATTATTATTGAGGTTATCTATGAGATTATGATGAGCGGTTAGGGCACTAGGGGTGGTCTGTGATATGGTTGACCTGAAACATGGTCTGGTATACCTGAAACATGGCCGTTGGGGTCTATTCCTCCAAGGGAGAATTCACGGGGTTTAGGCTAACGGCGGACCTTCCCAAACATGATTTCATTTTAGTTGCAGCTATAGTTCATGCGTTGCATGAGCACCCTGGTCGTGGTTCAGAGGTGTTCACCGGATTGTGCAGCTGTAGTGCCATTGCTTTGCATGGGCATCCTCCATCCGCGGATGAGGGTGTGCGTCGGGGACTCTGGGACATGTCTATTCTATTGATGTGATATCCGGATATGGCCGATACCTGATGAGATGGTTCATACAGCATTGCATTGCATCATGACGGAGGGTAGAGGATAGATCTTAGACGTGGATCGAGGATGATTTGTGTTAAATATACATAATTATATTCTTGGAGATGGATGTTTAGTGTGCTGCTATAAAATTAAATGTTACTAAACTTTTTCCACATTTGATGTTATATGGCTTCTTATCCCCTTTTCTTCTGTTGTGTGTTGGTGCATATATGTTTTGTATCTCAGATCCAGACCGTGTAGATGGCGTATTAGGATCATTCGTGGATGACCCAGGACCCGGGGTTTCCCCTCTCAGGGACCTTAGAGGTAGAGTACGTTGATCCGAATGGGTGACTCGTGGACCCGGCCACTCTTTTCTTTTTATATGCGGGTCCTTTGTCCATCACCTCTGGGCTTGGACAGGGAGTGCCGATAGGTTTCGTCGGCACGTTCTGCTTTGGCACCACCCTTACGTTCCCGATAGGACAGTCAGATGGACACATGTATATATCGGGATCCTACTGATGGGAATCCCTTGACAGTTATGTATCAGGTTATGATGTCTATATGTTATGCATGCATGTATATATGTTGTTTATATTTTAAGTTTTAATTTTTCCCGCTATTTTTAATATATCAGCTTAACGATAATAACAAAATTAAGTCTTAATATTTTGGGTTTTCTTTAATGGAACGTCGGGGCGTCTCATTTGTTTTTTTTAATTTTTTTTAAGTAGCAAAATATATTTTTTAATTCCAAATTTTGAAAGTCTACTAGAGGCTTCATTTGTAAGCTTTTCATGTGGTGATGACACCTGTCCATACTTTGCTTCTGATGGGAATTAGTTTATATATTGTATAGATAGATTGGGGGAACCTGGAATTAAGGGGCTTTGAAGATAAGGTACCTCACACGGCTTACATGAGGTGCCACTTGAACCCTATTTCAATGAACCCGATGATAAAAAAAGAAGACATGTTTCAGAAATCAAACTTCGACAAATAATTCAACAGATTTATTATAAAATTAACTCAATAACAAAAAATTATATTGAAGAAAGTGTTAAAAATATGATACTAACCTTTCTCTTCTCTTAATGATAAGGTACGGTCAGATTCGGGACCTTTAACAATTAAAGTTCAATAATCAATGAGTATGCAAGCTTAATGAAAATGCTGGAATCTTCTTTGTTTGTTTCTTGACGGCGAGAAAAGGTGAGAGAGAGAGATGAAGAAAATAAAGAAAATGAAGAAGATGGGGAACACCGATTGAAGGAGATGAACAAATCTAATTTGAGGGGAGCATTGATAATAAGGTAGAGAGATAGAGAGATGATACTAATTTAATTACAATTTATTGTAGTAATTCACAATGCATAGAAAATGTAAAAATATTTGAATTTAAATTTTCATCTACAAACGTTTGGAGTAGGTACCGCACTGGAAGAAAGCAGAAATGAATGTGGTATTGGAATTGAAAAGAAAGAAAAAAGAAATTATTTGATTGGATGTTATTGGAGGCTGAAATTAAATTAGATTTATGATTTAGTTAAGTTGAAATAAATCAATTAAAACAATTTAAAGAAATAATTAAAAAATCAATGCATTGAAACATGTTTTGATAGTCACAATGTATTGGAACAATAAAACTATTTGAATTTGAACCTTTAAATTAAATATATTAAAACTATTTTTCGGTTTTTTAAAATATTTTTTAAGCAGCAAAATATATTTTTTAATTCCATATTAGGAAAGTCTAATAGAGGCTTCCTTGGTAAGCTTTTCATGTGGTGATGACACATGTCCAAACTTTCCTTCTAATGGGGATTAATTTATATATTGTATAGATTTAAAATTTCATCTACAGACGTTGGGAATAGGTACCACACTGGAAGAAAGCAGAAATGAATGTGGTATTGGAATTGAAAATAAAGAAAAAAGAAATTATTTGATTGGATGTTATGGGAGCCTGGAATTAAATTAGATTTATGATTTAGTTAAGTTGAAATAAATCAATTAAAACAATTTAAAGAAATAATTAAAAAAATCAATGCATTGAAACTTGTTTTGATAGTGACAATGTATCGGAACAATAAAACTATTTGAATTTGAACATTTAAATTAAATATATCAAAACTATTTTTCGGTTTTTTAAAGTATTTTTTAAGCAGCAAAATATATTTTTTAATTCCAGATTAGGAAGGTCTAATAAAGGCTTCCTTGGTAAGCTTTTCATGTGGTGTTGACACCTGTCCATACTTTCCTTCTAATGGGGATTAGTTTATATATTGTATAGATTGAGGGAACTTGAAATTAAGGGGCTCTGAAGATAAGGTACCTCCCATGGCTTACATGAGGTGCCACTTGAACCATATTTCAATGAACCCGTTGATAAAAAAAGAAGACATGTTTCAGAAATTAAACTTCAGCAGATTTATTATAAAATTAACTCGATAACAAAAAAATTTATTGAAGAAAGTGTTTAAAAATATGATACTAACCTTTCTCTTCTCTTAATCATAAGGTGCAGTCAGATTATAATTTCGACACATTTAACAATTAAAGTTCAATAATCCATAAGTATGCAAGCTCAAAGAAAATGCTGGAATCTTCTTTGTTTGTTTCTTGAAGGCGAGAAAAGGTGAGAGAGAGAGGGAGATGAAGAAAATGAAGAAGATGAAGAAGATGAAGAACACCGATTGAAGAAGATGAACAAATCTAATTTGAGGGGAGCATTGATAATAAGGCAGAGAGATAGAGAGATGATACTGATTTAATTACAATTTATTGTTGCAATTCACAATGCATAGAAAATGTAAAAATATTTGAATTTAAATTTTCATCTACAGACGTTGGGAATAGGTACCGCACTGGAAGAAAGCAGAAATGAATGTAGTATTGGAGTTTAAAAGAAAGAAAAAGAAATTATTTGATTGGATGTAATGGGAGGCTGGAATTAAATTAGATTTATGATTTAGTTAAGTTGAAATAAATCAATTAAAACAATTTAAAGAAATAATTAAAAAAATCAATACATTGAAGCCTGTTTTGATAGTCACAATGTATTGGAACGATAAAACTATTTGAATTTGAACGTTTAAATTAAATATATTAAAACTATTTTTTGGTTTTTTAAAACAGTGTTTAAGCAGCAAAATATATTTTTTAATTCCAGATTAGGAAAGTCTAATAGAGGCTTCCTTTGTAAGCTTTTCATGTGGTGATGACACATGTCCATACTTTCTTTCTAACGGGGATTAGTTTATATATTATATATTGTATAGATATAGATTTTTTTTCTTTCATTGAACTCAATAACAATCCTCATGCTTGATTCAAATACTTGTGCCCAATATTGGGAACTATTTTGGGTCATGATTTTGGACTAATTGCCTTATAGGCTAACCACTTGCATTGAGTCGGACAATGACCCAAATCCAACAACAATGGCTTAGCTCCATGCTAACCAGGATCTTAGGCCTTATATGGTTGAGCCCGTCCACCCTTCTTGCATAGAACATATAAGAAGTGACAGAACTAATGTATGTTTGGTTAAGATTTTTTTCAACTCTAACATACTTTTTCTCGGTCTCTAGGCATCATTTTCCACTTTTTCTCAAAGTTCCACTTTGGAGCTTCTCCTCATCGCAGTTCTAAATATAAAGTGGCTGGATCCACTTCATACATTGGTTGGAGGTTAGAAAATGAGAGGTGAGTTGGTATATGGATTGAAATTTTGGGATTAGGATCTATATCTTTAGGATGGGAAAGTCACCTAACCAGTTGCGGATCTTGAGGTGAGGGTGCACTACGTACTAATCAAAATGATTCACTTAAAATTATAATTATTCATGCATAATTTTATCACTCAAATACGTAAAGTAAGTAAATATCCAATTTGTGAAATTTTAGTTAGTATTTTCTCATCTTGCAATGGTGTGATGAATGCAAGGGAGATCAGGAAGCTTGAAGCACATGCACATAGGAGAGGAAACATAATTATAATGTGTTAATGGTATTGAGTTGGAAATAATACTCCTTTTTGATGAAGTTGTTTAGCTAATTGAATATTTTTAAATCAATAGGGTCTAACAATATTGTTCCACAAAAAATACATGATAGTTTATGGGCTTTTCATGTAATGTATATTATGCAAATCATTTTAAGAGTGACATGCATAATTTTTGTTTAACTATTTGAATATTTTTAAGAGTTTAATTTCTATAAACTGTCAGATCCTTTACACCGACATCCAATAATATATTGACAACTCAACATTATTATTATTTTCTCTCTTAGTTATTAAAAGAAAGGCACACATGTCAAAATGTTAACGGATGTCATTATAAAACTTTTTACACTGATATTGCAAACTACTTTAATCATATTTTTAACTCAACAAGGTATAATGATAATGCTCTACAAAATAAAATATATGATAATTTATGAACTTCACATGAAATATATGTTGCACAATTTATTTTAATGGTGTCAGACATAATTGTTTTATTTAAAAAGTTAAAGAAAAAAATGGGTGGAGCCGTGGCTCTCCCCCGCCTCTTAAAAAGATCCACCTCTGCACCTAACTTTCTGCAGTTCCGTCTGGCTTAATCTAGTGCGCCTAGCTTAATTCTGTGGGTCTTAATTTGGTCTGTCGGGTTGAATGCACTCTTTGTGAGAGGAAATGTAGAGTATCTTTTTTGCCCTAAAGGTGGAGGATCCATTTGCGAAGTTTTGGGGGTTGAGCAAAGAAAAACAAGCCTCATGTACAATAACCCATTTTTACTATATATTTCTATGACATTTTTTTTTGATACCAAAGGAGAACAAAACAAACTAACTAACTATCCTGGGTGTTGACACACCTCTACAACCATCCACTAGTGCAATAAGTTCTTTTTACGTCAGTTAAAATTGATTTTATACGTCAGAATATTGTCTGACGTAAATATAGCTGACGTTAATAGTTAATATTTTAACGTCAGTTCTTTAACACAACTGATGTTAATGTTGTTAAAACTAACGTCAGTTCTGTTAAAGAACTGACGTTACAGGTTTTATTTTTAACGTCAGTTTCCTAATAAAATCGACGTTAATAGTGTACTGTATATTTTATAAAATACTATTAACGTCAGTTGTTTGATACAACTGACGTTAATGTTTTTTTTTTTAGAATTCAGTTTTAAAATATCACTCCCCTCAGCTATCCCTGCATTTAGTAAATATCCCGGTAACACAGAATATCACACACATTACAGAATTTCAAACACTACCCTTAAATTTCAATATTAACTAAAAGAAAAGAAATATACAAAGGAACAATGGGTGGACTTAAAACCGAAACCCATGTATAGGAAAAACATAACTATCTACAAGTATGTATATATTTATATATATATATATATATACTTTTATATATATATATATATATATATATATATATATATATATATATAAAACTCTATTTTGTCAAAACACAAATACCACTATCTCTATATATATATATATATATATATATATAAATGTTATTAATTAGTTTCTAAAGTCTAACAAAAAACTATTCATCTAAGTATTGCGGAGGTATCTTGTCAATTCCTTTTTCAGCCGCATACTTGAAGAAGAATTCTGCCAAGTGCATCCTCAAGTCTCTAAACTCATCTTTTTGAAGAGGCAATTGGTTGTTAAATGCCTACACACGTTCAAATAATAACAATAACATTAACGCAAGTCATCACCAAAACTATAATATATAATTTAACAAGTTGTTTAAATATTACCTTCTTCCATCCATCCGTAATAGATGCAGAGACTATGTTCATCATATGAAGCATCACATAATAGCCGCACGACCACCCGTCAGGTTGAAATCGAGACTACAAACAAAATTAATTTCAATGTCAGTTAAATATACATACAAATTAGTAATTATAATATTAATTATTTGATAAATAAACTACCAAACCTTGAGGATAATCCAATCAGGATTTCCTTTAGCCTTAGAATTCCTGCTTCTCCCGTTGGCATAACTTATGCTACTCGCCTTCAGCGCGCTATCATAAACAAATAATCATGTCAATTAACAAATTCATATATCATGTGTGTAATAAACTAAAAACAACTGATATTAAAACTTAAATTAAATTTAAGATTAGTTACTTACGTATTTACAGCTTCCACCACCTCCTGTGGCGGGTTTTGGTGGAGAGTGAAGAAGAATATGACAGTATGCCTAGACGGGTGAAGTACGAGCAACAGCCAATGGTTATTCATACAGTAGGGAGCCAGATATAATTCTTTCCGATGTTCTCCCATCAAGTTCCCTATGTATTTACTTAATTCACCGCCAACAAAGAATTGAGGCATAAGGATTGACAGTCTAAGAAGCCATAAACTGATTTGTAGCCCTTATCAAGCCGAAGACGATGGAGATACCTAAGATATGAAAAGGTGTGGATGTTAATTACATAATATATATATTGAAATTAAAATAAATTACTAAATGGAAAAATACCAAAAATAAATAAGTTATAAAATTAAAATTAATTTACGTGCACCAGAGACTCAAAACCGTGCTGGCCATCCACACGTTATCTCTGCAGGCGTGCCCGAGATCTTCACCATAGAAGGAAAATATCCTCTCTTGATTTGGGCGTGCCACCAATCCATCGTGCTCCAAGGGACATTCAAAAATCTCAAAGGCATAATCCTCACCAAGTGAGAACAAACGAGTGACAGGTGACTGCGACACCGACGTCGACTTGAAAAAATAAAATAGATAAGTTGTTGATAATTAAAAAAACACAAGTAATTATTTGACGAATTTGGACATTAATAATGAATACATACCTTTGTTACCATTTTGAGCTCACGGCGTTTGAAGTCCAACTCAAGCTCACGCCTTTGCATTTCCAACTCAGACTCACGACGTTGGACTTCCAACTCCCGCTCCCTAGCTGCCAATGTAACACTCCGATTTTCACTGTTTCAAAATAATCGAAATGCGAACGATTATTGTATAGATTTATATGAGTATTAGAAAATTATTTTAAATAAACGGAGTTCATCAGTCAATCCTACTTGAATGTAGGAAGCTACGATTAAAATTAAGGTTGAAACGACGGGCGAATCCCTACCGCTATTTTTTTCAGCGACAAGTATATTTATACTGCTCAAAAGACCTAATTTTAATTCTTGAACGAAAGACTTCAGGTTTTTATTTTATTTCCTACAACGCTGTATTTTTAGAATTATTTCAGAATAAAATAAAATAATTTACGTTTTTCGGGCGTAATACGTAATCGGGTGAGCGGCAGAATGGATTTCGGAGTTTCCAAGAGCAGATGAAGAGTTTATCTTAGGATTTTGAGATGATTCATGGGGATGAATCATACTTTTAAGTTTAGAAGGTTCTACAGGGTTAAAGTGAAAATTTATGAATTTTACGCTTCAGTCCCTGAACTTTCTGTTAATTACACTTTGGTCCCTAAGTTAGTTTCTAAGTTTTTCAAGTGAATTGGGCCAGAATCCTTGCTCCCAATCTCTTATTGGACCGTGTCTATGAAGCCCAAATTGCTTGTCCATGGATTAATTCCATGAAACCCATTTGAAACCCTACAAGTTTCCTATATCATGCTTAAGCTTAAATCTTTTGGTGGGCCCCACAAAGATGAATCCAAGACCAAATTTATTAGGCCCATGCGCAAGCCCATGAGGGAGAAGGGGCTGCCCTCATCATTTTTGGATGAGTCAAGAATGTTCTAGAATGTTCCACAAAGTTCTACATTCTTCTACAATATTCCACTACATTCTACAATCTTCTCAACTCTTCTCAAATGTTCTAGGTTTTTATTAAAACATCTCAAGAAGAAAATCAGCCAAGAATAGTCAAGATAAGACCACATTTAATGTGGCAAATGGTCATCATTACAATTTATTGGCAATTTGCAAAATAGTCCTTATACTTTTGGAATCTTTGCAAAATGGTCCCTAGGAATTATTTGCACTTTAATCCTTTGAAAATCCACCTCCTTTCTCCTAATTCCTTCAAAAGTGGTGCAGCCCACATCCTTATAAATATGCCTTCACTTCATTATTTGACATTTTCACACTTTGCACAAAAACTACTCAAAAGTTCTAAGTTCATAAGCCTTTTAGCATCATTTTGTGAAGCAAGTCTTTGGATCTTCACTTGTTTTTGATCTTCAAGAGGTGAAGCCTATTCTTCTTCCTTAATCATATCTATTTTCTTCAATAAATTTCTTGATTCAAAGTCTATTTCATCTATGTTCATCACTTTTAAGTTTCTAGATCTAGAACTTTGAAAATTCATAACTAATTCTAGAAAAATCCTTTTGGCATGAAACTAATTGCTATGATCTTATAATCATCTCTATTATCATCATATAGAAGCATATGATCATGAGAAATTTCCTTCCTTGATTTATGGAATGGGCCGAACCTAGGAGGATGGGTTTGGTAGGATTTTGTTCATGTGTTGTCATGTATGATCATGTATTCCATATGACATGTATGTCTACACACTCTAATCCATGATTATTTTATTAAAATAAAAATCTTTACTCAAAAATCTCTATGTTGGCCGAACCCCAGCCCCATGAACATGTTAAGGCCGAATCTAAGTATATGAGAGTTAGGAAGTTGTGAGTTTAAAATTTAGTTGTTTAGCCACCAATCCATGATCTTGGTTGATTAAGGACCATTAATCTATGACTTAATCATGATTATAAATTTTAAGGATTTTGCACCCTAAAAGTCAGCCCTTGACCGAAACCCTAACCCTAAAGGTTAGAGGATTTTGTTTCAAATTTTAGTCTTGTAATAAGTAATCTATGTTAGTTAAGACTCCAGTAACTAGGATCCAAAAGATGGCATTAAGAAGATAATCCTAAACCTATTTTCTAAGTCTTGGCCGAACCTAGCCCTAAAGTGTCATAGATGGTTGTTAGTTGATTAATTATAGTTATGTTGTTTGGTTGAAGGTGGTTGTGTTAACTCGTGGCGGGATAACAAGGATCGTCGTGTACGTGTTTCCGGTGATAACTCAGGTGGGGGGAAAAACCATTTCATCGTCGGAAATCGATAAGTATTATATTATATAATAATTGTGTAGGGTGACCTAAACCCTACTAGTAGTCTAGAAATCGACAAGACCAAAATCACATTGGAAACCTTTTCTGTAAAACCAATGGTGATTCGGGGATTGTAGGTTTATCGAAATTAAGGTTGATTTTATGATATTGAGGATGTGTGGCTTTATTACTTATTTGATTTGATTGTGATATGTTGGTTGTGATAATTTGCTCTGTGTGATATTTTATGATGTTTGAATATTTTGTTGATATTGTGTTATGCATGATCTGCCTGGTTTGATAAATTGCTTAGTTGATTTTAAGGAAATATATATATTGCTCGAAGGTATTTTGTCTGGGTGAGAGTTTTGAATATGAATTAGACATGCCTCGCTATTATTTTATAGAAGTGATGTGATATAGAATGTAAGTGGAGGTTGTGAGGAAAAGCTTGAGGTACTAGGTTGCTATTGATAAAAGTCAGTGAGAATCATACCATGCTTATGCACTATTTCCTATTAAAGATTAGGGAATAGTGGCGCACCGAATTATAAGGTCTTTTATGCTTATATGCTATTTCAAATGGGGGTAATAGTGACGCATATCGTGCTTATGCACTATTTCCTACGAGAGGTAAGGGAATAGGGGCGCACCGAGTTATTATTTATTATGTGCTTATGTGCTATTTCCAATGGGGGCAATAGTGACGCATATTGTGCTGATGCACTATTTCCTATGAGAGATTAGGGAATAGTGGCGCACCGAGTTTTGACCCTAAATAGTTCTAGACTACTGACTAGTGTGACAGGAGTATAGATTGCCATATTAGTATAAATGTTGAATTACAGGAGTTGAAAGTAGAGGGTGATATCGTAATTTGAGGATGATTGTTAGTTAGGTGTGATGTGTGTGGTTGACGGTTATTATAGTTAGGTGTGATGTGTTAGGTGTGATTCTTTTCCGCTTTGATGATAGAACTGTTTCTTATCCCCTATATCTTTCTGTGTGTTGTATTTTATTTCTGATGTGATCGTACGAGAAGACCCGAGGGAGGAACCAATTGCCGAGGAGTTAGATGGAACTCCGTATGAACCGGATGCTGGAGGTCGAGCTGTGATTCATGACGATTAGAATATAGACATTATGGCCAGTGTGTCTAAAGAGTATTTATAATTCCGCTAAGTATGTCTGTAGTGAAGTTTATGCCTGTAAGGGATCCTACTAAGAGGATACCCTCAACAGTGTTTTGGTAATGTAATAAATAAACGTGTGTGTATTTATGTAATATAGTTTTGGTGTGTTTTATATCTGCATAAGTTATATAATTATTAATTAAGTTTTAGATTTTACGTATTTTCAACAGTAAACACGCGATTAAGTAAATAAATATTAAGGTTTTAATGTAATAATACAATGGGGCACAACGGGGTGTCTTAGCCAACCCACCGTCCTCCACATGTGCCCTACTATAACTATCTTTTGTGCTCACATGTGAAGGGTTGGCATGTCCTGGGTGTCCTGGGATGAATCGACGGAGGAAAGCTCTCTAACAAGCGCCTGCTTGAATTCTGGGTTGGATAGGAAGCTTGTCATCAGATGCGTTGTAATAGCAGGGTTGGAGAAGAGCTGCTGAGTCATGGATTCCAAAATTGATGCCTCATCAACGACCCGCTTACGTGAAGCAGACTTGCCATAATATTCTCTGATGGTCACGTTCCCAGGAACATCGATAACCCAACCAGGATGGTCTTTCTTGCCTAGAGCAGTCATCAAGACGTCCCGCCGTCCAGAAGGGATGAATGAGCCTTGGGAGCATTGTGCTATAAGATCCATCTACAATGAAGAAATGAAAAAATGTGCAAGTGAAAAGTGTTAAAAATATCTATACAAATATCAATTGAAATGAAGTTAATTATTTACTTACAATCTTATCTGCCACTTCGCGAGTGGCATCAACTTTAAAAGATCGTGTCTTTGTCATGCGGCCGGCTAACCAGACATCCTCACGGTCGATGTCCGACGGAGGACTTAATGGTGTGCCCTAAGGCACCTCTCCTCTTTCTGTCCTAGCAGCATGCTCTTCCTGCTTCACCCTCAGCCTATCCGCCATCATCTCCTCGATCCGAGTCTCGTACCCACCCTGAGACATGGTGTGGCGGTGGACGTTCTTCGCCTGATTTTGCCTACCCTTCTTTGCCTTAGTCTATTCAAACAAAAACACATAATTAAATACAGTTAAATGATCTATAAGAAGCATACAAAATTAACTTAATCAACCAACCTAAAATTCTTCATCTTGTCGACTCCTAGCAAACATATCCCAAGTATCCTTATCAATCCAGGGATAATCCGAGAACATCTTATCAAGCCGATTCTTCACAGATACATAGTACCTGGTAAGATCATGCTTGAACCCATTCCAGCGCTTCGATGCCATTTTCATACATTTCGTACCATGATCCTCCTCATTCGGCACAGTGCAAGCTACCTACACATTAAATACATAACAACTGGATGGATTATAACTCGGATAATTATCTAATAATGTAAATCAAAAGAATGTAAAGGTAAAATACCGTGATAGCCTCCCAAATATGATCCTTAACGTTATGTGGAACGTTATTCCAATGGTTGTAGTTGATGCTAACGTGCTGCTTCGCTTGTAGAAACACCCATTTTTAAAATTCTTTAGCACGGGGTCCCTGGGATGTTAGATTAGCATCAAAGTACACCTCAAGCTTCTATCCGCTTTGCCTGGCCTTCTCTAATTTCTTCAAAGTCGTGGCTCCTCTACCCCGTTTCCTCTGAGACTGTGATGTCTGTATGGACAAAAAAAATTATAAAATAGAGGGTTGTAACATTATAAACTTACATTAAAAAGAAGGACTGAAGATAGTATATAACATGTAAACTTACACTAGAATCAGGCGTAGGCGCGATCGGGTCCTGCATAGGCCCCACAGGGTCCTCCCATGCATGTGAGCCATCCGACTGATCCATATGTATGCCTGTTCAGAAACAATATATATTTATTAAAATAGGTTATTACTATTAGGAACATTCCTTTGAGTAAATTCTATAAATTCTCCCACCCCTTTCAAATACTCAGCACTAGTGCGCTTACAACCCATCCAACTACGATCCATAACTAGATAGGTTCTGTATATATACAAAACAAATATCCAATATAAGGACAATGCGGGAGATTGAAAACTAGTTTTTGAAATCCTAATTGAAAACTAGTTTTTGAAATCCCATCAACCATGTATATCTTATTTGACTAACTGATTAAAACAAAATTTCCACGGTAATCTCACATCATTCTTCTCATCAAGCAGGCAACAACACATATTAGGACTATTGCTATATCTAGTACTATAACCACTCAGCCATAAGAATCGATCAAGAGAGCATGATATATACAAGCAAGGCGTTTAAAAATTATTTCAAATTTATACCATTTTCAGGTTTCTTAAGACAAAAGAAATAAGCAGATGAAGATAAATTAACAAAACAGAATTCCAATGAGAAATATATTGTTGATGTCACATGCTACAAGAAACTCTAAATTTCTTCCCATTTTGAAATAGGTCATGATAGCAGAAGAAAAACAAAAGAAAACACAAAACCTATGACCAGAAATAGAGACATTCCAAACAACTCAAACTCACAGTTTCAAGTTTCAACTACAGAGACTACAGTTTCAACATACACTCAAAACCAAAAATAAAAAAATGTGCCCTAAAGACTCACCAGAAATAGGTGCTCGTGTGGTGGTGGGGAGGGGAGCTCGAGTGGTGGCCAACGTTCGATGTGGTTACTGAGAGTAGAGGGACAAGGAGACAGAGTTAGGGTTAAGAGTGAGCGGGAAAGACAGAGTTAGGGTTAAGAGTGTACCTCACGGTGGTGGCGAAGAAGCCCTCGCGGTGGTTGCGGTGGAGAGGAGCTCGCGATTAGGGCAGAGTGAGAGTGAGCGTGATGAAAAGAGAAGAACAGAGACGTACAGAGCGAAGTGAAGAAGCCGAGCGGGTGTAAACGTTATAATCAAAAATAAGACAACAGTTTGCGTCAGTTGTTTAATACAACTGACGTTATAAGTAATTTTTAACGTCAGTTGTCTTAAACAACTGACGTTAAAAGTCATTGTTTAACGACGGTTGTTTTAAACAGCCGACGTTAAAAATAAATATTTTTTATTTTAAAAACACTTTTAACGTCATTTGTTGAAGACAACTGACATTAAAAGTGTCTGCAAAAACATTAATTCCTTTGACTACCATGCTACTTACCCATGCACCTTGTAACTTAATCCTCTTAATGAACATTAAGTTTATAGATCAGTTTTGAAGAAAATCAGGTAGTCTCTCTTCTGTATATAAAGTACCATTCTTCTGTATCAATCAGTAATACACCCTCTCTTCTTTTCCTCTATATTTCGTGTGTTTTCTATTCCTTCACAATATGGCTCTATCATATTTGAGACTTTTGTTATTTCTTCCTATACCTAGACTTAAAGGTTTCTGTCTTAATGGTCAAAAAACTTCTGAGGTTGAGTAAATCACATAACATGGATGGTAAGGTTGAGTGAATCACATAATGCGATTCCCTCACTTTATTTCATCCCCTTCATCCCTTTCACCCTGCTTTCACAGCAAGTGATCGTGGATTCAGATGGAGCATCAAGGAATTCAAGTGAGGGAGGGGATGCATCCATTGGAGTTTCTGAGGACAGGATTGAGAAGAAAATGACATTGAAGCAGAAACTTTTTTATATTTTAGGGCTATGTTGCAGAAATTTTTTATCTTTTAATCATGTAATTGTAACTTATGAATCGCTTCAATGAGATACGATTTGATTGTACATATAACTTGTTTTATGTTAAGTGTTTATTTATTTTAATTTGCACAAGAATCTGTTTACTAATTCAAGCTAATTAATTAAGATTAAAAATAAACTTGTTTAAAAAAAAAGATTAGAAATAAACTGCACTTTAACGTCAGTTCATTACACAACTGACGTAAATAGTGATTTAATATTTACAAAACTGCCACCGTCTCATTTTTAACGTCAAACATATGGTCAACTGACGTAAAACGTTCCCGTATATTACATTATTTCCACTAGTGCTACGTGTTCATTCTATTTTTAAGGGTATTGCCAAACTGACTCTAAAAAGATTGAGAAAGAAAAATCTAATTGAACCCTTAACAAGAGATAAGGCAGCAAGGTGCTTCGCAGGCCTATGTCATTTGGATACAGGATGACAACTACCTAAACTGCATCACAAAGTCTTATTATCTTGGAAACTGAATTCCTGGAAGGCTTTTGATGAAGGAAGCATTAAAGTGTTTACAATATACCTGTGAACACCCCATTTTGACCGGGTTCACTAAAAATTTCAAAAAATAATAAAATAAAAAATTTGTAAAGAAAATAAAAATAATAAAAATAATAAAATGATTTTTTAACCCATTTCATCCTCCCCAACAAACCCTAGCAACCACTTTATTTTGAATTAGAATTTAATTCTTGTAGATGAGGCTTGGTAGATTTTGATTTCAAATCAGAGATAGAAATCTTAATCTTTGCATGTTTTTAGGATCATGATCAGATTTCAATCTTAATATTGGCGGGATTTTAGGATCAAGATCCGAGGAATGGGCATTATAAAAATCACAACAGCAGAAAAGAACAAGCACGGGGAGAGGAAAAGGAAGAAAAAGGGAAAAAGAAGAAGTTGGTTCTTCTTCTTCCTATTTAAAAAACCACGTTCTACCCCATTTTCCATTCTCTCTTGTTTTTCTGGCCTTCATTTTTTATCAGATAGACATCATTCCTCTCATCCCTCTCCTTCTTCCTCTCATCTCTCTCAAAACTCCATTCCTTTCTTTCCACCTTGCTGAACCGCACCACCACCATCCCAGCAGCCACACCAACCATCTCCTACTTTTGACCCTCAACACCAGTCAACCCCCAACCGACCAGAACCACTGCCAACCCCAAGCCGCCATCGTCCCAGAGCAGTCAGCCCGTGAAATAGAACCACCGTCCCACCGCACCGATCGCGCGTCGCGGTCATTGGAGGAGGTCGTCTCGTCGTTTGATTTTTCACTCACCCACCTTGACGTTTCAGAGGAGGGAAGCTTTCTCACCCGCTCCTCTCTTCTCACCGCTTCAACTCGCGTCGGAGTCGCCGTGCCAAGGCTCCTCCTTGTACAGCTCCAAGGAACAACAACGCTTACCACCACGCCTACTCCATCGCGCCGGTCTCCATTTAAGGCTCCCGATCCAAGCCGCCGCATCACTGTCTTGATCCCTTTCTCTGTTCTCACGCACACAGGTAGAAGAGGAAATGCCTCTCTGCAATGTTTTATTTTTATGTCTGTCCTGATACATTGTATTGGGTTTTAGTAGCCTTTTGGTTTTCCTTATTTTTGTTTTATTATCTCTTTTTATTTATTTCTGGATAATTATTTTGGATTAGTTATTGGACTTGAACCCAAACTAGGTGGGTTCAACATGATTTTTTTTTTAAAAAAGAAAGAACTGGGCTAATCAAAAGTGTATGAAACTAGATTTGATCTTCTTGTTGAAATAAACAAAATAGAATGAGGTAAAAAAAAAGAAACATTTAAAAAATTTTGGGATTGCTTTGTGAGAGTTTTCACACTCAATTCATTAGATATGAGATAGCTTAGTGGACGTATCCGCCATGTTCTATCTCGTTTAGGAGTTTTCGATAAAAAAAACCAACAATCAAAATATTTTCTACAAGAACTACGTGACTTTAAGTTTCCCATCGAAGCAGGGAATACGTAGGAGCGGGATTAATCATCTCGTCAAGCCAAAATTAATTTTTCCATTATTTTTGTGTTCTTTTAATTCGTTTAATGTGGATAATTAATTAATAATTTATTTAATATTTTTGGGTTGCTCTATGACAAGTGTCATGCTCAATCCCCTAGCTTCGAGGTTGCCCTATGGACTTACGTGCTATGTCCAACCTCATTTAGGATTTATCCATAATTTTTAAAAATGCAAAAAAAAGGAACAACAAAGAAACGTAAAATAAAAAATATTAATAAATAAATAAATAAATTCTTCCTTGTAAATATTTTTGGGGTAGAAAACTAAATAAATTAATTTTGCACAATTAATTCAAGGTACCATTCGTAGGATGGGTGATGTAGGGTGCTTAACACCTTCCCTACTCGTAACCGACTCCCGAACTCGGCTTGGTTTCAAAGATCATTTTTTTAAGGTTTTCCAATTTTTCCTAAATTAAATAAAATTGGTGGCGACTCTACTTTTCCATAAAATTTCTTTTTATCGTCGTCCTCGTCGTAATTTTTGGTTGCGACAGATGGCGACTCCACTGGAGACATTTCAAGAGTCAAGCCTAAGTAATGAGTTGTGCATTTTGGTATTTATTGTTTACCCCTTTTTATTGTTTTCTTTTCTTTTATTTATTTATTTATTTATTTATTATTATTATTATTATTTTGATTCCTTTTTGCTTTAATAATCATTTTTACACTAGGATAGAAGACCATGGTATTTGTTGTTTGCTTGTCTCGTAGGTTCAAGTAGTTTTGGATTGTACAGGTTTGTATGCCTCCAGCACACACAACACCGACACTCATTTTCACACACTTTCAGCTCTATACCCGAGCTTGTGGGACCTTAAGGATTAGGCGGTGACTCAGCATTGTCATTGAAGGCCTAGAGCCTCTCTGATATTTGTTGACTCACCACTCGGATTGTTACTAGTGTCATGGACTAATCATCCTGGAGGGTTTATCCCTACTTGTGATTAGGTTCATGAACTAGGTTCTTGACAAGGGCAATCTGGGGACCATGACCTTTAGAAGTCTAGACCCGTCCTAAAGTTTATACTCCTAAATTGACTTATTAGCCCCTCAACTTAGAAGTTGCCATCATAGGTACCCTTAATTAGGTCCTACCTCTTAAGACAATTGGAGACGTACCATATCTCCCTTGTGTTTTTCTATCCATTTACTTATTTATTTATTTTTACTTCATTTCCCTTTGTGTTTTAACGAATGAATAATGAATAAATAAAATACATATTATATATTTCTTTTTTTTTGTAAAATAATATTTTTATTTTTTTAGGGTGATTCTTTTTTGTGAAGGAAAGACACTATCTGTGTAGCAAGAAACGAAAATGTCTAACTCTAGCAATGCAATTGGCCTGAAGAAGAATATTAGAGTTGACGTGAAAATCAATGATGTGAAGACTTTAATGGAAATCAGTCGCTTGATGCCAAAAGAAGTATGTTCTGAGTTTACAAGCAAGTATGGGAAGATTTTGGACTTATTACACATACATGTAGATGCTTTGGGCTTGAGTGCTTTGGCCCAATATTGGAACCCGAATTTGAGGTGTTTCGAGTTGCCGAATTTGGATACGACACCGACTATAGAAGAATATGCTTACATGCTACGGATGCCTCTTCCAAGGGAGTTTCGTGTTTATTTCTATTATGGGCAGCATGTCAGTGATGGGAAGGTAGAAGAGTTGTTGGGAGTTCTACCGAAGCCATCAGACAAAATGGAAATAGGAGCTATCAGAGGTCTGAGGCGAAGATTCCTTGAAGTTTATCTCCAGGAACTGGCACGACAAAATAATTGGGCTATCTTCAAGCGGGTGTTAGCTTTAACCATTTATGGGCTGGTGCTTTTCCCCTTTATACCAGACATGGTGGATTACGCAGCCTTGGATGTTTACTACAAGGTCGAAGAATATACTGTGAACCCTGTTCCCGCAATTTTGGTAGAAACATTCCTATCATTGTAAGTTTGCCATGAAAATCAACAAGACAAATTACGATGTTGTGCACAAATGTTGTTTGTTTTGATCGTGACTCACATGTATGCTCGAAATTATGTTAGTTGGATTGATGACCCTTTGAGGAGATTCCATCACATTCCGATAAAGCCGCACAAACCCAACGAATGGAGACGAGAATTTGATGACGTTGATTCGAAAGCTTTTTGCTGGATGCGTCCTTGGTATAAAGGAAATACAGTCATCTTCAGTTGTGGGAATTTCTCGAATATTCCTTTGATGGGACCAAGGGGCTTCGTGTCATATTCTCCGGCACTTGTGATTCGACAATTGAAATGGACTCAACAGGAACCACTTGAAGAAGTGTTAGGTGGAATTTCGTTCTTATATCAAGAATGCGAGGTTGTCAAGAATACAACAATAGCTGTTATATTCGCCTAGAGCAACATCAAGGTACTGGGATCCAGTGAGTTGGGAAGGCAAATTATTTCTCGTACTAAAAACTACGAGGCATGGAGGAAAGCAAGGAGAGACAACCTTGTTATTTCGAAACCAATCCCGCACGAAGATGAAAATCCGCAAATGGAAGCAGAAATGTTAAAGAAGATCGAGATTATGTTGGCCCAGATAGGAGTGCTAGAGGAAAAGAATGAAACAGATCAAATCACCATCGTCACGCTCCAACACCAAATCCAGAAGTTAAACATGAGGATAGAACATTTGAAAGATGAATGTGCCGATGCATATGAAGCCGCAACTCCATCAAAGAGAGCAAAGAAGGGGAATATGAAAGATTCAGAAGCCTTAACTCATGCTGAGCGCTACTTTGATGAAGGTTGGAATGCAGCTGCAACTATACGCGAATCATTGAAAAAATCGCAAGAGAAAGAGCAACAGTTATGGATGAGGTTCCGGATGTTCGAAAGGGAGAAAAAACAATATGAGGATGAGATCAGACAATAGGAAGAATGGCTAGAGAACTGGGAATCCGTGGCAAAAGATTTGAAGGCTGACAGAGATGCTTGGAAGAAAAGATATGAACACCTCTCAGGAAGTTTGCAATACCATACCTATCAGTTTGTGGGTCACCTCGAGGAAGCACTAGTCCAAACTCGCATGAATGACTGATCTACAATACCTGCAAAAGTAGCTCGCTTCATGAAGTATTGTAGGGGCCTTGCTAGCGGATTCAAAAGGAAGACTTTAAAACTTTTGATGTAATTCTGTTAGATGGGAGACATTGTATTTTCTCTTCAAAGAAATAAAAGCCTTTTTAGGGGTTACATCTATCAATGAATTCTTCTCTATCTTATGGTGTGTTACAAGTAGGCCTGTATGATTGCATTGCTAGTGAATGATGCTATCTATTGAGGGACACATGTTCCCATGGATTTGTCATCAACCACGCATTAACCTAAGGGGGATGTGCCCCTAGAGTTATGTGTCGGGGTGAAGTTGCTTGCTACAAAAAATGGTTTTTCGAAGCATACTTTTATCTTTCTTTTAATAATAATAATAATGCCAAAAAATTATATATATATATATATATATATATATATATATATATATATATATATATATACATACTATAAAATAAGGGGGTTACTTATTAGAATAATTGACGATTTTTCGTAACAGAGCTAAAAACACGAATTTGATGGTTCGAGAATCATTGCGCGACCTAAGAAAGACAATACCAATCAAACCCGAGTTTACAACACAAGATCCCGGACCAGGATGGCTGCCAACAATCCTGAGACAGGAAGGAACTTGAGTTTAGAAGTAGACGAAGTGAGGGGAAGGGTGACTGAAATCTCTGAAACTCAAGCAAGGTTGGAGGCTATACTACAGGATATGAGGGAATCTCTTAGTAGGCTTAGTGCAAATAGAAGTGGAAACGAAGATGACCCATATGTGAGCGTACAGCCGACCCTCTCCATGGTAATGGCCCCAATGTTTTCAAACATAAACCATAGATTTACTCAGGGAATGTAGGGTTACACGGAACCCATAGTAATCCCCATCGGGGAAGGATATCGCCCCATCGAGAATGTGTATCATGAGGCTGCTGGCTATACATGGGAAATACCCCATGCATTCATTCCTGAACAATCAAGAGGAGTCCAGTTTGGACCCGATAAGATAAAGGAAGAGTGGATGGAGAAGGTAGAAGAACAAATAAAAGAGATCAAGGACTCAAATACTTATGGCCTTCTCAAGATTGAAGAACTTTGTCCTGCCACAAATGTCGTGATCCCTAAGGATTTCAAAATTCCCGATTTCTCCAAATATGACGGAAGTGGGAACCCACGATTCCATTTGATTAGCTATGCCACCAAAATGGCCATCTGGTCTAAGGATGACAAGTTCCTTATTGACTTTTTCCATGAAAGTTTGACCGGAATCGCACTAGAGTGGTACCTTCAGTTAGACCATTCTAAGATCTCTCGGTGGACAGAATTAGCCGATTTGTTCATGGATCAATACAAATTCAATTTGGACATAGCTCCGACCCGTGAACAATTGACTACAATGCAGAAGAAGAGTGATGAATCCTTCAAACAGTATGCACAAAGGTGGAGGAGTTTGGCAGCTCAGGTTCAGCCGCCACTGATGTTGTCCGAAATGTGCTCATACTTTTTGGGAACCTTGGGATCCCCCTTTATCGGAGCAATGGCAGGAGTAGCTTATAGGGATTTCTCTGACTTGATTGCTGCAGGGGAAAGAATTGAAATCCTAGCCCGAGCTGGGAAGTTTCCAACTGACATGGAAGGCAGTGCATCCAAGAAGGGGTTCCAGCCCAAGAAGAAGGAAGCAGAAACAAATTATGTGCAACACCAGCCAAACTTTGGACCTCGACATGTCCCTTCATACCCAAGGTACCAAGCACCATATCAGATCCAAACACCATTTTACCCACCTCAACAAGCCTCGCCAACCATCACCCAGCCACAAAACCAAATAAATAACATCCCTACCCCTCAACCATACAACCCCACTCGCCCAACATATACTCATTATCCACCTGTACCTCAACAAAACCATCCAAGCTACCCTCGACCTCGCTCAAATTTTCCAAATCAAGGACGTTCCCAATATCAAAATCTGCCTCCTTTCCCAAGAATGTCTATCTCCAATGCAGATTTGTTCAAACAACTATTTGATCGTCACCTAATCGCTAGAAACCCGTACGACCCATGGAACCACCTTTCCTTGCTTGGTACAATTCAAACTTGACTTTCAAATATCACATGGACGCCCTGGGATATTCCATTGAAGAATGTGAGGCCTTTAAGACAACAGTAAGAAAATTGATTGCTTGTGGAAGATTGGGTTTCGAAGAAGATTCTGAGCCTAGCATTGTTAATAACCCAATCCCAAACCATAATGCGGGAAATAGCGTGAATAACTTGGAAGTGAAAGGGCCTCAAGTCAAGAAGGTTTTGGTATTGCGAACCTCGATGCAAGAAGTATTCGCAGGGCTCAAGAAAGCAGGATATGATATTGTTGCACCGGTGAAGCTGATCGGAGAAAAAGAGAAGTATGATGGTGATTTAAGTTGTGATTATCATCATGGGCAGGTAGGGCATGATATCAAAACTTGTTGGGACTTTAAGGTCCGAGTCCAAGGATTACTTACCTTGGGGGTGATCCAAGCTAGGCGAGGTACGACTGAAGAAGTTAGTGTGGTTGAAAAAGTCGTGCTCCGGATACCACCTATGAATGATGCACCGGCACCAGAAAAAGTGATTGTAAAGGTGAAAAAGCCAACTCCTTTTGCTTATAATGATACACACGCTGTACCCTGGAATTATGAACAGAAAGTTGAGCTAGTAGGAGGGGCGGGAGAAACTTCGAAGGCCCAGGTTACTAATGTTGTGAGAATTGGAGGCATCACAAAGAGTGGGTAATACTATGACCCGGTAGAAGAAGAAGAAGCAAGGAAGAATACCAAAGATGAAGGAAAAGAGAAGGAAGAAGAAGAAGAAGAGTTCCTGAAGATCATGAAGCAAAGTGAATACGACGTGATGGAGCAGTTGAAGAAAACGCTGGCAAGAATATCCCTTTTGTCGCTTGTCCTCACATCAGAGATGCATCATAAGGCATTATTGAAGGTGTTGAATGAACCTTATGTTAATCGCGACGTCACGCCAGAGAATGTAGTAAACATGGTGGATCCGGTGAGACGGATCAACATGATCAATTTCTCGGAAGATGAGGTGTTTTTGAAGTTTAGAGGTAGTCCTAAGGCACTCCACATTACCCTAAGGTGCAAAGGATTTGTGATTGCGAAGGTGCTTATAGGTGGTGGCTCGGCATTGAATGTGATTCCGTTGTCCACTCTAGAGCAGCTAAACATAGGCTTGACGGACTTGACACCCCAAGAGATGATTGTACGAGCCTTTGATGGGACAGCAAGAGGGATCTTAGGGGAAATAACTCTGCCCCTCGAAGTAGGGCCTAGTTGTTTTCATTTTCTCTTTCAAGTCATGGAGATCAAGCCGGCTTATACCATGCTCCTAGGAAGGCCTTGGATTCATGAAGCTGGTGTTGTTCCATCAACATTGCATCAGTGTCTGAAATATATTCAGGATGAGGCTGTAATTACCATCCGCGGTGAAGAGGAAATCATGCTTTCAAAGCCTGTTTCGGTACCATACGTAGAAAGTGCAGAGCAGGTCAAGGATGACTCCCTACGTAGTTTTGAAATCCTGAAGCCAGAGAGCAAGAAGGAGGAGCTGCCAATACAAAATGTGAATGAAGTGGCAGTCCGTATAATGGAAAGGAACGGGTATCAGAAATGAAAAGGCCTAGGGGAAAGCCTCCAAGGGATCCCTCAACCGATTGCAGCAGTTACAAGAGATGGAAGACATGGACTAGGATACAATCCTTCTCTAGCAGAAAGTATGAAGTACCTGACTCTCAGAGGCAAGAAAGAAGAAAGAAAGGAATTTAATTATATTCCCCACTTGACATATACTTTCTCAGCATCAACTGAAGTGATCTCACCAAAAAAGTTGACTTCCCCTCATTTCACTATCAGTGCACTTGAAGAGGAGCAAGCAAGAAACCCTGTTATTTATCTCTCTGCTGACAATGAGGTCCTAGGCAATTGGCATTCTGAACCATTTGTTGATGTTATTTCCATAAAGTAATTACCTTTTTGTATCTCGTATAAACTGATGTTTACTTTAGTTGAGAAATGAATGAAATGAGTTAGTATGATTTTTCAGCATTTTTCTTGGTGTCTTCCTTTCTCTACCCTTTTTATCTTACCTCAATTGCGTTTCATCCTTGCCTATATTTCTCTTGTTTCAAACATCTTCTTTCAGGAACCTCACCACAGTCGAAGGTTTGTCTCACAAAAGGAACCTTGAAACCTCATTTATTGATTCCCTTGCGGCTGTTGACGAAGACCATTCTGGGATTAGTGAGGAAGAAGAAGCCATTGAGGAATTTACAAAGTCGATAGAGCGCTCAGAAAATGGGTTCACTTCAAATGATGAAGTTATAGAAGTGATTAATATGGGGATCGAGGAAGACAAGAAGGAGTTGGAAATAGTGGATAATCCAGAACGTGCAGAAATGGTCATGCTATTTAAGGAGTTCCTTGATGTGTTTGCATGGTCGTACAAAGATATGCCAGGATTGGATCCAGAGATAGCATCACATAAAATCCCACTGTACCCAGATACGGTGGTGAAGAAACAAAGGTTGAGGAGGATGCATCCAGATATGTCACTAAAGATCACAGAAGAGGTAACTAAGCAGTTAGAAGCCGGGTTTGTGGAAGTGTCGAGACACCCAGAGTGGGTTGCTAATGTCGTACCATTACCAAAGAAGGATGGAAAAGTAAGAATGTGTGTGGATTACAGAGATCTGAACAAAGCAAGTCCAAAGGATGACTTCCCATTGACTCCTATTGATGTCCTCGTATATAGCACAGCAAGGAACCACAGATTCTCCTTCATGGATGGGTATTCGGGATACAATCAGATTCTCATGGATGTCGATGACAAAGAGAAGACGACTTTCATCACCCCTTGGTGAACTTTTTGTTACAGAGTAATGCCTTTTGGGCTGAAGAATGCCGGAGCTACCTACCAGCGTGCGATGGTAACATTGTTCCATGATATGATGCACAAGGAAATAGAGGTATACGTGGATGACATAGTGGCTAAGTCTAAGGATGGGGAAAGTCATGTAGCAATTTTGCATAGGTTATTTGAGAGATTAAGGAAGTACAATCTGAGACTCAATCCCACAAAATGTGTGTTTGGAGCCTCAACTGGGAAATTGTTGGGTTTTGTGGTCAACAGGGAAGGAATACAAGTACAGCCCGAAAAGGCAAAGGCGATCAGGGACATGACAACTCCCAAGAATGAACGAGAAGTAAGGGGTTTTCTAGGGAGATTAAATTACATTACCCGATTCATTGCTAACTTGACAAGCACGTGCGAGCCTATTTTTAAGCTATTAAAGAAGAATAATCCGGGGAGATGGAATGAGGAATGTCAGGAAGCCTTTGAAAAAATAAAGGCTTACCTATTAAACCCACCAGTGTTGGTGCCGCCCGCTCAAGGTCGTCCTTTGATACTTTATCTCACGATCCTCCCATCCTCAATAGGGGCAATGTTGGGGCAACATGATGAGTCTGGCAAGAGAGAACATGCAGTTTACTATCCGAGCAAGAAGTTTAATGACTGCGAAGCCCGATACATGGCAATTGAGAAGACTTGTTGCGCATTGGTATGGACCTCCAAGAGACTCAGGCAATACATGTTATACTACACCACTTGGTTAATCTTTCGAATGGACCCTTTGAAGTACATCTTTGAAAGTCCTCACATGTCATTAAGGGTCTCAAAGTGGAAAATGAGATTATCATAATTCGATATTAAGTATGTGACCCGGAAATCCGTTAAGGGGAGTGCAATTGCTGATCACTTAGCTGAAAACCCTCTTGAGGGAGGATAGCCAATTATATCCGAGTTCCCTGATGGAGAGATATTGTCATTGGAATAAGGTGAAACAGAGGGAGATGATATGTGGAAGATGTATTTTGATGGAGCAGTTAACATGCATGGAAGCGGCATAGGAGCGGTGGTTGTCTCTCCGGAGGGCAAGCAATACCCAGTGGCTGTTAAGCTCGAATTTGAATGCACCAACAATATTGCTGAGTATGAAGCACGTGCCAGTGGATTACAAGCTGCAATTGGTCTTGGAATAAAACAGCTAAAGGTCTTCGGAGATGCAGCCTTAATCATTTATCAAGTCAACGGCGAATGGCAAACTAAAGATACCAAGCTTATCCCGTATCAGAAATACTTGACTCAGTTAGTTGCGAAGTTTGATGAGATTACTTTCTCGCACTTGACTCGAGACAAGAATCAATTTGCGGATGCTTTAGCCACATTAGCCGCTATGACAAAGCTGGGTCTCCAAATCACCGTCCAACCTATTCAAGTGAAGGTACAAGATGAGCCCGCATACTTTGCGCATGTGGAAGAAGAGCTCGATGGTAATCCTTGGTATCACGACATCAGGCAATATATGAAGAGTAGAACGTACCCATCTGGAGGAAATGAAGTAAACAAGAGGACGATTCGTAGATTATCAATGTCCTTTTACTTAGATGGCGAAATTCTATATAAGAGGAACTATGATGGGGTCCTCATAAGATGTGTTGATGCTCGTGAAGCTCGAACTATCATGACGGAAGTTCACGAAGGGATATGTGGAACACATGCCAATGGTCACATGATGGCACGCAAGATCCTACAAAATGGTCACTATTGGCTAACAATGGAAGCCGATTGTTTGGAATATGTCCGAAAATGCCGTAAATGCCAAATATATGCATATCATATCAAAGCTCCACCGTTCCAGCTACACGATATGGTGTCTCCATGGCCATTTTCTATGTGGGGAATAGACGTCATTGGACCAATCAATCCCAAGGCTTAAAACGGACATCGCTTCATCCTGGTTGCAATAGATTACTTTACTAAGTGGGTAGAAGCAGCATCATATGCCAATATAACTCAAAAGGTGTTTACCAAGTTCCTAAAAAGAGATATCGTTTGTCGCTATGGAATACCAGAAAGAATCATTACAGATAACGCTGCCAATCTTAATGGGGCGGATGTAAAGAAGTTATTAGAGACTTTTAAAATCAAGCACCATAATTCGACCCCATATAGACCTCAGATGAACGGGGCGGTAGAAGCGGCCAACAAGAATGTCAAGAAAATTGTTGCTAAAATGGTCGTAAATTATAAGGATTGGCATGAAATGTTGCCATACGCTTTGCACGCGTATCGTACCAATATACGATCAAGTATTGGGGCAACGCCTTTCTCATTGGTGTATGGAATGGAAGCTGTTTCTCCTATAGAAGTTGAAATCCCTTCATTAAGAGTGCTGATGGAAGCAGACTTGGAAGAATCAGAATGGGTGAAAGCTCGATACGATCAGTTAAACATGATTGAGGAAAAAAGATTGGTAGCCCTTTGTCATGGACAACTATATCAGAGAAGAATGGCTAAAGCCTTTAATAAGAAAGTCCGTCATAGAAGGTTTCAACCATGTGATTTGGTGTTAAAGAAAATACTTCCCAGCCAAGAAGATGCCCAAGGAAAATGGGCACCCAATTATGAAGGGCCATATATAGTAAAGCAGGCATGCTCAGGCGGAGCCCTGGTCCTAACAGATGAAAACAGACGAGAGCTACCGAGACCTGTAAACTCTGATGCCGTGAAAAAGTTCTATGCCTGATAAAAAGGGGAAAAAAAGGGGAGAGCCCGTTAGGTCGAAAACCCGCGAGGGCGACCTAAGCAAAAGTTAGGGCATAAATAAAATAAAATAAAAAAGAGGTCGTTAGGTCGAAAACCCGCGAGGGCGGCCTAAGCAAAAGTTAGGGCATAAAAAAAAGAAAAAAAAAAGAAAAAAAGAGAGAGAGAGAGAAGTCCGTTAGGTTGAAAACCCGAAAGGGCGACCTAAGCAAAAATTAGGACAAAGAAGCTGAATCTTAGGCTGAAAACCCACAAGGGCAGTTTAAGAGATATCTCAATATTCACCACACTGGGGGAGTTTTGCTCATAACTTGCTACACTGGGGCAATTTTGTTTGTGACTGGCTACAATGGGGCAAAGAAAATCATTGAAATGTTAATGAAAGGATGTATGTGGAAGCTGAGACCAGGATCTGCGACGTCAAACGATTCTTTGGGAATCAGTTAAGAGGATCAAGGAACCAATACCGGGGCAAATTTTTATGTGGTTTTCTTTCGTTCCATTATCCCTTTTGATACAATTCCCATACACCCATTTGAATTTCCCCTTTTTCTTTCCAATTTCCTTGTGTACAATGTAAATTCTCATATTAAGGCAAGGATTTTATCCATCCATTTTTTTCCTATTGTGCTTAAATCATGGTTGCGCATTAAAATCATGTCTCAATTTAGGTAAATTTAAGTTTAATAGTATGATTGGATAATTCTAATGGTTACTTCAACGAATGGTTTGAACCAAAGAGAGCCCAGCATTTCAAAGTCAATAAGGGAGATAACGGTGCACAATGAGGAGAAAAGAAAAGCAATAATGAAAGTCTCCACGAGTCCTAGTCTTGAAGGAAATAATCGCGCTATGTGTCTTCACCGCTTTGAAAAGGAGGTCCCTCTAATCGAAAGACAATGACTCAGAGTTGTTGATAATCAAAGGTTTGATTGGTCGAAATCTTTTAATGGAGCGTGTGGTTCGGTTGTAATCGAGACAAAGGTAAATGAAAAGTTTTTAAGAGAAAGTAAATTACCATTATTTTATTTCTGGGATCTGAGGCCCACTGCAACTTATTTTTCGAGCTCTGAGGCTCACTGCAAATTTATTTTTGGGATCTGAGGCCCGTTGCAAATTTATTTTTCGAGCTCCAAGGCTCACCGCAAATTTATATTTGGGATCTGAGGCCCACTGCCATTTATTTTTCGAGCTCTGAGGCTCACTGCCAATTTATTTTTTGGGATCTGAGGTCCGCTGCAAATTTATTTTTCGAGCTCCAAGGCTCACCGCAAATTTATATTTGGGATCTGAGGCCCACTGCCATTTATTTTTCGAGCTTTGAGGCTCACTGCCAATTTATTTTTTGGGATCTGAGGCCTGCTGCAAATTTATTTTTCGAGCTTTAAGGCTCACTACTAATTTTATTTTTGGTTTCTGAGGCCCGCTGCAAATTTATTTTTCGAGCTCTGAGGCTCACTACTAATTTTATTTTTGGGATCTGAGGCCCGCTGCAATTTATTTTTCGAGCTCTAAGGCTCACTGTTTTTTATTTTTGGGATCTGAGGCCCGCTGCAAATTTATTTTTCGAGCTCTGAGGCTCACTACTAATTTTATTTTTGGGATCTGAGGCCCGCTGCAATTTATTTTTCGAGCTCTGAGACTCACTACTAATTTTATATTTGGGATCTGAGGTCCGCTGCAATTTATTTTTCGAGCTCTGAGGCTCACTGCATTTTATTTTCACTAGTGCACAAAGGGGATTCCACATCGGTTATTTTTGGCTTTCCACATCGGTTTTGAAACTGATGTGGAAACGACCGATGTGGTTTATTGCCACTTTACACATCGGTTTTAAAACCGATGTGTAAAGTATATTTTAAACATCGGTTTAATACTAACCGATGTGTAAAATTAATTTAGCAATTGATAAGCAGTTGTAAATTTAACTTTCTACATCGGTTTTGAAAAAAACCGATGTGTAAAATTGACCTTCTACATCGGTTTTATAAAGAACCGATGTGTAAATTTAAATTTACACATCGGTTTTATGTAAAACCGATGTAGAAAGTTAAATATACACATCGGTTAATGAGAACCGATGTGTAAAATCTCTTTTTTTTTAATCGATATTTACATTTCAATCATTCCTGTTTCACTAATGCAGATCAATAAACAAACCAAAGAAGATTCTCGATCAAACAAGACACAACAACAGAACACCAAACCAGTTTTGACACAATCATTCAAAAGCAAAACATACTTCATTCAATTTTCTTATGAATGAAAACAACACTTTATCAAAGCTACATCAAAACACGAGAGAAGAAAAATTGAACCAGACACGAGCACTAATACATATCATCGATCAAAGGTACGTACACTATAGCTAGTATATGATAAGTTTTTAAACTAACTACATATATACAAACTATGGGTGGTACACTTCAAGAAAGAAAGTTGCCCAACGCCTCTTTATGATGTTGATGTCGAAACCGGACAATGGAGATGGATTGTTGAATATCTGCAAGTTTAATTGGACAAAAGATTATTACTTTTAAGTAATAAACTAACATAAAACATATAACGAATCTATACTATTACTTCTAATTGTGTCAATTAACATTTACCTCACTCCATCTTTCAGTGATCCCGGAGGAGATAATTTCCAACATCCACTGCATCACATAGTAGCCACATTCCCATGACCCACGTTGTATACGTGACTACGTACAAATGCAACCCAATTAGAATATGAGGAATTAAATAAAATAGAAATCAATTATTGTACCCACTGCATTTGATGCATTTGAACTAATAAATATCTTACGCTGGGAATAATCCATCTGATAGCCCGAGTACGCCTTTAACCACGCTGCATGTGGGATGCATTAATAGACCTATCATGACAAAAACATTAATTAAAGTATATATAATAGATTTCAGATAATTAAAACACCTGCATTACTGATTATAAAGTATTTTATCGCTTACGTTTGATGACCGTCTTCAGTTCATTCGCGGCTTATGTCCCAATGAGCGTAAGAAGACCACGACGTTCATTCTTGGGTACAAGAGCAACAGATTGCCAATGCTTGCTGTATTTGCGGAACAATTAGTGACTGTAAGTCATATATAGTTATACTTAAATTAATAACCGGTACTTACTTATTGAGATAAGGCGCAAGATAGAATTGATGATCGTCTCGGGCAAGTATATCACGTATGTTAGTGACCGGGTCTTCCGATGCTACGAGAACATCACCCCTGAATGAACATGGGGTCAATGAACCCATAAAGGGCGAGGTTACCCCGATCGACTAACATACGATGCAGATACCTAATATATTGGAAAAACATGTTAATTATCATTGTATTTAAAAATTAATTACGTACTTAACTTATAAATAAAATGTACTTACGTGCACCAAAACGATATGTGTGCAGAACTGGCCATTTCTTTATTGAGTGCCATCTCCATAAGTTCTTTCTTTGGTATATACAGTTCACCAGGGCTGGCATCATGTTCCAACGTTACCAATGCCGCATCATCCTCCATGGTGACAACTCTGTATAGCAAGATCTTTGAAAACATCACCATGGCCAGGTACCCCTTTGTCGATCCCCTAAACAACATAGATATATATTAGTAATCACGGATAATTAAGTTATTTAATTCGTTATGAACTAAATGGTCAAATGAATACCTTGACAGAGAGCGGACATCTCTGGTCTTCCTAGATCCGACCTTTTAGGCACAATATCATTTCCAACATCCTATAACAAATACAAATAAAGCATTATCTTTAAACAATAATAAATATATTTCAACTATGAATATAGAAAAACACAACTAACCGAATACCTCGGATGCAACAAGAAAGCTGACCAGTCTTCTTGGCCGGAGGATGAAGTTACTGGGGCCCGACCCATTGTTTGAACCTCCTCGGTGGGCACAGGACTCGAGCATCAGCATCTCGAATAATCTCAACAGACACCCTCGAGATGATCGTCCGGTAATAACCGATGGTGTATGGTATTACCTAACTTATTATATGTCCTACCCAATGCCACTAAGCGGCGATGATGATGATGATCATCAACATACAGCTCACACCTATCGTGGTCGTCATCATCATCATCATCATCATCATCATCATCAGCAGACATCATCATCATTTTCGGGATGATGAGGAGGATCACATGAGCCCTTAGTGCTCACATGGACAGAGGGTTGGACGAGAGGGTTGGACACCTTGTCATCATCCGGGACAAAGAAGTAAATATTGCCATCTCGCTGGGCAAACCGCTCGTTCATCTCCCGTCAAGCTCAGCTGCAATCTCCTGTTTTAGTTGTGCTCTATCTCGCAACCGAATCCCTGTGGGAGGAATGTGAAGATGAACCATGGTATTGGCGAATGCCGACTCCCCATCCAACACCAATGACACGCCGGGGTGGTCTGGTTTACCGATGGCGATAGATAATATATCATTGCGTCCACTAGGAACAAATGTTCCTTGGGTTAGCTGATCATCCAATGCATCCAATCACATAAAAATATCAGGTCACATTACAATTCTGTAACAATCTTAAAATGACAATTACAACAAACTATACTTAAAATCCTCTCGGCTAAATTGCGGTCCTCCTCTGATTTATATTTTCCCGATTTTCTTTGTATGCCCCTCTTCCATGAACGATGGCGTGGGGGTGGAGGTGGATCAACAACCTCTCGGAAGATTTTCAGCATTAGGATCCGCCCGAGATCTCGCCTGCCGACGTGCTTTCTTTTCCTCTTCAACCATTTTCTTAACAAGCTTTTTATATCCCCCACGAGACATGACATGGGGGTAGACATTCTTGCTTTGGTTTTCCCGCCTTTTTCCTCTTCTCCTGTTATAAATAAAAGACAATTAAATTACATAAGTAAATGAAATTAATGCAATTACATAAATTTAGAGACAAATCAAATAAGTTAACCTGAAAGTCTGGGATCACGTCGGCTCGAACAAAGCGATCCCACGTCGCCTTGTCAAGAAACGGATACACCTCAAGTGGGTTCTTTTTACTTTTTGGACCGAATATATAGTATCCGCCTGAGTCGGCCTTAAAACCCCTCCAACGCTCTCCAAAGATACTTCAAAGAAACGCTTCTTCATAGCGTATGTATCCGGTATGTCAAATGTCAACTACATTAAGACCAAAAGAATCAACGAATTACTGTATGATATTATTAAGATAAAAATAAAGTAGATACAGACAAACACAGGACGTAGAAGTATAGATACCAGAATACTCTCCCATATCTGCTCCTTCACGTCCGCCGTTACATCCCTCCACCTATCAATGAGTATACTAGTCCTGTTCCTAGCAAGGGTCGCCACAAAATTGGTAAACTTATCTTCCATTGGCCCAATAGGTTTGAGGTTATCATCAAAATCTACTCTTATCCTCTCGATTTGACCCACGGTTGGCGAGTCAAATGCCTCATCCGTGGTGGCACGTCTACCCTTTCTACCGTAGAGACGGGGTCTCTGACCCGCTGCATGAAGGAGGTGTATCCTCATGATCAGCCATGTATACCTGTTTAAACACAAAACAAAAAAAAAACTTGTTAGTATGTCAGGATAAATATCAAACATAACTTATAAATATCGATCAACGGACATAAACATAACTTATAAATATCAACGTAAACACATAATATGCCAAACTTGATGGTAATATCAAACTAAACTTACTTTGTGGTCAATTAGTAAAGTTCTCCCATAACCCTTCTTGGTGATCATTACGAGTAGCATGTACATCATCCACTTCATTTTCCTCATTGAAATTAGGCACTCGTGTTGAGAAAGAAGGAGTATCGAAATATCAAGAGTTGAATCGTGATTTCCCTCACTACCGTTATACATGTTTTTTCCCTGGAGAACCACTCGACCACCTTTTGTTAGAAGGATCACGGATATAAAACACTTGTTTTGCTTGGGATGCCATGATGAAAGGTTCCTCTTTATTACCTACCTTACTAAGGTCCACCAATTTGAATCCTAACTCATCGGTTTGCACACCATTGTTCTTGTCGACCCACCGACATTTAAAAACAGTACTCTAAACTTCGTGTAATCAACCTCCCATATCTCTTCAATGATTCCAAAGTATGAAACTGATGCCATAACAGGGTTTTTATCTTTCGAACTAGAGAAATGCATGGACTCAGCGACGACCATAACCCCACTGTTTTGCATAGTACTTTTGTCATCCCCGGGACTTTGTATAGAAGGAAAACTTATTGATATCGTACCCCACTCCAAAGCATATGACATCAAAGTTAGGCCCCCTGTGCTAGCCATTTTAATGTAGCAGAAGCAGTACCATCCTTTGCAATTTTTTCTTTAAACCAGTTCAAGAAAGTCTTGTTATGCTTGTTCAAACACCATTTTTCATTCATTCTAGGGTAAGTTTCATTGATAATGCTTTTATGCTCACATAAGTATGGTTCAACCTCATCGGTGTTATTCAATATATACAAATGTGCTTGAAGCACTTCCTCCCGATCCATGCTCTTAACAAAGTGATACCTCGTGTACCCTTACCATCATATCTTCCTTCGTGATCGAGACTTCGAAGCCCTACAGGTTCCGCTTCGACATGTAGTCCTGTACAAAACTCAATAGCTTCTTCGCAACATACCTTTCAACAATAGATGCTTCGGGACGGTGTGGATTTTTCATATATCCTTTCGGGATCTTCATGTATCGCTCAACCGGTACATCCACCTTAAATAAACGGGACCGCACAATCTAATCTCCCTCACTAGATGAACAATCAAATGAACCATGATGTCAAAAAATGAAGGTGGAAAATACATCTCCAATTGGCACAATACAATGGCTGCCTCATTTTCCAACTCATCCAAATTTTTAGTGTCAATGACCTTGCTACATATAGCATTGAAGAATAAGCATAACCTAGTAATGGCATGTCCGACTTTTTTAGGCAATATGTCACGAATGGCCACCGGTAGTAGTTGTTGCATCAAGACATGACAATCATGAGACTTTAAGCCAACTAATTTGAGATCTGTCATTGAGACAAGTCTTCCCGATATTTGAAGAGTAACCCCGTGGCACTTTGACTCCCCGTAGACATTCACGTAAACTTCTTTTCTCTTTTTTTGATAAAGTATGACATCTTTGGGGCAAATAAGTCTTCTTATCCCCCACTTTAAGTGGAGTTAACTGCTCTCGTATACCCATCGCAACTAGATCCAGCACGAGCATTCACACCATCCTTTGTCTTGCCTTGAATGTTGAGAAGCTGCCCGATTAAACTGTCACACACATTTTCTCTACATGCATCACATCAATACAATGTCTTACATCAAGCTTGCACCAAGATGGAAGATCAAAGAAGATCGACCTCTTCTTCCATATTTTCTTCTCTGTAGCCTTCTTTCCGGGTCTTCCCATAGATAACATTAGTGTTGTTCACCCTTTCATAAACTTGCTCTCCAGTCAAGGCCACCGGAGCAATTTCATTCTCCGAAGTCCATTGAAAGCTTTCCTCAATCTACGATAAGGATGATTACGTCGGAGAAATCTCCGATGCCCAAGGTAGACCGTCTTCCTTCCATGTTGCAGTTGATGGTAACATGTGCCTTCTTCACATATTGGACATGCTTTATGCCCCTTAACACTATACCCACAGGTTCCCGTATCTTTGGAAAGTCATTGATGGTGCAAAATAACATGGCACGCAATCTGAATGTCTCACGGCAATACCCGCCGATCACATCAACGCCTTCATCCCACATCATTCTCAAGTCTTCAATCAAGGGACTCAGATAAACATCAATATCATTTCCTGGCTGTTTAGGACCCGAAATCATCATACTTAACATAATGTATTTGCGCTTCATGCACAACCAAGGAGACAGGTTGTAAATTACAAGGAGAACAGGCCATGAACTATGAATACTACTTAAGTTTCCATATGGATTCATTCCATCGGTAGCAAGTCCAAGCCTGAGGTTTCTCGGCTCATTGCCGAAATCCGGAAACAAACTATCAATTCTCTTCCATTGCAAAGAATCGGCCGGATGGCGAAGCTGTCCATCACACTTCCTCTCATCTGCATGCCATCTAATGTTCTTTGCGTCATTTACATTAGCAAACAATCGCTTGAACCGCGGAATCACGGGAAGATACCATAACACCTTCGCAGGAGGACCTTTAGTGACCACATCACAACTAGAATCACCATCCTTCACTTTGTAGCGTGATACCCCACACCTGGGGCACTCGTGCATCTCTTCAAACTCTTTCCTGTACAATATGCAATCATTGGGGCAAGCGTGTATTTTCTTATACTCCATACCCATCGGACACAATATCTTCTTCGCCTCATAGTTTCGAGATGGCAATGTGTTGCCTTCGGAAGCATTTCTTTCAACAACTCAAGCAATTCGGTAAAGCTTTTATCGCTCCACCCATTTCTCGCCTTCACATTGAACAATCTTAACACCGCTGACAACCGTGTGAAATTAGTGCACCCCGGATACAAAGCCACTTGCGCATCACTGCACAAAGTATCATACATGTGTGCGCCGAAAAGACTCTTGCCCAACATCACGGATCATGTCCTCTAGTCCATCGTCCATTTCCACGTCATCAACTTCCTCTCTATCCGACACCCCTACTGTCTAACGATTCACCATGGAATATCCATGTTGTATAACTCTTGCAAATCCCCTCACAAATAAGATGATCACGTATCTCCTCAGCATCTAGTCGTCTCTCATTCAAACAGTTAACACAAGGACAATAAAACCTTCCGCTACCACTATCAGGAGCATTTCTTTTTGCAAACCGTAGAAAATCTTCCACTCCATTCTCATACTCATCACTTGTCCGTCTAGCATTCATCCAACCGCGATCCATGACTAAACCAATACCTTCGTACTTAGTCCAACATATTCATCAACCACTTCTTATGACAGGGTATGGCCCTATCCCATTCGAGAAGAAACTTTTCCAACATTCGGTTAACAGTTAGTCCTTAACTCTCATGCTCATACTCGACAAAATTTTCGCAAGATTTCCCGCGGTCTCCGCGACGTACACTACTTGAACGCCGATGACATCCACCACGATAAAGTATGCACCGGAGAACGAAAGGAAATGTATCAATCCGAACTTTCATCAAGTATATAACATTAGAACCAATGAATAACTATTTTAACTGAATTAAGAAAAAGTTTTTTCCCAAACTGTCCAACTTTGGACAATTCAAGATCCAACACAATGAGCGGTACATTAAGCACGTACACGTACGCTCATTAGTATTGCATCTCAAACGGAAACTAAGGCTTTACTATTTATGTAGCTTGCATGAAGATGGGGCTTGAAAAGTGAAGAAAATTAGCCAAACAGAGCCCTTCACGGCCTAGCCTTGAAAGCCATCACTACCGTGATCGAGTATAGCTTAAAAGAAAGATTGGAAAAGTCGAACTGGTCACGGCCATCCCGTGATGCCCATCACGGCCGTGACATGTCACTGTACCAGACCTCACAGCAGAACCGATCACGGCCAGGCCGTGATGGTGGTCACGGCCGTGATGCAGACCAACCGATGAAGCAACCTCCAAGCGCAGTAACCTATCACGGCCTGGCCGTGATGGCCATCACGGCCGTGACATGCCAATCGAACCAGACCCTCACAGCGGAACCGATCACGGCCAGCCGTGATGGTGGTCACGCCGCGATGCATCAACCAAAGATGAAGCATCCTCCAAGGCAGAACCTATCACGGCCTGGCCGTGATGGCCATCACGGCCGTGACATGCCAACTGAACCAGACCCTCACAGGCAGAACTGATCACGGCCTTGCCGTGATGGTGGTCACGGCCGTGACAGAACAACCAGTGAAGCAACCTCCCAGTCAGAATCCGTCACGGCCAAGCCGTGACAGGCAGCACGGCCGTGACGGGTGATACCACCACTGGAAAAATCCAGTCTTGGAGCAACAGAACAACACATGCAAGTATATTATCCAACCATTTCGAGTCAAAGTTCATAACTTTTCTAAAGAAGAAACAAATATATACCTGAGGGACGAGCAAAAATGGCGCTCTTCACGCAAACGAGGGTAGCTCGCGGCTTTGGTTCTCAGTGGTTCTCTTACGAAGCAGAAAATGAAGGCTCATGATCGCAGTGGTCTTCTTTGTCTACGATTGAAAAAGGGAAAAAGGACGTGAAGAAGGGAGCGAGAGAGAGAAAGAGAAAGAAAGAGAGAGAATGAGAAGAAGGAAATGCAGAGAGAGAGAATGAGAAGAAGGAAATGCAGAGAGAGAATGGGAATGAGAGAGAGAGAGACGCATACCTGAGGGTAGCTCGCGGATGTGAGTGCAGTGAGAGAGATGGAAAAGCAGTGACAACGCGCGTTAGCGAGAGGGAGAGGAGTGTTGTGTTTTAGGGTACGTTCAAACTGAGAATGAGGGCGCAAAACACACGGAGGGAAATAGAAAAATGGGACTATTACACATCGGTTATGAGGAAAACCGATGTGTTAAACATATTATACACATCGGTTATGCAAAAACCGATGTGTAAACATGAAACATTTAAATTCTGATTTTTTCTTTTAAATTTTATACATCGGTTAATAAAAACCGATGTGTAAAAGTGTAACCTAAATTTCTATTTTTTTTTCTTTATAATTTTATACATCGGTTATTTAAAAACCGATGTGGTTACTCACCATTTTACACATCGGTTCAAAAAGAACCGATGTTGAATGTTAAAAATTCCGAGTTTTAAATTTTTTTATTTTAATTTTACACATCGGTTATATATAACCGATGTGGAAAAGTATTACACATCGGTTAATCTCTAAACCGATGTGTAATACTTTCCTTTGAATTTCAAAAATGCCACCGCCTCGTTTTACACATCGGTTTATACTAAACCGATGTGTAAACTCCGATGTAGAATCCCTTTTTTGCACTAGTGTTTTGGGATCTGAGGCCCGCTGCAAATTTATTTTTCGAGCTCTGAGGCTCACCGCATTTTATTTTTGGGATCTGAGGCCCGCTGCAATTTATTTTTCGAGCTCTGAGGCTCACTGCAAATTTTTTTTGGGATCCGAGGCCCGCTGCAAATTTATTTTCCGAGCTTTGAGGCTCACTACTAATTTTATATCTGGGATCTAAGGCCCACTGCAATTTATTTTTCGAGCTCTGAGGCTCACTGCAAATTTATTGTTGGGATCTGAGGCCCGCTGCAAATTTATCTTCGAGCTTTGAGGCTCAATGCTAATTTGGGATCTGAGGTCCACTGCATTTCGGGATCTGAGGCCCACAGTCGTTTTTATTTTCCAAGCTCTAAAACTTAATTTTCTCTGACCTGTTTCCCATCCCGGCTAAAATGTGAGTTCATTTTCTTTACTAGTTCCTTACTATTCTCACATGAAAAATCGTTCTTTTTTCACGTATTCTAGTAATGAACAAGTAAAGAGGGGCAACTGTGAACACCCCATTTTGACCGGGTTCACTAAAAATTTCAAAAAATAATAAAATAAAAAATTTGCAAAGAAAATAAAAATAATAAAAATAATAAAATGATTTTTTAACCCATTTCATCCTCCCCAACAAACCCTAGCAACCACTTTATTTTGAATTAGAATTTAATTCTTGTAGATGAGGCTTGGTAGATTTTGATTTCAAATCAGAGATAGAAATCTTAATCTTGGCATGTTTTTAGGATCAGGATCAGATTTCAATCTTAATCTTGGCGGGATTTTAGGATCAAGATCAGAGGAATGAGCATTATAAAAATCACAACAGCAGAAAAGAACAAGCACGGGGAGAGGAAAAGGAAGAACAAGGGAAAAAGAAGTTGGTTCTTCTTCTTCCTGGTTAAAAAACCACGTTCTACCCCATTTTCCATTCTCTCTTGTTTTTCTGGCCTTCATTTTTTATCAGACAGACATCATTCCTCTCATCCCTCTCCTTCTTCCTCCCATCTCTCTCAAAACTCCATTCCTTTCTTTCCACCTTGCTGAACCGTGCCACCACCATCCCAGCAGCCACACCAACCATCTCCTACTTTTGACCCTCATCACCAGCCAACCCCCAACCGACCAGAACCACTGCCAACCCCAAGCCGCCATCATCCGCAGAAAGGGGCCAACCCGTGAAACAGAACCACCGTTCCACCGCACCGATCGCGCGTCGCGGTCACTGCAGGAGGTCGTCTCGCTGTTTGATTTTTCACTCACCCACCTTGACGTTTCAGAGGAGGGAAGCTTTCTCACTCGCTCCTCTCTTCTCACCGCTTCAACTCGTGTCGGAGTCGCCGTGCCAAGGCTCCTCCTTGTACAGCTCCAAGGAACAACAACGCTTGCCACCATGCCTACTCCACCGCGTCGGCCTCCATTCAAGACTCCCGATCCAAGCCGCCGCATCACTGTCTTGATCCCTTTCTCTGTTCTCACGCACGCAGGTAGAAGAGGAAAGGCCTCTCTGCAATGTTTTATTTTTATGTCTGTCCTGGTACATTGTATTGGGTTTTAGTAGCCTTTTGGTTTTCCTTATTTTTTTATTATCTCTTTTTATTTATTTCTGGATAATTATTTTGGATTAGTTATTGGACTTGAGCCCAAACTAGGTGGGTTCAACATTATTATTTTTTTAAAAAAAGAAAGAACTGGGGTAATCAAAAGTGTATGAAACTAGATTTGATCTTCTTGTTGAAATAAACAAAATAGAATGAGGTAAAAAAAAGAAACATTTAAAAAAAAAATTGGGATTGCTTTGTGAGAGTTTTCACACTCAATTCCTTAGATATGAGATAGCTCAGTGGACGTATCTGCCATGTTCTACAAGAACTACGTGGCTTTGAGTTTCCCATCGAAGCAGGAAATACGTAGGAGCGGGATCAATCATCTCGTCAAGCCAAGATTAATTTTTTCCATTATTTTTGTGTTCTTTTAATTCATTTAATGTGGATAATTAATTACTAATTTGTTTAATATTTTTGGTTTGCTCTATGACAAGTGCCATGCTCAATCCCCTAGCTTCGAGGTTGCCCTATGGACTTACGTGCTATGTCCAACTTCATTTAGGATTTATCCATAATTTTAAAAAATGCAAAAAAAAAAAAAGGAACGATAAAGAAACGTAAAATAAAAAATATTAATAAATAAATAAATAAATAAATTCTTCCTTGTAAATATTTTTGGGGTAAAAAAATAAATTAATTAATTTTGCACAATTAATTCAAGGTACCATTCGTAGGATGGGTGATGTAGGGTGCTTAACACCTTCCCTACTCGTAACCGACTCCCGAACTTGGCTTGGTTTCAAAGATCATTTTTTAAGGTATTCCAATTTTTCCTAAATTAAATAAAATTGGTGGCGACTCTACTTTTCCATAAAATTTCTTTTTATCGCCGTCCTCGTCGTAATTTTTGGTTGCGACAATACCTATTGTTCCTGCCGAAATCCGACTTGCCGGAATCTCGTCGTAGAACGTCAGACCAAGGGTGAACAATGGGGGTTGTTTTAGATTATGACTTGACAGAATGTTGTATTCCAGTCCTACGTATCCCAATGGGAATCAAAGCCAGACGTAGTTCTAGGTTCAACCCTTGGCCATACAGTGATCTCGATCCCCTAATCTTGTATCCGATGAATACCAGCGAGCAAGGACTCTTCAATAGTCTCTTGACCGAGCTAATTTCTCTAATACACTTAAGGGAGAGTCACCGGGGTTCAGTGAAAAGTGAGTTTCTCTATTGGGTTCTCCCCCTTTTATAATAGGATCCCCATATCTTTAAGAGATCTGGATTTATCTCCTTTTATCTCTTAAATCTTCTTTGAGATGTGACTTCCTTAATTTAAGGGATATTATCTCTTTTAACCGGATAAGGTTATGTGAGATAATATCAGGATTGATTAAGATAATATTTTAAATTGATCTCTTAATCGGATAAGGTTATTTGAGATAATATTAGGATTTTTTAAGGATAATATCAATATATTATCCCTTAATTTAAGGGACATTATCTCTTTTAACCGGATAAGGTTGTTTGATATAATATCAGGATTAATAAAGATAATATCGATATTTTATCATTCCCGCCTTGGTTGGATCGGGTATCCAAGCTCAGTGGCCGGTTTTTACTCCTCGGCCAGTACACCTATAAAAAGTGTATGTCTCCTTCGTGATGGGAAGGGACTCCTTCCTTGAGGTGGAAATTTTTTTTAGTGGGATCTGGCCCTTGAAAAGAAGGATGAGTAACTGTTGTCTCATTTCAGTAAGCAATGTTTTATTCCCACCAATCATATCTTGTTATATATTTTAACTTTTTAAAATGACAAGAAATTTCAACTAATGTGATAAGATATGATTGATGAGGATATGATTTGGAATATCAAAATGAAACAACAGATCCTCGTCCTGAAATCCAACCCCAAGTCTACAAATATAAATAATTATTTATAATTCGAGTAATTCATTGTCATAATAATAAAAATAATAATGATGTTGCTGCAAACATCTTTCAGAATTTAACTCTCTCTTCAAAAATATTACAATATTCCAAATTCCAAATACTAATGTAGGCGTTGTCTAGAGTACTCCTTGTGGAGTTGGAGGATCCATCCTCCTTAAGTTTTGACCATTGATATAATAATAAAAATATTGAATGGTTAAGAATGAAGAAGGGTAAGATGGTGATGCGACTCCGACAAGTGTATCGGATTGATGCAAGTAATAAAACACGGTAAGTAATACCGAGGTCGAACACAAGGATTTGAGACCAATTATACCAAATCTTAAGTAAATTCAAACCGTTTGACCAAGTCAATAGCAGTTTGTTGTGAGGAGAGAGAAAATATCAAGTAACAAGAATTTATCAATTATCTAAAATACGCTAACTAATAACAAAGAGATTAAATTGATGGCCAAGGCTTCTAAGGTCACGAATCCACCTACCCAATCATGCAAGCTACCCATGTGATTATCTTCTGTTCCCTATGTTCAATTTCATCGTCAACCGGGAATCACAATTTCTCCTAAAGTCACTTCCGCTGTTCTAAAGGACGTATCGAAACTGTAAATTAATCTCCTCCCGATCTCATAACCTACAGTTAGACTCTATTAAGTTCTCGTTCCCTATGTGGTTGCACCAATCTCCTACCCTATCCCTAGCAATGCTCAGTTGGTGTTCCTAACCTAAGTCCTAAGCACGAATCTCCTCCCGGTCTCAACGCACTTGACTAGTTAACCAAGGTTCCTTTGATTAACACAATTAAAACATAATTAAGAAACAAGAATTGAGAAAAGGGAAAGAAAACATCACATTGAAATTCGTTATGCCATCAAGGGTGGCTTCACCGTTCCCCTAGAATAGAGGATTAGTTCCTCATGGAAACGAGATCAACAAAAGAATTACAAGAAATCGTCCTAATGTCAAGAAGAATTCTGTATAACTAAGGGAGACGCAGCTCCAACGAAACTAGGATTAGAAAAATATAAAAAACTACCCAATCTGCCTCAAAACAAGCTTCTTATAGAAGGTTGGATCTACGCGCGCTCGCGAGACCAGCCTTAAGTTTGGCGCCAGTTGAAATTTGGATTCTATGACTTTTTTTTTTTGATACCAAAGGAAAACAAAACAAACTAACTAACTATCCTGGGTGTTGACACACCTCTACAACCATCCTCTAAGGCTAGACTAAGCAGAGGAGGAGCATTATCAATAACTGTCAGCTAAAAGTCTTTAGAGTGCCCCATATTTGCAAGAATATTAGCACATCTATTAGCTTCCCAGTAAACATGATGGATGCTACACGTCCAATCCCGAGATCTGATCAAAGGAACTGCTTCATCCAGCAAGGGTTGAAGATGTCGTCACATGGAAAAACCAATCTCTACCATGCTGACCACTTTTGAGTCTAGTTCAACAGCTAAGGACATGATTCCCATTCTCTTAGCAAGGCGCGTGCCTAAGACCAGACCCCAAAGCTCAACTGAGACTGAAGTTGTAACACCCAAGTTACAATGAAAACCCCTTAGAAAGTGGCCCTGAGAGTTCCGCAATAAACCACCATACCTTAAAACATAATAATAGGATTTAATTGATATACATTTTCTAGTGTAAATTTTTTTTGTTACGATCAATTAATCATAATTTATCATATCATTAAAAATATTTTATTTTTATCATAATTATCTTAAAAGTCATACATGGGATAATTTGTGATTGGTTGAAAATGTAAAAAACTTTATATCGATAACATATTAAAATTAACTCATAATATTATATATCAATATTTATGTACTTTTATGCTTTGTTTAGTTTAGAAAATAATTTGGAAAGATGGAAGAAAGAACGGGTTAGTTAGAAAAAAATGATAAGATGGGCTTCGTCCCCTCTTGTCAACAAAAAAAAAAATGATAAGAAAAAGAATATATTTAATAATTGTTTGATATAAGAGAAAATAGAAAGGAGATAATTGTTTTTAGGTTTAGCTATTGAGTTGGTCCTTGAATTATTTGTGAATTTTTAATTAGGTCTCTGAACTAAAAAAATTTCTAATTAGGTCATCGAACTTATATAAAATTTTCAATTGGATCCCTAAGCTAAAAATTTCTAATTGGGTCCCTGAACTTATATAAAATTTTCAATTAGGTCCCTAAAGTAAAAAGGTGACTATATAAAATAAAAAGTAATAAAATGATAGATGATGAAATGAAAAATAAAACTTAGTGAGAAAAATTATTGTTTAACATAATAATTAAATAAAAATATATAAATTTGAGAGACAAAATTTAGTTCTTGAAATAATAATAACAAAATAATGAAGTATGAAATTGTGCTAGAAAATCCATGTTTTATAACAAAATATTAAGAGATTAAACTTATAAACATCAATTAAAAAATATAAATAAAATAAAATAAACCTCAATTAACAACAAAGTTATTGTCTGAAAAAATAAATAAAATAAAGAATATAATTAAGTAAATATCACATTTTAGTTTAATAGTCAAGTTTATTTTGAGTTATTTAATTTATTTTATTATTTAGTATGTTATTTTATATTTTAATTGAGGTTTTCCTTGAATTATTTAATATTTATTAAATAATATTTTTGCCTGCAAGGTCTATTATTATTATTTTAATGTTATTTCAAATATTAAATATTTCACTCAGTTTAATAACTTAATATTTTGTTATAAAACACGAATTTTCTAGCACAATTTCATATTTCGTTACTTTGTTATTTTCATTTCATGAACTAATTTTGTCTCTCAAATTTATTTATTTTTATTTAATTATTATGCTAACAATAGTTTTTTTTTACTAAGTTTTATTTATTATTATTAATATTTTAAATAGTGAGTTTTATCTCTCATATTCATCTTTTGTGATTTTATTATTATGTGAAATAGTATTCTTTTTTTTTTTTAAATTTCATCATATATTATTTATTATTTTTTGTTTTATATATTTACTTTTTTATATAAGTATAGGGACCCAATTATAATTTTTTTAGTTCAGGGACCTAATTAAAATTTTTATATAAGTTTAGGGATCAAATTAAAATTTGTTTAGTTTAGAGACCTAATTGAAAATTTCCATATAATTCAGGGACCAATTAAATAATTAAAACTTTTTTTTAATAAACAATTATGCTCATGTTAAACGAGGATATTGTTGATAGATGAAGGATAAATGATGTGAGTCTATTTCTAAATAAAAAAAATGAAAAATCCTTCTACTTTTTTATTTAAAGTTTAATTAATGTACAATGTCACTGTAAATATATTTTACACTATCAATCTATAATAAATCGTCACGTCATTGAAAATCTTTGATTCTTATTCAAATCACTTTAAAGTCATTTGTACCACGACTTGTAATTGATTGACAGTGTAAAAAAATTTATACCAATAATACATATCAATTAATTTATTTTCATTTTCTTTTGTCAATACGTATTCTTTTTAGTTTTTACGGTGGAATTGTCAATACGTCTTTTATAAACCCATTCTTTATTGACGTAACATCAGCAACGGTGACAATGTGCTTGTTTAGTCGAGATTATTCTCAACGTAAATACAAACTATAATTTTTTTCGATTTGGGATCACTATTTATACATCTGGATATTATTTATGTATTTGTTTATGAAATTCCATTAGAAATAATTGATTTCTAGTGGGTCAAAACTGAGTTTTGTGGAAGCAAAAATTTCTAGTTTTTTCGTTGAAAATAATTGATTCTAGATATAGGCCCCACAAAATTCTACATATTTACACTTCAAAAATAATTTTACTTTATCATCCAAACAAAATCAATTCTTTTAAACTCACTTTTAAAATATTATTATCAAACACAATCAATTTTTTTAATAGGTACGAGTGACGAGTGTATAATTTCCTTAGGTACGAGTGACGACATTCCAAAACTGGTTACAATCCTCGAATATTAGTATTGTTCAATCGTCAATGACTCAATGTTCAGTATCATACGCACAACACAAATTCGAACAAAATAATTCACCTTACGTATTAAACTTTTTTTCTCAATTCTCATATTTTTCTTTCTATCTCTTCAACAATGAGGTCACAGCAGAAGCAGCACTTCTCGGCGGCACTTGCGGCGGTTGTTCTGACTGCTTTGTTTGCGTACTATAACAACAACTTCGGATTTAGGCCATCCGATGATGATGATGCTGAAACACGGTTGCGGTTGGGCGTTGCCAAGTACGAGGTTGTTCCAATTGAGAACGCGGTGGGACCAGAGAGCTTCGCCTTCGATCCACGCGGCGTATCCGACGGCCGAATCATCAAATGGGATACGCTTCAGAAGCGGTGGCTCAACTTTGCACTCACTTCTTCTTCACACAGGTGCGCCCTCTTTTTTTAGTTTTTCTCTAGTTTTACACGTGATCAGATGGCGGCGGGAAAAAGATAAATATGAAAGAGATTTTATCCTCGGGATCCACTTAAAATTATCCAAAAGTGATTATTTAACTTTTATAGTGAAGACCTAAATCTAAATTTTGGAACTCACTGGAAAAAAAAAAATCAATCATTGAATGTTAAAATTTTTAAATACGAGATATATTAGTTCATTGATTTAATTCTAACGTTTATTTACGTCATCTTTTCCAAAAACCAATTGGACCTTCACTCTAATTTTTTATGTTTATTACTTTTTACATATTTTTTTTTCCTTTAGCTAATTTAAGGCTCACAATAGATGTTGAGAAAGAGGTGAAACACCTTACAAGGATTTGAACTTGTGTAACGAAAACTCAGCCAAGAGGAACCACTCCTTTAAATGTATAAATAATAGGGGAATGATTTTTGTATATAAAATGGGGCATCATAAAGTATCTTTTTTGTTATTTGAGTGTATTTTTGAGAAACATGTACACAAACAAGATAAAAGGTAAGTGAGAGATAGAGATAAACATATACAGTATCACATACGGTGTCCAAAATTTATATTCAAATATCATAACTCTAAATGATAAAACCTCTGATTGAGATTCTATGATAAAGGACATATGGTCTAAAAAAAAGGTTCAAAGAGGAGGGACGAAAATAATAAATAGGAGAGTGGAACGATTATTGAATTGGAGAGGTAGAGGAGGGAGAACAACCAATCGTTTGTGCGTTTAGAAGAGTAGTTGCTCTATGTTGATTATTAAAAAAATTGACAGGTATTAGACGAAAAATCAAATTTACAACATCTAAAAAGTAGTGTTAAACTGTAATGCCAATGACAATGCAAATAAAATAGAGGAATCAAGGAAATCAGGAAATGATGCTGCTGAAGATTCCAAGTGCCTCACCAAGTCCCACATGGTTGGAGTGACGAAATCAAGGGGTGCCTAGTCACCAATCAATCCACTCACATTTCCTTCCAGAAGCACCTTTATTCTCTCCTCTAACAAATCCTAACAGAAAGCAGGCTGAGAATGATTCAGTGAATTGGCACCTAGGATAGCTTACTATGTTTTCTTTCCCTTTGTATAAATAACACAGTAGCTTCATCACTATATTATCGAGCATTTTAAGTAATACAAAGCTTCCATATTCTCTTGATCATGTTTGCCTTTCTTGCTTTTCTTATTTTCCTTAAAACTTGAGATGGTATCAGAGAGCGTCTAGCTCTCTGCCTTGCGCAACTCTGATGGCCAAAGGAAGCAGCTCTAACAATAACAACAGTGGTGGTGTTGTCACAGACCCATCACAAGATCCCTCCAGTCCCTATTATGTTCACTCAGGAGATGGACCTTCATCTGTTGTGGTCACTCCTGTGTTGAATGGTTCAAACTATCATGCTTGGGCTCGATCCATGAGAAGAGCCTTAGGTGCTAAGAATAAGTTTGAGTTTGTTGATGGAAGCATACCCATCCCTGACAGCTTTGATCCAAGTTACAAAGCTTGGAGCCGTTGCAATATGATCATCCATTCCTGGATAGTAAACTCAGTAGCTGAATCTATTGGACAGAGCATTGTCTTCCTGGAAAATGCCATTGATGTATGGAATGACTTGAAGGAACGATTCTCACAAGGAGATCTCATCAGGATATCTGAGCTGCAATAAGAAATCTATGGATTAAGGCAAGGTTCTCTCTCTGTTACAAAATTTTATTCTGAGTTAAAAATACTTTGGGAAGAATTAGAGATCTACATGCCTATTCCTTATTGTGCTTGCCTTATAAAATGCACATGTGCTGCCATGAGAAATGCTAGGCACTTTCATACTCTTAACTATGCTATAAGATTTTTAACTGGATTAAATGAGAATTTCTCAGTTGTAAGATCACAGATTTTGTTGATGGATCCTTTACCTAGCATGAACCGTATCTTTTCTATGGTAATCCAACATGAGAGGCAAGGGGATTTTAGTAATGTTGATGATTCAAGAGTGCTCATAAATGCTGTTGATTATAAGAGACCACAAGGAAGAGGAAGAGGATTTGGACAAAATTCAGGATCCAAAAGGGTATGCACTCACTGTGGAAGAACAGGTCACACAATTGACACTTGCTACAGGAAGCATGGCTTCCCTCCTCACTTGCAGAGAAACAATGGTTCAATGGCAAATAATGTTTCGAATGAAGGTGCTGAGATGTTGGAAGACCACTCAACCAATGGAGATGCTAAATCTGGTCCACCTATCTTCACCCATGAGCAGTATGAGAAATTGATCAGCCCAATTCAAGGTTCTGGCATCAACCAGCAACCTACTTCAATGGCCAACCAGGTTATTTCATCAACTCATTTTGGTCATACACCAACTGAGAAAAACAAGTCAGCAGGTAACATATTCATCTCTTCTTCTTTTAGTAGTTTTACTCTTGGCTCTTGGATCATAGACTCACGAGCTAGTGATCACAGATGTGCATCTCTAAAATGTTTTCAAACCATTAGTGATATAAAACCTGTTAATATTAGACTCCCAAATGGTCATTTTTCAATTGCTAAACATGCTGGCACAATGAGTTTTTCCCCTGGTTTTTCCATTACAGAAGTGTTGTATGTGCCTAATTTCTCTCTAAACTTAATTTCAGTTTCAAAACTGTGCAGCAATTTAAAATGTACAGTCTCATTTACTGATTCCATGTGTTTTATCCAGGACCAGAAGTCACAGAGGACGATTGGTTCTGCTGAGAGGTTTGAAGGGCTATATCACCTAGTTGTTGATGCAAAAAATGTCCTTTGTTCTAGTGCACAAGCAGCTGACATACAAACTCTACCTGAAAATGCCTTATGGCACTTTAGATTAGGCCACCTATCTACTTCTAGAATGACCATTTTAAATTCTGAATTTCCCTTTGTTGTTGTTGATCCAAATGCAGTTTGTGATGTTTGCCACTTTGCAAAACACAAGAAATTGCCTTATAAATTGAGTATTAATAAAGCTGCTGCACCTTATGAACTAGTTCATTTTGATATTTGGGGGCCATTGGCCATTCAATCTTTGCATGGTCACACCTATTTCCTAACTGCAGTAGATGATTTCAGCAGGTTCACATGGATAGCATTGCTAAAATCAAAGGGGGAAGTGAGACTACATGTCCAAAATTTCATAAAACTAATTGAACAACAATATAATGCAAAGGTTAAGACTATGAGAAGTGACAATGGACCCGAATTCATAATGCCTCAATACTATGCCTCAAAAGGAATTGTGCACCAAACAAGTTGTGTAGAATCCCCACAACAAAATGGAAGAGTTGAGAGGAAACATCAACACATTCTTAATGTCGGAAGGGCTCTCTTGTTTCAGTCAAAATTACCTAAACAATTTTGGTCCTATGCCATACTTCATGCAACTTACATCATAAATAGGGTCCCTAGTCCTCTCCTTCAAAACAAATCACCATACTTCCTTCTATACAACAAATCACCCAATTTACATGACCTAAAGGTTTTTGGTTCACTGTGCTACGCTTCAACTCTTCAGTCACATAGAAGCAAACTTGAGCCTAGAGCCCGGAAAGGCATTTTTCTTGGCTATAAGGTTGGTGTGAAAGGAAATGTCATCATGGATCTCAACAATAGAGAGATTTTCATCTCAAGAAATGTGACTCACCATGAGCACATTTTCCCATATAAATCATGCTCACCCATTTCCACTTGGAACTATCATTCCACACCCTTATGTTCTGTTCCTGACAATAATGTGCCAAACACCATTCCTGCAATCCCTCAGCCTGCTGATCAAACAACCACCAACATTGAAGCAGAAACCACCTATACTGAACCTGCACTCCCTGATATCATTCACTCTCACCCTCATGCACCTGATGTGACAGAAACAGCCACTACTTCACCAAGGAGATCCACTAGGCAAAGGCAAAAACCACAACATTTGAATGACTATGTGTGTAGCCTTTCAACTGATACAGCAGAAGCAATTGCCTCAGGTATATCTTATCCTATTTCTTCTTTTCATTCCTTTTCTAGGCTTTCACCTGCACATCATGCTTATTCACTGTCTATCTCACACACTCTTGAGCCACATACATACCAACAGGCCAATAAGTATGAATGTTGGAGAAATGCCATGAAACTTGAATTAGATGCCCTTGAGAAGAATGGTACATGGATCCTGGTTGATTTACCTACTAATGTGAAGCCAATTGGAAACAAGTGGGTTTATAAAGTGAAGCATCGAGCAGATGGGACCATTGAGAGATACAAGGCAATATTAGTTGCCAAGGGATACAACCAAGTAGAGGGTCTGGACTTCTTTGACACATTCTCTCCTGTGGCCAAACTTACCACAGTAAGGACTCTATTGGCTCTTGCTTCCATTCACAATTGGCATTTACATCAATTAGATGTAAACAATGCCTTCTTGCATGGTGATCTACATGAAGATGTTTACATGGTGATTCCACAAGGCATTCAGTGCTCAAAGTCTAACCAAGTGTGCAAGTTGCTTAAATCTCTATGTGGACTTAAGAAAGCCAGCAGAAAATGGTATGAGAAGCTGACATCTCTGCTCATTAGCCAAGGATACCATCAATCCAATGCAGACCATTCACTCTTCACATATAAGAATGGAGACATCTTCACTGCACTTTTGATCTATGTGGATGATGTGATCCTGGCAGGAAATTCCATAACTGAATTCACTAGAATCAAAGGCATCCTGGACTTTCATTTCAAAATCAAAGATTTAGGCACTCTAAAGTACTTTCTTGGCCTATAAGTTGCTCATTCTAAGATGTGAATCTCTATATGTCAGTGGAAGTATTGCTTGGATCTTTTACATGAATCAGGATTGCTTGGTTCAAAACCAAAAGACACCCCTTGACCACTCTATCAAACTGCATCAGGATGATGGGAAATTGTATGAAGATATTGAGTCGTATAGAAGACTGATTGGAAAGCTTGTATACTTAAACACTAGAAGACCCGATATCACATTTGCCACTCAGCAACTCAGCCAATTCCTAAGCAAACCTAATATGACACATTATCATGCTGCATGTAGGGTTGTTAGATATCTAAAGAATAATCCTGGTCGAGGTCTGTTGTTCCCTAGAAAATCAGAAATACAACTTTTAGGATTTTCTAATGCTGATTGGGCTGGTTATTGACTCTAGGAGGTCAATCTCAGGGTATTGTTTCTTCCTAGGATCATCCTTGATCTCTTGGAAAGCTAAGAAGCAGCAAACTGTATCCAGATCCTCCTCTGAAGCAGAGTATAGAGCACTCTCCACTGCCACATGTGAATTGCAATGGCTTATGTACCTCTTACAAGACTTGCACATCAGTTGTTCTAGGGCACCAGTACTGTACTGTGACAATCAAAGCGCTATGCACATTGCAGCCAACCCGGTCTTCCATGAAAGAACAAAGCATTTGGAGATAGATTGTCATTTTGTCCGAAACAAGGTTCAAGATGGTGTCCTTCGATTGTTGCCTATTCCATCAAAGGAGCAGTTGGCTGATTTCTTCACCAAAGCATTGTCACCTCCATCCTTTGTTCCTTTCATTTCCAAGCTAGGCATGATTGATATATACCATGCTCCATCTTGTGAGGGGATGTTAAACTGTAATGCTAATGACAATGCAAATAATATAGATGAATCAAGGAAATCAGGAAATGATGCTGCTGAAGATTCCAAGTGCCTCGCCAAGTCCCACATGGTTGGAGTGACGAAATCAGGGGTGCCTAGTCACCAATCACTCCACTCACATTTCCTTCCAGAAGCATCTTTATTCTCTCCTCTAACAAATCCTATGTAAAGCGGTGAGAATGATTCAGTGAATTGGCACCTAGGATAGCTTACTATGTTTTCTTTCCCTTTGTATAAATAACACAGTAGCTTCATCACTGTATTATCGAGCATTTTAAGTAATACAAAGCTTCCATATTCTCTTGATCATGTTTGCCTTTCTTGCTTTTCTTACTTTCCTTAAAACTTGAGAAATAGTGATCATAAGTGCATAAAAAATTGATCAATGATAGGGTACCAAAAATATAATTAAACCTTATCTACATATCAAATCATGCATCTCTATCTTATCCCACATAATTAAAGAGGGGTAGAAATTAGGTACAATTTTTTAGATGGCTGTGATATTGTTGTTCTTCAACATATAAGACTTCATATCATCAATGAGAAGACAATACAAGATAATACATATGTTATGTTTTGTTAAAACAAAATAATACTATACACACTTAAAAAATGAGTTTAATTGTTATGTATCGACAGTGTAAATTTTTTTCAAACTATCAGTCAATTAAAAACCATGACATGTAAGACTTTTAATTAAGGTAGTTAGGATAAGTCGATTTTTTTTTAATAACGTGTGAGTTTTTAATTGATTGATTGATAGTATACAAAAAAATTTATACGTGCTTATCAATTCAATTAAATCATTAAAGAATCATACTTAAATTTTATTCTTAAAAATGTATATATCATATGTATATATCATTAAAATGATTGTTGAATTCTTATTTTATTTTAAGTTAATTTGAAAGTAATCTTCAAGGTCAGTTTAGTACACTCTTAACAATGATATGATGGTTAGTTTATGAAAATTTGTATGAAAGACTAATTCCTTGATTTCTGCATATATAGTTAATTAACAAAAATAATTGGGTAACCATTCTTTTTGTAATAAGAAAGGATTAAAAATGTTGTGAAATTCTCAAATAATTTTACGCGTGGGCAGAGGAGAACGTACGTAGGCATCATACTGGGGGACAGTGATGCTCATATTCCTCATGTGTACCAACTCTGCTATTCTCACACTTCATTTTCGATCCACACCAAGTATGCCCAGAGGCATATAATATGGGGATGTATGGTTTTCGTACTGCATAATATATCACGACGATGCATATGGGGATGTATGGTTTTTAATGGTATTGTACCTGTGGAAGACGGAAGAGACTCAGTGGGCCAAGTGATACGCTTGACTCGGTCTCTCTTCCTTTAATAGGTTTGGTATGCTATCAGTTTCTTGACTGATCATGTCCCGACCCAAATAAAATGAAATTAAGTTGCGAAGTTAAGGCATATATGAAATAGTTAACAGACTTATTAATGTGCTTAAATTAAAAAAAATAAATTGGCACAAAGGATATCCTTTTTATTATATTTTTGTATGGTTTTAAACTGTTCTGAGAAGAACTAGAAGTCCTGAAATGCTTGAGTAAATCTCGAGAGCTAAGTCTTTGAGTATATGATTATAGCTTGACAGAATGAGTGTATTTTGCTCCTAGTGAATCAAAGCAAGTATGAGAAGAACAATGCCGAGGTATTACGCATATATAGAGCGAGGGTGGTTATGAGCCATTATGGGTGATTATGTGAGTCATTGATGAGAGCGGTTGTAGAGTCGTTATGATTTGTGTTTTCCTTGAATGGTGCCGTCTCTTAATAGTAACAACCTTAAAGCTATTTCAAGGACTCTTAGGCATTACACCCATTATATAAATGTGCTCGACACATCCGAATATTCCAGTATTAATTCGACCTTTTGACAAGGATTTCAACTCTGCTCCTCGAGCTCATATATATCAAGTTGGGTCAAGGACTCCCTGGTCCATATTAGGATAGTATGTCCACCTCTGCTCCTTGAGTTCTGAGTGAGTTGGGCCGAATATTCTCTTGTCCATGTTAGAACAGTAAGCCATCATTAACTCTGTCCTTCAGCTTCATCCTTTGGACTCAGAGTTAATTGGGCTGAGCACTCCTCGGTCCATGTTGGAACATAAGCTAGAATTTAACTTGTCGCTACAGTTTTTTCCCCTGTGCGTGAGCCAAGAAGTGGTCAGTTCTCTTCCTGCTTCCCTTGGTATTTCAGAAAATAATGGAAAACAATGGGGACAGGAAAAAAAAAATAAAGAAGGAACAAAAGTGATAAATTGTTTATCATTTAATGAAAAAAATATATATGTATCGAACTTGTATAAATATATGGTAAAACTCGTAAAATTAACTTTTCCTTCATTTCCAACTTCCTTCCAAGAAAGTAGAGGGTGTCAATTCGGGACAATGATGACATTCACTGAAATATTATCCCTCCTGATCATTTCTTTTTCAAATAAAAATAAATATGAAACAAGAGATAGGTCTTCTACTCTCTTCCTCCCCATTTTCCAAACAAACCATCATTCCTTACTTTAACTAATTTGTGTTTAGTTTCATTAATATCATTTCAATACATATTTCTACTGCACCTCAAAACAAGCAATACTTCAATACTCATTCACAGTCACATAATTCATATGTGGCGTTTGCTAACTGGAATGTTTTATTCCCCGACAAACTACATTTTTGGGAATCACGTTTCCGGACATAAAATTTTCCCACATTCACACATGGGAATAGAGTTTTCCTAATTTTTTAACTATCATTTACTAATTTTATTCCCATAATCTTTTATGCTTGGGAATAAATTTTTAAAATTTGTACCAAATATTGTAAACTTTTATTCCCATACCAACATTCCCAATAATGTTTTATTAAAACTTGTAACAAACGCTATCATAGTTGTCAATGAGTGATAAGGTGGCTTGATGGAGGGAGAGATAGGGTTTGAAGTGATAAGATGTAGGTTATGGTTCAGCTCCCTTCACTAACATAACATATGCTAGCAATCTAACATTTGTCTATAAAAAAAAATTCATAGATGTTGTCCAAATTAAATTTTTTTTTTCATTAATACACTCTTAACTTTTTGGGATCAACTTACCTATAACTATAGCTATAACTTATAACAAACATGATTACGACGTTTTGGATTATAATGGATTATAAATTGTATAGGTGCATGGAATGGTTGTCATTCCCAGCTTTTATTTATAACCAGAAAACCAAATTTCACGGCACTCTCTTGGTAGTTGGAACTTTTTTTGGCGAGTGTAGAAAAGAAGAAAGGGGTACAAATAAGGAACGGTGAAATATTCAATTCAACAAAATAGTAGGAGTAGAAGTTTAGGGACTGCTTGATTTGTTTTTAGTTCATGTTATCATAAATAATTACAAAACCATCACCTTATTTTTATTTGGTTAAAATAATGTTTTAGTCCTTATACGTGTCACTCATTTTTAAATTAGTCTCTATACAAAAAATATTTTTATATTAATCCCTACACGTGCAACCATTACCAAATAGGTCCCTGACGTTTAACGGCCATTAACAACCGTTAATGATGATCATTAAGTTGGTTCTTACACGTGTCACTCATTTTTAAATTGGTTCCTACATGTGTCACTCATTTTTAAACAAATGTTGGTGCCAATTTAAAAATGAGTGACACATATAGGGACCAATTTAAAAATGAGTGACACATATAAGGACCAATCGGGGGCACCAGTATTTGTTTAAAAATGAGTGACACATATATGGACGCAATTTAAAAATGAGTGACATATGTAGGGACCGACTTAATGATCGTCATTAACGGCTGTTAAACGGCAGTGACCTATTTGGTAACGGTTGCATGTGCAGGGGCTAATATAAAAATATTTTTTTATAGGGACTAATTTAAAAATAAGTGACACATATAAGGACTAAAACATTATTTTAACCTTTTTATTTTATTTCCTATTTTCAAATATTTGTACAAGAAACGTTGAAAACAACTTTGTCTTATTTTCACAGTTTCCTATACAAATATTTGAAAATAGAAAACAAAATAAAAATAAGATGATAGTTTTATAATTATTTCTAAAAATAAGAAATTGATAACAAAGCCGTCAGACCTTATTGTGTAATCCATGTTACTCTATTATTTACCTGCTGAATTTCCAAACATGTAAAGAAGCCCCCTCCACCCCTATGGCCCCATCAAAATTTCAAACAATAAATTGGCATTTTTTCTTACCCTTTCACTTCCAAACCACTTCACTCCATCCACTTAAAAGAAGTGTTCTTAAAATCGGACCGATCATTAACTCGGTCAGGGTACTGGGTCAACGGGTCATTGGTCCAACCGACGAATCACTGGTTGAACCGTATGAACCGGTATATATTAAACTTGTAAATTTTGTTTTAAACTATGTATATATATAATATTTTATGCTTATATTCCAACATGTTTCAGCGGTCCAATGGCAAAACACTTCCTTGTATATTGCCTCCACCCGTGTTTGAGTCCTAACCATGTCATTTTGCACAATTTTCCTTGTAAAAACTCACTCTCACATGCCGACGTCACTACGGGTCTGGACCGAACCGCGAGTCAAGTCGTCGGTTTCACCCCTGTTCAAAGTCGAGTTGATGATGTCAACAATGGTTCAGGTGACTGACCGATCTGACATGCTGACCGGACCGGTCATAGGTCTAGTTTTCGGTCCAACCGACTGGTCCGATCCAGTTTTAATAACACTGCTTAAAAGGTCCAGGTACATAGCCATACTTAGTCCATTTATTTATGGCCCATGCCATCTCCATCCATCCAGATAGGCAATTTGCCAAAGCCATTTGGCAACTGTTACCAATAACATACATCTCATTTTGGTATAAAGTTGATAAGGTTGTTTTGGCAGAGATGATGGGTGTGGAGGACCATATGATAAGCACCCCAAGACAGAGCACATATGTGGGCGTCCACTTGGGTTGTGTTTCAGCAAACCCACCGGTGATCTTTACATTGCTGATGCTTACAAGGGCCTGATGGTTGTTGGGCCCAATGGTGGCATTGCTAGAACAATTGCATCACAAGTAGAAGGTGCTCCTTTTGGGTTTACAAACAGTTTGGATATTGATCAACGAACTGGGGCAGTGTACTTCACCATCAGTAGTTCAAAATATGAAAGGAGGTAACGCACTAAACACTCATTCTCAGCTTATCTTATAATCCCCAGTCCCCCACTTGAGCCTCAAGTATCGTTTAGCACACATCATAATCTAAAATTAAATTGTAGTGATAATGTTTATGATCCATCATATCATATAGGTAAATTATTAACATATTGAGAAAATTCAAACAGTATCATTAGTCATTATCGATGAATTGGGACTTTGAGCTAATTATTGTCATCCATAAGAGCACAAGCGTTGGCAAATAAAAACAAAATCCTTATACCAAAAAAAGGAAACTACTTGATAGTAGGAAAAGGAATTCGTACTCTTCTTCTCCCTGAATTTTATTGGTCACTTTCAACCTGGTTTCTGTCACGTCCTCTACTTTTAACTCTCTTTGTTCCAAGCAGAACAATAATTTCCGACTTCCGGAAAAATATTTTATTAAATGTGTATCCCATTACAATAGACATTGGAGGCTTATTGAATATAACCTAGATATAGTAAAACCTCAGACTAATAATGTGTGTAAGAAATGTATGTGTAGTTAGAGAGATGATAGAGAAAGAACCTTGGAGAGAAAGAGAGAGAACCTTGGAGAGAGAGAGTTTCTAGGAGATAGAAATTTCTGTGGAAAGAGAAAGGGTCTCGGAGAGAGAGAGAGAGTGAACCATGGAAGGTTGTGAGCTACAAAAAAAGGGAGGGTCAGGGAAGGCATGTTAACACAGCAACTAAGGCACACCCAGTCCAGCCTGTTCGTTTCAACGAGGACTACGAATCAACAACTTTTTTCTTATCCAACTTTCTGGACACGCTTGGGAGATTGGAGATATGGAATGTGTTAAAAAAGTGGGGTATTGTGAAGGACGTAGTGATTCCACCAAGGAAGAATAAAGAAGGGGTGAGGTTCAGTTTCGTCAGATTTGGTTACGTCCACGACCGGTGGCTGCTTGAGAAAAAGCTGGATGGGATCTGGCTAGGCACGTATAAACTATGGGCGAATCTGCCTAGGTTTGATCGTGGGAGGCAGAAGGGTTTTGAAAAGCATTCCTTCACGTCAAAAAATTTGCTTCCTCGCAGCTTTGTGAGGAATGGTACGTCTTTTGCAAAGGTGGCATCAGGGGATGAGTTAAATGCTGTGAAGAATAACACTAAGGGACCACCGAATCAGGGGGACGACAATTATAACCTGGCTCTACTAAACTGGAAAGAAATCGAATTCAATGTGGATAATGAGAGCATGAAGTGGTTGGAAGGAAGTTTTGTAGCAACTGTTCGGAATCCAGAGGATGCGGCGAATATTGAGGAGATTCTCATTAATGATGGTTTGTTTTCCTTAAGTGCAAGCCCGATGGGTGGTTATCTGGTTTTACTCAGAGCTGAGGACGCGGATGAAATTCCTTCAATCCCGAGAGAGTCTTAGAACTAGCTAACAAAGTGGTTCTCGTAAATAAAAGAGTGGAACATGGAAGATGTGGGTAGTGAGAGACTGGCGTGGATACAAATATTGGGAGTGCCACCACACGCATGGTGTATGGATTTCTTCAAATCCTTGGTTGGGAGGTTTGGCAAGCTGGTGTGATTGGATGAAATCACAGAGACTAAAAAGCGTTTCGATGTAGGGAGGGCCCTGGTATCAGTAACGTCCATGGATGTTATTAATACGGTTCTCAGGGTAAAGATAAACTCAGGCCTTTTCTTGATTCGCTTGCTGGAAGAACCGTTGGCTAGTCGTGGAGGTAAGCGCTCCTTTGAAGCAGGTGACTCAGTCTTCGGCTCGGACCAGGAGGTGCCAGAGACTGAGCTCTGTAGGAGTCTCCGGCAAGAGGGGGCTGCTGGGTTGCTTTCAAATTACGGGGTTCGAGGATTTGAAAATTTGGTGCGGCTCGAGGATGGGATGGGTGTTAGAGGTCCTAATGGTCAGGGAGCAAAAAGTAGTGGCAGCGGAAATATGGGTGAACCTACGGGGCAGGGAAAAGGGAACCATGTGGGACCAAAAAGGATGGTTGGTGATAAAGGGAAGGGGGTATTATTAGAAGTGGACACAATTGAGTCTTTTGGGCCAGGGTGCGTAAACAAGTCTGGAGGGAATGATCCGAGTGGGTCAAGTGTTAAACTTGGAGATGAAGAAAATGGTCATGTAGTTGGGCCAAACCCACTAGTTATAAATGAACTTTGCAATAAAGTTAGCCATGTAGAGGGTTTGGAAGTTGGGATACAAGTTGGGTCTCCTCATAAGAATATGTCCAACCAAAAGGGCACCCTAAATACGGCCAGTGTCCTCGGATCTGGTCTGGATAACTCAGATGGTTATAAAGATGCAAGTTCTGGGAAGAGCACTAGAGCCAAGTCTGCGAGGAAATCAAAAAAGGCAGGTTTAGAGAGGACCCCGAGGAAACTTTCAAAGACGACTCTTAACAATTGGCTTCAAGGTCAGTTAAATGGGAGCCTGATGCGCAAGGCAAAAATTATCAAACGTAAGCATATGGAGACAGGTTCACAATGCCCAGGAACAAGTAGAAGAAAGGGCAACCTTAGAGAAGAAGAAAGGAGAAACCTCTCGCGTAAGCAAAGGTAAGAAGTTGAGTAAAACTTCTCCTTCAGAGTCGATAGGAGTAAGTAGCTTAATTCCAGATAGCATTACTAGGAATAGTGACTGTGTATTAGTTACCTCTGACTTAGAAGAAAAGGCGAAATGCATTCTGCAGACAGGGTTGGAATTGGGGGTAGTTACCAGATGTGATGAAAATGAGTTAATTAGAAAACTTATAGATATGGAAAAAAGAGACAGAGACCAGTGTAAGAAAGGCAAGTCAAAGGACGCAGGGGAGGAGTCTAAGGAAGGTGAATCATGAGAATCACAACCTACAACATAAGAGGGTTAGGGGGGTGGTCAAGAAGACGGCAATCAGGAATCTGATCATACAGGAGAAAATTGAATTCATCTGTATCCAGAGACCAAAATGGAAAGGGTGGAACTGAGATTGTGTCAAACACTGGGGGGGGGGGCAGATGATGTTGATTGGGCTTTCAAGGATTCTGTAGGTTCATCAGGTGGATTACTGTCTATGTGGAACAAAAAGTCTTTTGTGGAGGAATAAATTTTCACAGGGAATGGTTTTCTGGCCTTAAAGGGTGAATGGGGTGAGGATATAGTAAGATGCTGTATTTGTAATGTATATAGCCCGTGTGATCTCTCGAGCAAGAGGCAGTTATGGGAAGACCTATTGTCACTGAGAGCAAGTACTCCAAATGTTGTTTGGTGCCTAGCGGGGGACTTTAACTTAGTTAGGCTTGTCGAGGAAAGGAGGGGCTTGTCGGCTGGTCACAATTATAGGGAAATGCAGGAGTTCGGTGACTTCATTAGTAACATGGGATTAAATGATATCCCTATGTTAGGCAGGAAGTATACCTGGCATAGGTCAGATGACAAGGCAATGAGCATAATTGACCAGTTTCTCATCTCTGATGATTGGCTACATACGTGGCCGAACATTTCTCAGTGGGGATTATGCACATCAGTTTCGGATCACTGGCCAGTTCTTTTAAAGTCGGTTGCCCAAGATTGGGGACCTAGACCTTTCAGGGTAATAAACAACTGGTTCCTCCATAAGGACTTCAAAGATTTTGTATCCACTTCATGGGATCAGTTGCAAGTCTCGGGTTGGGGATCTTTTGTCTTGAAGGAAAAGCTCAAACAGTTAAAAGGTGCTCTAAAGGGATGGAATAAAAACAGCTTTGGAAACATTGATACAAACTTGGGAAATGCGCTGGCAGATATCAAGTTGTGGGATGAAAAGGCCGAGGAGAGGGGATTGTCTGAAGCAGAGGTATGCTTGAGGAGAGATGCGACTGAATCATTCTGAAAAATGTTTAGGATGAAAGCTACATTGGCACATCAGAAATCCAGGTTAAATTGGCTGCAACTGGGTGATTCAAACTCCATTTTTTTCATGCACACATAAACAGACGATGCAAAATAAATGGTATTATTGGTCTTTTGGTGGATGGGGTTTGGGTGTAGGAAGTGGAAGGGTTAAGGATGAGGTGACTGCACACTTTAAGAAGATGCTCAATGGTGATAGGTGGAGAAGACCAGTTCTTGATGGGTTAAACTTCAAGTCGATTAATAGTGCTTCAAGAGAAATGCTCACATCTGAATTCTCCGAAGAGGAAATAGAGGAGGCCATTAGAGATTGTGACTGTAACAAAAGTCTGGGACCGGATGGTTATAATTTTAAGTTTATCAAGGAATTTTGGCACATCCTTAAAAAGGATATCTGCAGGTTGGTTACTAAATTTCACAGCTTTGGAAGGTTATCTAGGGGCTGTAATGCGTCTTTTATAGCTCTAATTCCGAAAGTGGAGTGCCTTACAAGGTTGGAGGATTACATGCCAATTTCGCTGGTGGGTTGCTTCTACAAAATATTGGCTAAACTGTTGGCAAAAAGGATGAGTAAAGTTATTGACTGTTTGATATAAGAAAACCAATCAGCATTCGTGAAGGGGAGGAACATTCTAGATGGAGTCTTGATCATAAATGAACTCTGCGATTTTGAAAAAAGAAGGAAGCATCCTGGCTTATTATTCAAGGTTGATTTCGAAAAGGCCTACAATTTCGTAAGTTGGGAATTTTTAGACTATATGTTAAAAAGGATGGGTTTTTTTGAGGTATGGAGGAAGTGGATAAATGAATGTTTGAGTTCCTCTTTGGTATCGGTCCTAGTGAATGGAAGCCCTGCTGAGGAGTTTACTGTTTCCAAAGGACTTAGGCAAGGTGACCCTATGGCACCTTTTCTATTCCTTATTGTTGCGGAGGGTTTGAGTGGAATCATAAAAAATGCTTTAGATAGAGGGATCTTCAAGGGGTATAATATTTTGGAGGGTGCCAGGAACTTGGTGTTATCCCATATACAATATGTGGATGATACGGTAATTGTTGGAGAAGTGTCCCTAGAAAATGCAGCCAAATGTATTATGTGGATGTTTTTGAGCTGGTTTCCAATTTGAGAATCAACTACTCAAAGAGCCGTGTGGTGGGTTTGAAGGCGGATGAGGGTTTATTGAGTAGAAGTTACGTGTTACTGAATTGAAGAAAAGGAAAAGTTATGTTTCCTTTCTTGGGAATTAATGTTGGGGGAAATCCAAGGAACTCAATAACGTGGCAGCCGGCAATTCAATCGATTGGGAAGAGGCTCATGGGGTGGAGGAACAAAAGCCTTTCATTTGGAGGGTGTATAGTCTTGATAAATGCGGTGTTGTCTTGTATCCTTGTGTATTACCTTTCTTTCTTCTTGGCTCCAAAGAAGGTAATCTTAGGGATTACTAAAATTCAGAGAATCTTTTTGTGGGGAGGGGGTGATGGGCGTAGGAGAGTGGCTTGGGTGAAGTGGGAGGCGGTTTTTGACCAAAGGCAGAGGGGGGATTATGGATTAAAAATCTTAGGAATTTTAACATGGCACTATTAGGCAAGTGGTGGTGGAGGATGTTAACTGAAAAGGAGGGCATGTGGCAGAAATTAGTAAAAATGAGGTATGGTGTGTCAGGTGTGGGTGGGAGAATTATTTTGCAACAGGGGGTTGAGGTTAGAGGGTCAAATTGGTGGAGGGACCTCCATAGGATTGATGATGTAGAATCTCCAAAACCGGGTTGGTTAGCTTCCGCATTATAGAGGTTGGGTAGTAGTTGGGGGGATATCCTTTTGGAATGAAAAATGGGTTGGAGGAGGAGAATCCATTGCTTCTTTATTCCCCAGATTGCTCCTAATTACTGGAAATAGAGAAGCAAAAGTTAGTGAAATGAGAGAGTGGAGGAATGGATCATGGTGCTGGGTGTTGCCTTGGTGCAGGGACTTGTTTGTGCGGGAGGAAGAATTATGCGATTCCATAATGCTTATGCTGACTTCTACTTCGGTATGTCATGATAAGGAGGATGGCTGGAACTGGTCTGCAGATTCATCTGGTTTTTTTCCTGTCAAATCAGGTTATTTGTCAATCACTTCAGATATTTCTAGACTTGATAAATGAAATAGACAAGGATAAACACGAGAAGGGGGGTTGAATTGTGTTTATCAGAATTTAAGCAAAGTTGAAATCTTTTCGTAAACAGAAGCTAAATTTGGACGAGTGGAAGAATACAGGATGGACGGGTGACTTTTACAAACACACCACTTGATAGACGTAAGAAAACTAAAACAATTAAAGAGTTTAAGGAAAGAGAGATTGACACAGTTATTTATCCTGGTTCACTCTTCAAAGCAAAAAGCTACGTCTAGTCCTTGGCAGCACCAAGATTTATCCACTATAGCTGATCAGGTTACAGACTCAAGTATTATTTGCACACCTAGCCTCTTCAGGCTCAAAGACAAGTATTCTTTGGACACCTAGCCTCTTCAGGCTCAAGACGAGTATTGTTTGCACACCTAGCCTCTTCAGGCTCAAAGACAAGTATTCTTTGCACACTTAGCCTCTTCAGGCTCACTCAGGTTTGTTTGAGAGATTTGGTTTGTAATGAATACAACTTAGACAGACAGAACTTTCACCAACACTCAGAGAGTGGTTTAAATGTAAAGCTTACGAAAGTCTGCATAATAACTTCTAATGATTGAAGAATACAAGATGAAAGAATGAAGAAATTAATGCGAAGAGTAATGGATTTTTAATGCAATGTGTATTCTCCCTTCTTCATCTTCAATGACTTCTGTATTTATGGTATCCAACCATTTAGGATCCGTTAGAGACATTCCCTCAGATGTTGGCTTCAAGTAGAACTTCATTAAATGCAATAGAGTCGTTCTGGGCAGCCATTAATGCAATAGAGTCGTTCTGGGCAGCCATTAATGCAATAGAGTCGTTCTGGGCAGCCATTAATACAATAGAGTCATTGGTTGTACTCTAACATGAAGGATCATGGCTTTATGCATCGTGATACATCCATATCAGAGTTGTGCAGAGAGCTTTTTGAATTTTGCTGAGCACACTTTGCTTTTCGTGTAAGGACCAGAGGTACTAGGGAATAAAGCATGTTGGAAGCATTCTTCAACTTGTCTTTGGTTCTGATTATCCAAGGTTGCTTGAGAGAGTAACTTCTGACTTTTCTTGGTAATCGTGAAACTGAGTAGGAGAGAAGGCTTCAAGTCTCTTTCTGGTTCTTGAAATATGATTCTGATAATCCTTATAGAATTCGCGTCTATAGGATAAGTGCTTCCATCTTGAAAATAACCACATCTATTTAGCCATTTGAGTTTTCACTTGGGCTAGTAGACAAGCTCCATATTAAGGACTCAGCAAGTCCAAAGACTAGTGTGGACGAGCGCTTCTGTCACCTTTAGTGGACGAGCACTTCTGTTACTTTAGTGGACGAGAGCCTCTGTTACTTTAGTGGACGAGAGCCTCTGTTACTTTAGTGGACGAGAGCCTCTGTTACTTCAGTAGATGGGAGCCTCTGTTACTTCAGTAGACGGGGAGCCTTTGTTACTTCAGTAGACGAGAGCCTCTGTTACATAAGCCACGTCATTGGTCGAGCCATTCTGATTCCTTAATGGACGAGCTATTCTGATAACTTTATGGACGAGCTCCATCTGCCACGTCATTGGACGGACCGTTCTGATACATTAAGTAGACGAGCGCCTCTGTCACTTTAGTAGACGTTGGCTTTTATCACTTTGGTGGACGCAAGTTTCTATCTCTTGCATTTTGGACGTGTGCTTCAATCACTACAGTGCTGGACGTTTGTTTCAATCACTTGTGTGGTGGACGTGAGATTCTATCACTACACTGTTGGACGTGAGCTTCTATTGCTTGTGTTAGACGTGCGTTTCAATTACTTGCGTTGGACGGATGATTCTCTTATTTAATCTGCACACTTGATAGACAGGTTAGCAACCAATATGAAGGTTAATTAAATCATTAACCAATGTTTAGTTCTCATCAAAACTTAGAGAAATGCACATCAGACATTTTAGAGACTTAACAATCTCCCCCTTTTTGATGATGACAAACATTGAGATGATTTAATGAACCTCAGAAAATATCAACAAATAAAATAGCATATATAGACAGGTTGAAATTTTCTTAAGCGAACAGGTCATATCATATTCATTCTCCCATTCTCCTATAACACATTTCTATCACAAATCTCAATTTCTCCTATTATCATATTCATTCTCCCATTCTCCTATAACACATTTCTATCACAAATCTCAATTTCTCCTATTCTCCCCCTTTTGTCAACAGCAAAAAAGGGTTATCAAGTTTTATTTATGAGATATGTTAAGGGCAAGATAACATGTTAAGAAAATCATAGTAATGCAGCAAGCATATTAGACATACTCCACTTAAACTATTGTATCATTACTCCCCCTGAACTAATGCTTAGTTAAAATAACATGTATGTAGGAGTAATGACAGATTTAGCATAGACAGGTTAACATTCATACATGTCATTCAACAATGCAATGCATGTTTAGATTATATCTAATAAATAAAAACCTTTCTTCCGCGAGGGGTTTAGTGAAAATATCAGCCCATTTATTTTCAGTTTTAACAAACTTAATATCAAAGATGCCTTTCTGAACATAATCCCGAATGAAATGATGTTTGATTTCAATATGCTTAGCCTTAGAATGCTGAATTGGATTTTTAGTTAACCATATAGCACTGGAATTATCACACCATACAGATATGTTATGTTCATAAATAGAGTAATCCTCAAGTTGATGTTTTACCCATAAGAGTTGAGAGCAGCAACTAGCAACAGAGATGTATTCTGCTTCAGCAGTAGACAGGGCAATGGTTGTCTGCCTCTTGCTTGACCATGAGACTAAACTTGCTCCAATGAAGTGACATCCTCCACTGGTGCTTTTTCTTTCTATTTTGTCTCCAGCAAAGTCAGCATCACAATATCCCACTAATCTGTATTCTTTTGATCTTAAATACAACAAACCAAGATTAGTAGTTCCAAGAAAATATCTAAGTATTCTTTTAACAGCCTTAAGATGAGATTCTCTAGGATCAGATTGGAATCCAGCACACATACAGACACTAAATTGAATGTCAGGTCTGCTTGAAGTTAAGTACAGTAGAGAGCCAATCATACCTCTGTAGACAGTTTGATCTACCTTTTTACCTTCATCATCTTTGCTTAGTTTTGCATTGGATTGCATAAGGGTTTTCATGAGCTTTGCATTTTCCATTTTGTATTTCTTGAGTATCTCCTTGGTATATTTTTGTTGATGAATGTAAATTCCATCACTTGTCTGCTTGATTTGTAATCCAAGGAAGAACTTCAATTCTCCCATCATACTTATCTCAAATTCAGCTTGCAGTAGATTTGAAAATTCCTTGCACAACTTTTCATTAGTTGCTCCAAAAATAATATCATCAACATATATTTGAACTATAATAAAGTTCTATTTAGAGAATTTTTTGAACAGAGTAGTGTCTACTTGTCCTCTAGTAAAACCATTATGCATGAGAAAAGAACTGAGTCTATCATACCATGCCCTAGGTGCTTGTTTCAAACCATATAATGCTTTTTTAAGTTTGAAAACGTGATCTGGTTTATCAATATCCTCAAAACCAGGGGGTTGCTTAACATACACTTCTTCTTCAATTATACCATTTAGAAAAGCACTTTTTACATCCATTTGAAGGTAATTTGGTGTTGTGCAGCATATGACATTAAAATGCATATGGCTTCTATTCTAGCTACAGGTGCAAAGGTTTCAGTATAATCAATACCTTCTTGTTGGTTATAGCCTTGAGCTACTAACCTTGCCTTATTTCTGACAACTTTACCATCTTCATCCAATTTGTTTCTGAAGACCCATCTTGTTCCAATAACCGACTAGTTTTTAGGCTTAGAGACAAGAGTCCAGACATCATTTCTGGTGAACTGGTTAAGTTCTTCTTGCATAGCAAGGATCTAGCTTTCATCCTCAAGAGCTTCTTCAATGCGTTTAGGCTCCAAATCTGAAATAAAGGTCACATTGCTTGATTCTCTTAATGTGGATCTGGTTCTTACTCCTTCAGAAGGATTTCCAATAATAAGATCCTTAGGATGATGAGTGTTGAACTTCCAATCCCTTTTGAGATCATCATGAAGATCTTGACTTGTCTGCTAACTCGTCTGTTCCACTTGTCTTTCACCTCGTGCACACGAGTTCTGTTTTGGTTAGATCGGGTTGTTGACTTTCTGGCTTGTTTATATCAAGACCTGCAAGATCATCTTCTAGATCTGATAGTTCTTTATCAGTTTTTAATACATCATTGAATTTAACATGAACATATTCTTCAATAATACAAGTTCTTGAATTGTATACTCTAAAACCCTTAGACTTTTCAGAATATCCTACGAAAATACCTTTATCTACCTTAGAATCAAACTTTCCAAGATTATCTCTGGTATTCAGAATAAAACATTCACATCCAAAAGCATGAAAATAAGATATGTTGGGACTTTTTCCTTTCCACAATTCATAAGGAGTCCTTTTTAGAAAAGGCCTAATAAGTATTCTGTTTTGTACATAACAAGCAGTGTTTCTGACACGCCTTGAAGTACTTAGGGAGATTATTTTCATTGAGCATAGATCTAGCCATCTCTTGCAGAGATCTGTTATTTCTCTCAACCACTCCATTTTGTTGTGGTGTTCTAGGTGCAGAGAAATTGTGAGAGATTCTATTCTTCTCACAGAACTGTCTAAACTGTTCATTTTCAAATTCACCTCCATGATCACTTCTAAGGGTAGAAATACAGAAACCCTGCTCATTTTGTACTCTTTTGCAGAATACTGAGAAAACCTTAAAAGACTCATCCTTGTGTGTTAGGAAGAGTACCCATGTGTATTTAGAATAGTCATCAACTATGACAAATCCATATTTTCTTCCAGCCAGGCTGGCAATACTCACTGGTCCAAACAGATCCATGTGTAACAACTAAAGAGGTCTAGAGGCTGATACTTGGTTTTTAGATTTGAAACTTGATTTTATCTGTTTACCTCTATGGCATGCATCACACAAGACATCTTTCTTAAAGCTAATATCAGGCAATCCTCTCACGAGATTATTCCTTTTTAATTCAGAAATTAGTTTCATACTAGCATGTCCTAGTTTCTTATGCCATAACCATCTCTCATCCTCTTTAGACATCAGACAGGTTACACTTTGATCTGAGAGATTAGACAGTTCAATCTTATAAAGATTTTGTTTCCTTTTAGCTGATAAGAGGGTTTTGCCACAACAATCATTAACTATGCATACATCCTTGGTAAAGGAAACATCAAAACCACTATCACATAATTGGCTTATGCTAAGCAAATTGTGTCTTAATCCTTTAACCATAAGAACATTAGATATAGAGGGAAGAGGGGGTTTACCACCAATAGTACCAATTCCTATAACTTTCCCTTTCTGATTCCCTCCGAAGACAACGTGTCCTCCTTTCTTCAGTTGGAGGTCTTGGAACATAGACCTTTCTCCTGTCATATGATGCGAGCAGCCACTGTCCAGGTACCAGCAATGATGTTTTCTTTGTCCTGTTGAGGACAACTGCAACAAAAATTATTTGATCTTTAGGTACCCATATTTTTCTGGGTCCTTTTCTGTTAGTTCTAGGAGTCTGTAAAGACTTCCTTCTCTTCTTATGGATACACTTAGACATAACATGCCCAGTTTTTCCACAGAAGTTACAAATAGGTGTTGATTTGGTTACAGTTGACTTAACAGATACCGTAGGAGCTTTAGTTGATACTTTATGATGTGTCTGATGGACATATCCAATACCTTCTTTGTTAAGAGAGTGCTTCTGACTGCCAAGTAGCTTAGTCAGATTGTCTCTACCATTAACAAATTTGGCAAGATCAGAAGTGAGCTCTTCCACTTTCTGTTGAAGCTTTTCAACTTCTTTAGATGGTGATGTTTCACTTGAGATCTTAGCTTCATTAGACTTTACAGTCTTCAGCTCACTGTTCTCTTTAGCCAGCTTCTCGCACTCTTGAGATTTCTGTTTATGCTCACTGGTGAGCTTTACATACTCTCTCTTGAGGGATTTGAAGGCTTTAGATAAGCAGTTGGATTCCTCCATCAACTCCTCATAGGCATTAAGTAATTCCTCATAGTCATGATGTACCTCATCATCAGAGTCTGAGTCAGTGTTGGCCATCAAACAGATATTGGCTTCTTCCTCTGTTTCTTCATCAGAAGATGTTGACTCCAAATCCTCCCAAGTAGCCATCATTCCTTTCTTCTTCTTCTTGAAGGATTTCTAAAAAGGGGCCTTCTTGAGTTGAGGACATTCAGCCATCTTTGACTCTTTGACTTTGGCTGTTCCTTCATGTGTGATAGCTAAAGTGTCCCATATTTCTTTGGTAAAGTCACAAGCACATACCTTCTCAAACTCCTCCGGACTGAGAGCACAAATGATGTTATATCTAGCTTTGTGGTTCAGCTCCCATTTTGTCTTTTCTGCGGTAGTGACACGCTGTCGCGCACGCGTCAAAAAGTGAGCGGTTTGTAAAAATATGTAGATAGGGGGCGACAACTCGAGTATCGTCTCACAAGGACTCTTGGGTTGTTGTTAACAAGAAAAAGTCAGATTTGGGGGGGTTTTGGATTTGAAATTAAATAAAGAAAACAAAGCAGAAAACTATGCAAACTAAATAATTATCAAATAAGCTAAACGATCAACCTACTGCTTTCGGTTTCCCACTATCATCGGTTCATATAAATCCAAGCCCTAAGCGGATTCTAATCCCTTTTCGATTGTAACATCAATTAACAAGCGAAACCGACGCTACGAGACTTATGTTCCTAATTCCCGAATTAAGCAAACGGGGTGAAGCGCTCGTGAATTAAGCAAACACGAATGAACACACACGAATTAAGCAAACACGATTAAGTATAGGAACACACAATCATCGAAAGAAATCAATACCCATTCGATACAAACTAAATTAAGCAAACAGAGAATATAGAATAGTATTGAAAGAGAAAAGCAATGAAATCAGGAATTACAAAACCTCAAGCGTCAATGGAACCCGATTACAGCAGATCGATCGAAGGAGACTAGTTCTCCATTACAACTATAACAAAAACCTGATTCGCAACCCTCTAAACTAAAAGGAAAAGAAGATGTTAAGAGCTCTCTCTGCAATCTGCCCTAAACAGCAATTTATAGCTCCAGACTCTGCGCGCGCTCGCGAGGCGAGCATCCTCTCGCGACGCGAATATCAATTGTGGCGCGAGTTCAAATTGGGTTCTCACGAGGAGAGACGGCAGTTCGCGAGACGAGACTTCAAATTCCAGTTTGTCACAGCCGTGATGCCTATCACGGGCAGGCCGTGATCACTTCTGACTTTGAGTGCTGATCCGTCACGGCCGTGACCTTCATCATGGCTAGGCCGTGATGGTCTCTGTCCTTCAGGGTTTGGATTTCTCGTGAGGCGAGATGGTTGTTCGCATGGCGAGGCAGAGAAGATGACACTTCTGGCACAAGCTGGTCTTCAGTCTCGCGGGGCGAGTAGCCTTTCGTGGGGCGAATAATTCCAGAATTGCTTCTCTTTATTAACATGAAAACAAGAAATAGCAGTAAGTGCTTTATTCGACTCCAAATCAACTAAATTAACCTAAAAATACTTTACAGACTCAAAATATTGCTTGAAGACAATCAAGTCTAATTTGGGCGAAAACGAGATTAAACTCGAATAAAATTCTGGTCTTACTAGTCATAAAACTAGTCGAGCCAGAGGCTGATCAAAATACCCCAAACTTAAACTTTGCTTGTCCCCAAGCAAACTAAAACTCAAAAAGACTCAAACTTGGCAAGCTCAAAGGTTTCAATCAATTTCGCACAAATTTCATGCAATTTCAACAAAACAATTTTTCTTCAATGTTTCCCCCCTTTTGTAACAATGTGACCCCCACATTCATCTACTTTAAACATTGAGAATTCTACCATTCATGCAATCAGTAATCTAAGCAAGGGATCCAAGTTACACACAAAAGGGAGATCACCAAATTCAAACAATCGCCTTCCTCACAAGGGCATTTAGTGTTTCACTCATTCGCTCAATTTTTGTCTAGGCTATCAACATTTCACTCAGTTTCACTTTTGAGAGCACTTCCCATGAATTTGATTTTCATCTCAATCAAGGTTCCCACGAAAACATGCATGCAACATCAAAAGGTCTTTTAAAGGTTGTAATGGGGCCTGGCTAAAGGTAGGATATTCAAAGGTACTAGGCTTAAGTCCCTAGGAACTAAGAGAGCATGAACATTTCAACATACCGAATTTCCACTCAAGTTCCTTTTCCCATTTTTCTTTATGCTTTTGGGTGACTACAACCTTTTCCTTATAATACCCTTTTTTGACATTTTTTTTTGCACTTTTCTCTTTTTTTTTTCTTTTTGCCCTTTGGCTCCAACCTTTATTTTTTTTTTCTTTTTCTCAATCCCAAACAGCACATCATATCCTTGTAGCCACCCCAAACTTAGTTTCTTGCAAACCTCTGTCTTGCTAAGCTTCCATGCTCTCCTAATCCTAAGATCGGGTTAACATGGTTTTTCAGATTTTTGGCTTGTAACATAGGGTTTTCAAGAAGCAATAGGCTAATTAGGCTCAAAGGGGCTAACTAGGGAACATGCATTAAGGACTGGTTCAATTTTGGCCAAGTAGCTAATTCAAAGAAAATTGCCTAAATCATTTGATGCAAACACATAAACATGCAAACCATGAAGAGATTCAAGCAAATTCGGGAAAGTGCAACTTGAAAGTGATTCACACAATTAAAAACATGTTGGAGGCTCAAATCCTCACCTGGACATTTTTCGCAAATTGTTTGACCGAGATTCAATCCCTAGTGTGTGCACCCTTTCACCCCAAACTTATCATAAATCATGCAATCACAATAGAATATCTCAAAGTTTAATTTTCAATTTTTCACATGGGGATCAATTTTCAAACTTCAAGACCTAGGGGTAAATCAGTCAACAAATATCATGCAATCCATCTATGCGAATTCAATTAAAATCTAGCAAGCTAGCCGACACAAGACTCAACACACAAACTCTTGATCTTCTCAAATTATTCAAGAGCTAAAAGAAAACAAAACAAAAACAAAGCAAGGAAAAGAAAATTAAAAAGAAGAGGGTTTAGAGAAACTCATGGAGGCGGTTCCACCGGGATCCCATTGCTTGTAACATAAGGCCCAAGTGATAGCCAAAGGACAGAAGCTCATTCCATGCTTACATAACTTGCAGCCTTGATATAGGAGTGAGCACTTGACAGTTATGGCGACCTCGCCAAGTGCGGCAGACTTCTCACTCCCTCTCGGGTCAAAGTTGACCTCCTGATCAACAAAGTCCTCCCAATACAAATTGGATTCAACCTCTTGGACTGGCCATAATGTCTTCATATTCAAGGATGCAAAATCCAGAGGCTTGAACTCCATCGCTGGTGGTTCCACAGGGGGAGGTGGCAAACAGGTAGCGAGGATCTCTGGTGCCGCTTCAACTTCTGTACGATTTTCATTCACTGTATTAACAAATCCATCACCTGCTATACATGCAGAAATCTCAGCACACACCACACAAGGGTTAGTGTTAGTACAGTCAGTACATATAGTACAACAAACTGAATCAGAAAAGGCTTGAATGTCTGGAAATTCAACACACAGTTCATCCCTCCCATCACATTCAACACATGCATATGAATTATTAGAATCATCTAATTCCAAAGGTTCTTCATCATCCTCAAGCATGGTGAAGCAGATGTCCTCCTGATCCTCATTTTCTGTGTTTCTTGGTCGAACAGGACCCTCGACCTCATATGTCTCATGTTCCATATGGACGTTTTGCTCCTCATACCCTAAGAAGGATGAGCTTTCAAAACATGCTGCGCACGAAGCAAATTCAGTACAATTAGCACATGAAGTATAATAGACAGAATCAGGAAAGGTGTGAATATCTGGAGATTCAACACACAGTTCATCAATAGAAGTATTCTTGACATTATTATCAAAATTATCCTCAGAGGAAGTATTGTCAAGAACAACTATTTGCGAATCTGTATGTTCTTCAAGGAGATGTTGAGTTTGCAGTGCAGCTGAGGTGGAGACAATGTGATCAATTTGAATGGCCAACTTCTGAAAACTAGCTTCTATCATCCATTGATTGTTCTCTACCATCCGTTGATTGTTCTCTGCCATCTGTTGCACCAATTCTTCCAGACTGAGTTGGTGTAGTGTGGGGTCAGGCTGATATTGTAGCTCGCGTGTCGTTTGATGCACCAAAGATGCTATCTCATCCAAGATGCCCTGTCCTCCATTATGTTGGCTAGAATAATCATTCATTCCAAACACACCAAAATCACTACTAAACTCGTAACCTCTAGCAACGTTAGGATAATATATGCATGACTCATAATCAACATAAGGTACATAATCTTGCATATAGTTATCCATGGGAAGTACTACGATTCATAACTAGACAAAGCAGCCATAACTAATTCAGCAATGCATATTTTTTTTTACTGTTAATAACAACAAGAGTCCCCGGCAACGGCGCCAATTTTGACACGCTGTCGCGTACACGTCGAAAAGTGAGCGGTTTGTAAAAATATGTAGATAGGGGGCGACAACTCGAGTATCGTCTCACAAGGACTCTTGGGTTGTTGTTAACAAGAAAAAGTCAGATTTGGGGGGGTTTTGGATTTGAAATTAAATAAAGAAAACAAAGCAGAAAACTATGCAAACTAAATAATTATCAAATAAGCTAAACGATCAACCTACTGCTTTTGGTTTCCCACTATCATCGGTTCATATAAATCCAAGCCCTAAGCAGATTCTAATCCCTTTTCGATTGTAACATCAAATAACAAGCAAAACCGACGCTACGAGACTTATATTCCTAATTCCCGAATTAAGCAAACGGGGTGAAGCGCTCGTGAATTAAGCAAACACGAATGAACACACGCGAATTAAGCAAACGCGATTAAGTATACGAACACACAATCATCGAAACAAATCAATACCCATTCGATACAAACTGAATTAAGCAAACAGAGAATATAGAATAGTATTGAAAGAGAAAAGCAATGAAATCAGGAATTACAAAACCTCAAGCGTCAATGGAACCCGATTACAGCAGATCGATCGAAGGAGACTAGTTCTCCATTACAACTATAACAAAAACTTGATTCGCAACCCTCTAAACTAAAAGGAATAGAAGATGTTAAGAGCTCTCTCTGTAATCTGCCCTAAACAGCAATTTATAGCTCCAGACTCTGCGTGCGCTCGCGAGGCGAGACGGCAGTTCGCGAGGCGAGATTTCAAATTCCAGTTTGTCATAGCCGTGATGCCTATCACGGGCAGGCCTTGATCACTTCTGACTTTGAGTGCTGATCCGTCACGGCCGTGACCTTCATCATGGTTAGGCTGTGATGGTCTCTGTCCTTCAGGGTTTGGATTTCTCGTGAGGCGAGATGGTTGTTCGCGTGGCGAGGCAGAGAAGATGACACTTCTGACACATGCTGGTCTTCAGTCTCGCGGGGCGAGTAGCCTTTCGCGAGGCGAATAATTCCAGAATTGCCTCTCTTTATTAACATGAAAACAAGAAATAGCAGTAAGTGCTTTATTCGATTCCAAATCAACTAAATTAACCTAAAAATACTTTACAGACTCAAAATATTGTTTGAAGACAATCGAGTCTAATTTGGGAGAAAACGAGATTAAACTCGAATAAAACCCTGGTCTTTTAGTCATAAAACTAGTCGAGCAAGAGGCTGATCAGGTAGTCCACTGAGCTTTTGGTTTGTTAGTGTTATCATCATTCTTGGGAATGAATGGACCATCTATAATGACATCCCAAAGATCAGAATTTGTAGATAGAATGAACCAATGATATCTATCTTTCCAATAGTTGTAGTTTTCTCCATTGAAATAAGGAGGTTTGGTTAGGGGAGCTCCTTTAGTCTGATGACTTCCACTTGAACTAGCTCCAGCAGTCATGTCTATTCTTCAGGATCTTTTACCTCTACACTGTTAGATGCTTAACCCAGAGGCTGAGCTCTGATACCAACTGAAATAGACAAGTATAAACACGCGAAGGGTGGGGGGGGGGGGGGGGTTGAATTGGGTTTATCAGAATTTAAGCAAAGTTGAAATCTTTTTGTAAACAGAAGCTAAATTTGGACGAGTGGAAGAATACAGGATGGACGGGTGACTTTTGCAAACACACCACTTGATAGACGTAAGAAAACTAAAGCAATTAAAGAGTTTAAGGAAAGAGAGATTGACACAGTTATTTATCCTGGTTCACTCTTCAAAGCAAAGATCTACGTCCAGTCCTTGGCAGCACCAAGATTTATCCACTATAGCTGATCAGGTTACAGACTCAAGTATTATTTGCACACCTAGCCTCTTCAGGCTCAAAGACAAGTATTCTTTGCACACCTAGCCTCTTCAGGCTCAACACAAGTATTGTTTGCACACCTAGCCTCTTCAGGCTCAAAGACAAGTATTCTTTGCACACTTAGCCTCTTCAGGCTCACTCAGGTTTGTTTGAGAGATTTGGTTTGTAATGAATACAACTTAGACAGACAGAACTTTCACTAACACTCAGAGAGTGGTTTAAATGTAAAGCTTACGAAAGTTTGCATAATAACTTCAAATGATTGAAGAATACAGAATGAAAGAATGAATAAATTAATGCGCAGAGTAATGGCTTTTTAATGCAATGTGTATTCTCCCTTCTTCATCTTCAATGACTTCTGTATTTATGGTCTTCAACCATTTAGGATCCGTTAGAGACATTCCCTCAGATGTTGGCTTCAATCAGAACTTCATTAAATGCAATAGAGTCATTCTGGGAAGCCATTAATGCAATAGAGTCGTTCTGGGCAGCCATTAATGCAATAGAGTCATTCCGGGAAGCCATTAATGCAATAGAGTCATTGGTTGTACTCTAACACGAAGGATCATGGCTTTATGCATCGTGATACAGCCATATCAGAGTTGTGCAGAGAGCTTTTTGTATTTTACTGAGCACACTTCCCTTTTCGTGTAAGGACCAGAGGTACTAGGGAATAAAGCATGTTGGAAGCATTCTTCAACTGGTCTTGGGTTCTGATTATCCAAGGTTGCTTGAGAGAGTAACTTCTGACTTTTCTTGATAATCGTGAAACTGAGTAGGATAGAAGGCTTCAAGTCTCTTTCTGGTTCTTGAAATACGATTCTGATAATCCTTATAGAATTCGCGTCTATAGGATAAGTGCTTCCATCTTGAAAATAACCACGTCTATCTAGCCATTTGAGTTTTCATTTGGGCTAGTAGACGAGCTCCATATTAAGGACTCAGCAAGTCCAAAGACTAGTGTGGACGAGCGCTTTTGTCACCTTGAGTGGACGAGCACTTCTGTTACTTTAGTGGACGAGAGCCTCTGTTACTTTAGTGGATGAGAGCCTCTGTTACTTTAGTAGATGAGAGCCTCTGTTACTTTAGTAGACGGGAGCCTCTGTTACTTCAGTAGACAGGAGCCTCTGTTACTTCAGTAGACGAGAGCCTCTGTTACTTCAGTAGACGGGGAGCCTGTTACTTTAGTAGACGAGAGCCTCTGTTACATAAACCACGTCATTGGTCGAGCCATTCTGATTCCTTAATGGACGAGCTATTCTGATACTTTAATAGACGAGCTATTATGATACCTTTATGGACGCGCTCCATCTGCCACGCCATTGGACGGACCATTCTGATACCTTAAGTAGACCAGCACCTCTGTCACTTTAGTAGACGTTGGCTTTTATCACTTTAGTAGACGCATGTTTCTATCTCTTGCATTTTAGACATGCGCTTCAATCACTACAGTGCTGGACGTTTGTTTCAATCACTTGTGTGGTGGACGTGAGCTTCTATCACTACACTGTTGGACGTGAGCTTTTATTGCTTGTGTTGGACGTGCGTTTCAATTACTTGTGTTGGACGGTTGATTCTCTTATTTAATCTGCACACTTGATAGACAGGTTAGCAACCAATATGAAGGTTAATTAAATCATTAACCAATGTTTAGTTCTCATCAAAACTTAGAGAAATGCACATCAGACATTTTAGAGACTTAACAATCTCCCCCTTTTTGATGATGACAAACATTGAGATGATTTAATGAACCTCAGAAAATATCAACAAAGAAAATAGCATATATAAACAGGATGAAATTTTCTTAAGCGAACATGTCATATCATATTCATTCTCCCATTCTCCCAATCTCCCTAATAACATGATGATAAAATGATGAATCAATGATAAGGACTAGACAACTCGTTTAATGACTAATGAAGATAATTAACGATAATTGGATGTTTAAGTTGGTAATCGTTAGGTTATCGCACGTTGATAACGTTGGTGCTTATTGGCCAAAGTGACCTCGATGCTTATTGGTGGAGGTGTTGATGATGTTAAGTCTTGGGTGCTTATTGGCCCAAGCACGACGATGTTGATGAAGAAGTCTTGGGAGCTTTTTGGCCCGAGCAAAGGAGGTGGTTGTTGTTGTGCCATGCAGAGAGCATTGAAACTGATGGTTGAGGGGGGAGGTTCGACATAGGGGAGATCGCTCGAGAATACGGTGATCTGGCCATCCACGGTAGGTCACCTGATGGTTTGGTGACCGCGAACCCTCGTGATGAGGCATTCGCGGTTTGATGTGTTGGCTATCCATGGGGTTCACCCAAGGTTTGGTGAACTACCGGTGTTGGTGCTTCTATGGCCAATAAGGATATGTAGCGGAGTAATGTTGTATTGCACCGCATAGCATACTTGGTTGGTTTATGATGTTTATATGTGTATATGTATGCTTATGATGTTGTTATGCCATGATGTATGATCATCTTATTCCTATCTCCATGACGCTGTGTTATGTTTGCCTTAGTTTCATGTTATGTTTCTTTCAATTCCTTTAAACCAGGTTTTTATTTCCGCGTTTTGTTGAATTAGTTATGTGGGACCTTTCTACCCATGATTCTTTTATTAAAGGACGTATGTTTTATGTTTTATCTTTATCTTTTATGTTTTATAATGTACGGGGTATCTGAGTGTCACATTTAGTGGTATCAGAGCAGTTCGACCTTGTCCGGACGTGGTATGAGTCTGTTGGGTGCTCTTGTTTGAATTGTCTATATTTATATAGACAATGTTACGTAGTACTAAGTACATATAGTTCCATTTTGCCTCGACTTTCTGTATTTGGTGGTTTGTCTTGAACGATCCAAGAAGCTCGGGAGTGCTTCTTGTGCTTAGGAAGGCGGTTCTATTATCTTTTGATAATAAGAACTCTGCAGCTGATCTTATGCGCTTACCTTTTAAAAACCGCTCGATGTTATTCTTTGAATGAACTTGTTATCTTCCAACCAAGTTCCCTTCGATTGCTTCGATAAAACCATAGTTGTTAGAACTCCTGTGGAGTCTAAGGATCCAAGATTTCCCTCTGCCGATCGAGTTATGGCTCTTATGAAAGAAGAGGCCCAAGTCTACATAATGTTGTCTTCCCTGGAAGTAGAGAGCAGCCCTCCCGATGTCGCTAGCTTGCCTGTTGTGCGGGACTTTCCATAACTTACCCCTAGAGAGAGATGTTGAGTTCACCATAGACTTAGTGCCTGTCACCAGGCCAATCTCTATAGCACCCTATAGAATGTCTTCCCTAAAGTTAGCTAAGTTAAAGGAACAGTTGGATGACCTGATGAAGAAGCGGTTCATTAGGCCGAGTGTGTCTCCGAGGGAAGCACATGTATTGTTGGTGAAGAAGAATGATGGTAGTATGAGGTTGTGTGTCGACTATCGGCTGCTCAACAAGGTGACCATAAAGAATCGGTATCCCTTCCCTAGGATTGATGATCTCATGGACTAGTTGATGGGCGTTTGTGTCTTTTCTAAGATAGATTTGAGGTCAGGGTGCCATCAGATTCGGGTTAAGTCTGAGGACATCCCGAAGATAGCGTTCAGAACGCGATATGGTCACTACGAGTACTTGGTTATGCCCTTTGGTTTTGCCAATTCTCTTGCGGTGTTCATGGAATACGTGAACAAGACCTGTCACCCTTACTTGGAAAAGTTTGTGGTGGTGTTCATAGATGACATCTTAGTGTACTCCAAGAGCAAGGAGGAACACGAGGAACACCTGAGGGTTGTCTTGCAGACCCTTAAGTTGTCTAAGTGTGAGTTCTGGTTAGAGGAAGTGAGCTTCTTAGGACATGTCATCTCTAAGGGTGGCAGAGCAGTGGACCCAGCTAAGGTAGAGACGGTGCTCAAGTGGGAAGCGCCGAAATCAGTAATCGAGATTAGGAGTTTCTTAGGGTTAGTTGGGTATTACAGAAGGTTTATATAAGGTTTCTCTAAGATAGATTTACCTTTAACCCGTCTTACCAAGAAGGGACAGTTGTTTGTGTGGGACTCTAAGTGTGAAGAGAGTTTCCGCACCCTTAAGGATAGGTTGACATCAGCACCAGTGTTAGTTTTGCCAGATCCTAGTGAACCCTTCGTAGTTTACTGTGATGCTTCTAAGAAAGGTTTAGGCGGTGTGTTGATGTAGAATAGTAAGGTATTTGCTTATGCTTCTAGGCAGCTGAAAGCCCATGAGAAGAACTACCCTACCCAAGACCTAGAGCTAGGAGCTGTGGTATTTACCTTAAAGATCTGGAGGCATTACCTTTATGGAGCGAGGTTTGAAGTTTTAGTGATCATAAGAGTTTGAGGTATCTCTTTGATCAGAAGGAGTTGAATATGAGGCAGTGTAGGTGGATGGAGTTCTTAAAGGATTATGACTTCGAGCTGACCTATCACCCAGGAAAGGCCAATGTGGTGGCCGATGTCTTGAGTAGGAAAAACTTGCATATCTCCGCTTTGATGCTTGGGGAGATAGATCCGATTGAGGAGTTTATAGACCTTAGTCTAGCTTGTGAGTTTACCCCTAATATCAGGCTTGGTACCTGTTGACGAATCTGGGCAAGTATACCCAGTCGTGCAAGTAATACGGTGGTGAGACCGTTTATCGTTCCCACGAGGACTGTGACAAATACTAACACGTACCGAATCAATTACTAGCTAAGCGGATATTTGGATTGAAGGGAGCTCGATAGTAAATACCAAGCCCAAATAAAATTTAAATCTAAAACAATCAAAATAAGAGAAAAAGTTCTTTGAGTATTTATGTCGAACACTTGGGAGGCAGTTAAAAGGATTCTACAAATATAAGAACAACGCTGGGATTAGGTTCACTAATCTTCATCCCCATGCAATGACATGATTACTAAACAGTTTCTACTTCAAGTATGACAATCAATCCACTAAATTACTCAAGCCCCGATTCCTCGGATGACAAGAGCCTAAATTCACTAACAGACCCTAATTCCTTAGATGGCCTAGATTAATGAATTTGCATTAGGATTAGGGATTATGCGATTACTAGTAAACCTAGTTCCATTCCTAGATACAAGGTTTAATAGGTGATTCATTTCAGTTCCGGTTCTAATATGAATTTTCCAATTGCATATCAAAACACTAATCAAGTCATGGGGGTGCTAGCCACAACAAGCATTAAGCACAGAAAATCAATCACTCAATAAAGAAGTAAAAACTATAATACAAAATCAAGTCAGATACATGAGAATTCAGAAATAGCTACCCTAACCCCAACAATGGGAGTTTAGCCACTCATGATCATAGCCATTACAAAAGAAATAGAGATGAAAAGGAGGAGGAACTCCATGTAATCCTTGTCTGTTTGCCCGGTTCAGAGAGTCTTTAGGGTTGCAAAAAAACTGTTTTTCCTCTGTTCTGCTCGTGCTCCTTTATAGATTAGGATTCACGTCACGGCCATGATGGCCATCACGGCCAGGCTATGACGCTTTCTGCTTTGGCGCGCTTTCAAATATTGGAGCATCACGACCGTGATGCTCATCACAGGCAGGCCGTGATAGCTTCTGCCTTCACCAAATGATCTGTCACAGCCGTGATGGCCGTCACGGCTTAGCCGTGACAGATTCTGCCAAGAGGGGGTCTGGCTCCATTAACATGTCACGGCCATGATGGGTATCACGGCTAGGCCGTGACAACTTCTGACTTTTGCTTTCTTTTCTCTCAATTATTGCTCGATCACGGCCGTGAGGGTCATCACGGCCAGGCTGGATGGGCTCTGCCTGGGTCATTTTCTTCACTTTTTAAGCTCTGTCTTCATCCAAGCTCCATCATGGCTAATCTTGAGCATTTTTCTTTAAGTTCCTGCAAAACAACACCAAGAAACCGCCTCACCCGATCCAAGGTAAAAACTAATAAAATCAAATCAAATACACCTAAGCTATATGAAAAATGCATGCAAAAATGTATAGGAAATATGATGTGAAATCACACTATCAAATCACCCCAAGCTTATTCAATTGCTTGTCCTTAAGCAATCACTAAGGCCAGAAGATATAGACAATCAGATCACGGTTAGTGAACCAAGAACCCGAGTAAATAATCTAAGTAACAGGCATCTCAAATAATTCAGCAAGAGACAATCAGTTCAAGTCCAATTAGAGGCTTAGGTTTCTTAGACTCATTTTATCACCGATTAGGGCACTCTTTCTCACTTGAAGATCACCCCAAGCTTGTTCATTTGCTTGGCTCTCTTTCTCACCTCGCTCCGTTTTCCTCAAGGAATGACTTCTACCATAGGCTTGACTATCAACCAAATCTCTACTTTATTAATGAAAACAATTAAGAATCAAGAGGTCTTTCGCTTTGGTTGTAACGGGGCCATGGGATTTATCGTTAGGTGGGGAAATCAAGAAAAGGACATTTCAAAAGGCTACACAAAAACATTAAGCATTGCAAATCATGAAACCTTCTAAAATACCCTTTTGGGTTTCGATTTACTTTCGCCACCTTTCTTTCTTTCTTTTCATTTTATTTCTCATTTCTTTTTGTCATCCCCTTCTCTATATATTTTTCTTTTTCTTGGAGAAGGGGAGATTTTTCAACTCAAGAGAAATATTTTTCTGATTCTTTCATCCCAAACTTTTTTTTTCAACTACCTTTTTACCCTTTTTGTAATACTTTAGAAGGTATCCTACCAAACATATTTATCAAAATTATTTCAAGGTACCAAGAAAAGTATTTATTCTTTCAGGCTCAAAGTTGGGCAACTAAGGGGTAGCATTTAGTCATTCAAAGCTCGGAAGGCCGGAAAGATGCCTCAATCATTTTCAAAAATTGTTTTAAAAAATTTCCAAGCTTCAAAATGGTTTCAAGTCAAGTTCTAGAGAAATACAATCCAAGAGGAATAACACTCTAACACAAAGAATGGGGTATATTTAGTGAGTACCCCTTTTGGCTCAAAATCTCACATTTTAATAGTTCAAAAATCAGTGAGAAACACAAATCTACGGTACCACATGCTAATTATCAACTATCACAGATCATCTCAAGCATTTTCATTTGCAGCCATATCACAAGAATGAAAAAATTGGGTTCAACAATTCACTATCACAATTTATTTGGCACTTAGTTCTCACAATTGGATGCAAAATCTAAGCAAGGGGGTAATCTAATCATGTGAACATGCAAAGCTATCATGCAAAACTATATGAATGCAACATGAACAATGCAAAAATACCCCTACCCCAAGCTTAAGAACTTACATTGTCCCCAATGTAAATAATCAAGTTGGAGAGAGGAAAGAAAAACTGGAACGACTTACCGAGGCGGCAGCGGGTGCTGGTTCATATGCCTAGTCAGAAGGAATTGCATGAAAATTGGGTCACGGCCGTGATGCTTATCACGGGCAAGCCGTGATGCATTCTGGTTCATAGGAGTGGCCTGTCACGGCCGTGACCTCCATCACGGCTTGGCCGTGATGCTCTCTGATCTTCAGGGTCCTTCCATCACGCCCGTGAGCCGTGATCCTTTCTGATCTTTAGTTCTGGATCATCACGGCCGTGACCAGTGTCACGGCCTGGGCGTGATGGTGACTGACTTTGTTGTCTCTGCCCTTTTTGCTTCTCCTTCCTCCTTTCCCTGAAAACACTTAACAAACCTATTAATCTATGATATTATCCTCTTGATCTTCTCAAATTATTCAAGAGAGAAAAATCAAAAACAAAAGTAAAATGAAAAGAAAACTTGGGTTGCTGTTGAGTCACCGGCAAGTGTATCGGGTCGTCCCAAGTAATAAAATATCACAGTAAGAATTTACCGAGGTCGAACACAAGGATTGGGCTACCAATTCAACTAATTCGCGGGAAATCCGATACATTTGGTCAAGTGAGGAAAGTGGTTGAGAGAGAGAAATTAAGATCGCAATTCAAATAACAAATCAAATAAGCTAATTGACTAAAAATCAGAAATTAAAATATCTAGGGTCTCAAATCCACCTACCCAATCATACATAGTACCCAAGTGATGATGAATTCCTCCCTAAGTTCAATTACAATGTCAACCGGGACCCCCAAATTCTCCTATATCCACTGTCGTGCTCAATAGGACGTATTCGAAGATTGGATTAATTACTTACTAGGTCTCATAATCCTAATCATCAAACTCTATTAATTCTTGTTCCGTATAAGGTTGCACTAATCTCCTACTCACTCTCGTGCAATATTCGATCGATGATCCCAATTCAAGTTCTAAACGCGAATCGCTGACTAAGCCTCATCAACGTTAACAAGTCAATCACGCATGCATATGATCAACACAATCAAATCAGAATTGGAAAACATTAATTGAGAAAAGGGGAGAAAAACATACATCACATGAACACTATACCGCCATGGGTGACTTCATTGATTCCCTAGACGAGGGGATTAGTTCCTCATGCTCATAGATAAACAATCGGACATAACCTCCATAGTGAAATAAGAAAAAGAAAAGGGAGACGCAGCTCCAGAGTAACAAGAACTCGTAAAAACTGATCTAAACAGTGGCTAAAAAAACTAGGATTCGCAGCCCCCTTCTTCTGATCTGAAACAGCAATATATAGAGTTCTGATTCTGCGCTTGCTCGCGAGGCGAACAGCCTCTCGCGAGGCGAATATTAAAATTGGCGTGCATCCAATTTGGACTTTCGCGAGGCGAACATCCTCTCGCGGGGCGAATTTCAGTTTTGGCTCCATCCTGAGTTTGAATGATCGCGAGGCGAACCCGAAAGGATGACTTCTCTGGCACAGTCATGGCTTCAGGTTCGCGAGGCGAGCTGGTTACTCGCGAGGCGAGACAGAATTGATGACTGTTGCTGCTCAGCTGGTCTTCAGGGTCGCGAGGCTAGAATACTTTCGCGAGGCGAGTATCTTCAGAATGGAAATTTCCACTGTTTCTTGACTTTCCTTGACTCTCGGAGCTTCACTTCTAACCTGAAACAATAAAAAGAAACAAAAAGCGTAATTCTATTCAAAATAGACTGAAAACTACTAAAATTGCCTAGAACGAGTCAAAGTCTACTTAGGAACAAAACAAAGCCAAATTTGGGCAAAAACGAGATTGAACTCGAATAATTTGCACAAAAACCACAGTCTATCTAGTTATAAAACTAGATAAGGCAGAGGCTTATCAGTTGCCTCCCAATAAGCGCTTCTTTAACGTCACCAGCTTGACGGGTAGATGACCTCAAGGATCATGAAGGCGCATAGCTGAGATCAATCTCTCGATGTCACCACCCAAGTAGGCCTTAAGTCTTTGGCCATTGACTTTGAAGGTCCTTTTTGAAGTAGGATCCTCCACTTCCACAGCTCCATGAGGTGAGACTTCCTTGACAATGAACGGTCCCGGAGACTTAGACTTCAACTTGCCCGGAAACAATCTCAGCCGGGAGTTGAACAGTAAAACTTGCTGTCCCGGCCGAAATGTTTTCATCACGATCTTCTTGTCGTGGTAGGTCTTGGCTCGCTGCTTGAAAATGGCTGCATTCTCATATGCATTAAGGTGCATCTCCTCTAATTCATGCAGCTGATTCACTCTTTTCTCACCCGCCAGAGTGACATCAAAATTCAAGAACTTAAATGCCCAAAAGGCTCGATGCTCCAACTCTACGGGCAGATGACATGCCCTTCCATAGACCATCTGAAACGGGGATAACCCCATAGAAGTTTTCAGTGCAGTCCGGTAGGCCCACAGGGCATCGTCCAGCTTCTTTGCCCAATCTCTTCTTGAAGCGGCCATAGTCTTTTCCAGAATTCTCTTAATCTCTTGGTTAGAGACCTCCGCTTGCCCATTTGTTTGCAGATGATAGGGAGATGCCACCTTGTGCCTCACATCATACTTGGCCAACACATTTCTCAGTTGTGATTTGCAAAAGTGAGATCCCCCATCACTTATGAGAACCTTTGGGACACCGAACCGGGCAAAGATGTTCTTCTTGATGAATTTAATCACTGTCTGGGCATCATTCTACGGTGTTGCAATTGCCTCCACCCATTTGGAGACATAGTCCACCGCCACCAAGATATATTGATTGGAGAATGAAGGTGGAAGTGGACCCATAAAGTCTATGCCCCAGCAGTCAAATACCTCAACTTCCAATATATTATGCAGTGGCATCTCGTCCCTCTTTGAAATGTTCCCGATCCTCTGGCACTTGTCACAACTCTTCACATGATTGTAAGAGTCCTTGAAGATTGAGGGCCAAAAGAACCCAGATTGGAGGACCTTTGCAGCTGTCCGATCCCCATTGTAATGTCCACCATATGGAGAGTTATGACAATGCCACACAACCTTCCTTGCTTCCTCTTGACTAACACACCTCCTCCATAAGCCATCCAGTCCAACCTTGAATAGAAATGGATCATCCCACATGAAATGGTTGGCATCCCGGAAGAACTTCTTCTTTTGTTGCCAAGTGAGGTGCTCTGGAACAATGCTGGCTGCTTTGAAATTTGCCATGTCGGTAAACCATGGTCTCTCATGTACTAGCAATAAAGCCTTATCCGGGAACTCATCCCGAATGTCCTTTTCTTTAGCAGCCACCTCCTCATTCACTAACCGAGACAAGTGGTCAGCCACCACATTCTCGCTGCCCCTTTTGTCCTTGATGACTAAATCAAACTCCTACAACAATAGAATCCACCTTATGAGTCTTGGTTTAGAATCTAACTTAGTCAACAAATATTTAATTGCAGCATGATCAGTAAAAACAGTGACTTGTGACCCAATTAAGTAGGAACGAAATTTTTCCAATGCAAACACTATGGCTAGCAACTCTTTTTCAGTTGTTGCATAATTCACTTGGTTCTCATTGAGAACCTTGCTAGCATAGTGAATGGCATGGAAAAACTTGTCCCTTCGCTGACCCAAAACTGCCCCAACTGCGTAGTCACTGGCATCACACATTAATTCAAACGGTGACTCCCAGTTGGGTGCAACAAGGATGGGGGCAGTAATCAACTTGTCTTTCAAAATTTGAAAAGAGTTAAGACAAGCAGTGTCAAACAGAAATGGGGTTTCCTTGTTCAAAAGGCTACACAGCGGCTTGGCTATCTTTGAAAAGTCCTTGATGAACCGCCGGTAGAAGCCTGCATGCCCAAGAAAACTCCTCACACCCTTGACATTCACTGGTGGAGGTAGTTTCTCAATCACTTCAATCTTGGATTTATCCACTTCGATCCCCTTGGCTGAAATTTTGTGCCCAAGCACAATGCCTTCCTGCACCATAAAATGACACTTATCCCAATTTAAAACTAAATTGGTGTCCATGCACCTCTTTAACATAGCAGCAAGGTTAGATAAACAGTTATCATAAGAGGAACCGAAAAAAGAAAAATCATCCATGAAAATCTCAATGTATTTTTCTACCATATCAGAAAAAATGGAAAGCATGCACCTTTGAAATGTCACAGGCGCATTGCAAAGACCGAAAGGCATATTCCGATAGGCAAAAACTCCAAACGGTCATGTGAAAGCAATTTTTTCTTGGTCTTCCAGGTTAACCGCAATTTGGTTATAACCCGAATAACCATCCAAGAAACAATAGTAAGCTTGCCCGGCCAACCTCTCCAACATCTGGTCCATGAATGGAAGTGGGAAGTGATCCTTCCTAGTAGCTTGATTAAGCTTCAGGTAATCTATACACATCCGCCAACCGGTGACCGTTCTAGCTGGGATCAACTCATTCTTCTCGTTGTGCACGACGGTCATGCCACCTTTCTTTGGAACCACTTGTACCGGACTCACCCAAGCACTATCGAAAATCGGATAGATCATTCCAGCTTCAAGGAGTTTCAGCACCTCCTTCTTCACCACTTCTTTCATTGTAGGATTGAGCCTCCTCTGCGGTTGGACCACCGGTTTAAATTCAGCCTCCATCATGATCGTGTGCATGCAAAACGTGGGGATAATACCTTTCGAATCTGATATGGACCATTCGATAGCTGTCTTATGCTCTCGAAGCACCCTTACAAGTTTCTCCTCTTCCAATTTGGACAGTACATTACTTACTATGACAAGGTCTTCATCATTCTCACCAAGAAAGACATACTTCAAGTGGGGAGGTAGAGGTTTAAGCTCCAACTCGAGCTTCTCTTGGACTTCATCCTTCTTGAGATCGTCTTTCTTAGTGTTCACAGCAAGTTGCTTGGGTTGAGCTTCCAAATCACACAGACAGTCTTCTAATTCCTTCTCTTCTTCATCAAGATTTTCAATAGAGTTCATAATTACCTTCTCAAGAGTAGGGGAAGTGTGCTGCTGTGCAAGGACTTCATTGGCCACTACATCCACAATATCCATGCGGAAGCAATTCTCTTCATCACTCGGGCGATGCATGGCTTCAAACACATTGAAAGTAACCTCTTCATCTTTCACTTTGAGTCGAAGCTGGCCCTTTTGTACGTCTATCAAAGCACGTCCGGTTGCAAGAAAGGGTCTCCCCAATATAAGTGGAACTTCTGCATCCTCCTCCATGTCTAATATCACAAAATCCGCTGGGAAGATAAACTTGTCCACTTTAACCAAGACGTCTTCCAAAATACCATAAGGACGCTTGATTGATATGTCAGCTAGTTGCAATGCAATCCTTGTTGGTTTCACCTCACCACCTCCAAGCTTGTTCAAAATTGAAAGCGGCATCAAATTGATACTCGCTCCCAAGTCACATAAGGCCTTCCCGATAGCAACACTCCCAATAGTGCAAGGGATTGTAAAACTACTAGGACCTTTCAGCTTTGGAGGTAGCTTCCTCTGAAGTACCGCACTACACTCCTCTGTCAAGGCAACAGCCTCACCTTCTTTGAATTTTCTTTTCTTTGTGAGAAACTCCTTCATGAATTTTGCATAGGTTGGCATCTGCTCTAGTGCTTCAGCAAAGGGTATGTTGATCTGTAACCGCTTGAAGATGTCAAGGAACTTGGCAAACTGTTCTTCCTTCTCCTTTTTCTTGCTCAAATAAGGATAGGGCAACTTCACATAAGAGGGGATCACTTGAGGCTTGTCTCCATCTTTCAAAATCTGACTTTTAGTTCTCCTCAAAATCGAATTTTCATCTACTAATTTTTCCCTCTTGTCTTTTTCATTGTCTTTTTCTTCCTCCTCTACTACAACTTCTTTGCCTTTTTCCTTATTCAAATCAGTTTTTTCAGCATTCACCTCTGTTTCTTCATCAACTCTCTGATTGTTCACCAAGGGCTCACCAGATTTACTCGATTTGAAAATCAGTTGCGATTCCAGATCACAGTCTCTGTGGGATCGATATCTTTTATCACTTGGCGACAGTCCGGTACACTTGCCGGATCGCACGCGTCGCGTCGCTCGAGCGGCGCGCTGTCAAGTTTTTGGCGCCGTTGCCGGGGACTGTGCCTTTTCGAATCTCAATTTAGTTTTTGAATTGATTTTTCTGGACCTTTTCTTTTTATTTGATTTTTATTTCTGAAAAAAAATTCAAAATTTCTTTCCTTCTAGTGTATCCATCTCTCTGTGTGTTATATGCAAAGATCCCTAAGTCTTGGGAGCCTTAGTGAGGTTGATCCAGAAATCGAAAGGACCTTCCATAGACGTAGGAGACTACAAAGATAGGGAGAAAGGTTGATCCCCATTCCACTCATGGCGAATCAACCGGATACAAAACCTTTGAAGGACTACGCAGCCCCAAATGTGGGAGGCTTACGAACTGGGATAGCCAGGCCAGAGACTGAGGCGGAGAACTACACTATACCGCCTATGCTAATCAACATGATTAGGTAGCACCAATTCGGAGGATTGCCCTCGGAGGACCCGACAGATCACGTAGAAACATTCTTGGAGTTCACCGATGCAATTAGGATTCATGGTGCACCGGTCGATGCTATTCGCTTGAGGTTGTTCCCCTCATCTCTGACTGGAAAAGCAAAGGCTTGGCTAAAGCAATTGCCCGCCAACACCTTGACTACTTGGGACCAACTGGAACAGGCGTTCTTGGAGAAATTCTTCCCTCCATCCAAGACGGCCTACATACGAACCCAGATCACCGGCTTCTTCCAAAAAGACGGAGAATCCTTATTAGAAGCTTGGGATCGCTACAAGGGACTGCTGGAGTCTTGCCCACACCATGGACTCGAGAGGTGGTTACTAGTGCACACCTTCTACAACGGATTGGACTACTCTTCGAAGGTGTCACTTGATTCTGCAGCTGGTGGAGCATTTATGAATAGGCCTCTGACTGAGGCATTCAACATCATTGAAAATGTCGCCACCAACTACCACCAATGGGGTTCAGAAAGAGGTAATAACCCGAACAAGATTTCGGGGGGTAAGTTTGAAGTAAATAGCACTGATCTTATAATGTCAAAAATAGACTCACTGAATAAACGTTTTGATCGGCTTGAAAGGGCTAATGTGAGTGCAATAGGTGCTACTAACATTGTTTGTGAGATTTGTGGAATGCAGGGACACGACATCATGGAGTGCCCACTTGGAATTGCTCATGGATCCGGCGCTTCGGGGGAACATGTGAACGCTTGTCACAACTTCTACGACACGAACCCGAAGCTGCCCAATTATGCTCCCCCAAATCCCTACAACCAAAGGAAGAACAACCCTTACCTCTCCTACGACAACTACAGCAACACGTTGAACCACGAGTTCCAAGAGGGCCAAGGTAATAGGAAACCCGCACCGGGGTATCCTCAGGTGCATATATCTAAACTCGAGACTTTATTTGAAAGTTTTGTTGAAACTCAGACAAAACAAAATGAGGAGTTTAGACAACAAGGCAGGGCAGTGAACGAGGCAATCAAAGAGCTAGCGTCTAAGGTAGACAACTTAGCAATCCATAGCAAGATGCTAGAAACCCAGATTGCCCAACAAGCCAGCACATACACTAGACCTAAGGGTACGTTCCCGGGTCAACCCGAAGCTAATCCCATTGAGCATTGTAATGCCATACACTTGAGGGATGATAAGCTTGAGGTGGGGGAAAAGGACGTGGAACCAGAGGAGGACATGAGCGAAGAGGAAGAGCCAGAACCAAAGTATGTCCCTCCACCACCGTACCAACCCCCGATACCTTTCCCACAAAGGTTGGTCAAGAGAAAGCAAGTGGAAGTAGAAACTAAGAGCTTAACTGAGGAGCCAAATGTCATGAAAAAAATCTAATATGCCTCCTAAACTGAAAGACCCAAGTAGTTTCTCTATCGCCTGCTCGATTGAAAAAGTGCAAATAGACCAAGCCTTATGTGACTTAGGGGCTAGTGAGAGCTTGATGTCGCTCACTATCTTGGAAAGTTTGGGAACGAAAGAGTTGAGACCATTCAAATTCTCCTTACAATTTGCGGATGGCTCAACCAGGACTCCTCTAGGCATACTAGAGAATGTCCCTGTGAAGGTAGGGAAATTCTTCATCCAGACCGACTTCCTGGTATTGGACATGAAAGGGAATTCTAAATTCCCCATCATTTTAGGAAGGCCATTCTTGGCCACCGCTGGAGCAGTAATAGACGTAAGGAATGGTAAACTCTCTCTAAATGTAGAGGAAGGTAGGGTAGATTTTCAATTGACTAACTCTTATAACAACCCTCCTTTTGAGAGCCATGTGTTCAGGATCGATTTAACGTCTCCAGGGGTAAAAGAAGAGCTCAACATGGAAGCAACTCCGAAGATATGCATGGCTAATGACACACCCAGTAGTGATGGAATTGGAGTTGCTGTCCATGCGGAAACAAAACTTCCGCCGGAAGGAAGGAAGGCAAGGAAGCTCCGAGAGAAAAGAGCAAAGCGGAAGCGTAACTGGCCGTATGAGCAGAATCGGCTCTTTGAAGGAGTCCCATGGAAGAGAAGTGTTCCGGCACATCTACGCCTAGCCGACCCCGGTTGATTGAAGGAAGTATGGTCAAGCTTAGGACCATAAACAAGCGCTTCTTGGGAGGCAACCCAAGTTTTCTTTCCCTTTTCCTTTTATTTTTGAATTTATCTCTTGAATAATTTGAGAAGATCAAGAGGCAAAAAAAAAAAAAATCATAAATTAATAGATTTGTGTAGTGTTTTCAGGTTGAGAAGGAAGGAAGGGAAGAAGAGCAAGGACTAATAAAGTCAGAAGCCATCACGGCCTGCCCGTGATGAGCCTCACGGTCGTGATACAGTTGCCACCCAAGTTTTGACTGGAATGTGAGCCAACACCCGCTACCACCTCGGTAAGTTGTTCCATTTTTCTCCTCTCTCCGACTTGATTATTTATATTGGAGACAATGTAAGTTTTTAAGCTTGGGGTAGGGGTATTTTTGCATTTGCATTGTTTCATTCATATTGCATTCTCATAGGCATAGTTTGGTATGATCACATTCTCTAGATTGCCCCTCAATTAGAATATGCATCCAATTGTGAGAACTTGGTGCCAAATGAATTGAGATAGTGAATTTTTGAACCCAATTTTTTATTATTCTTGTGACATGGCTAAAAATAAAAATTCTTGAGATAATCTTTTGATAGTTAATAATTAGCATGTGGTTCCTTAGATCTGTGTTTCTCACTGATTTTTGAACTACTAAATGTAAGATTTTGAGCCTAAAAGGGGTACTCACTAAATCTACCCCATTCTTTGTGATAGAGTGATTTAATTCCTCTTGGACTGTATTCTCTAGAACTTGACTTGAAACCGTTTTGAAACTTGAAAAATTTTGAAAACATTTTTGAAAATGATTGAGGCACTAGGTATTTTTCCGGCCGTCTGAGCTTTGAATGATTAAATGCTACCCCTTAGATGCCCAATTTTGAGCCTAAAAGATTAAAATACTTTTCTTGGTACCATGAAATGCTTTGATGAATAATGTTTGGTATGGCACCTTTTAAAGTATTACAAAAAGGGTAAATGGTAGTTTGAAAAAGTATGGGATGAAAAAAGCTAGAAAATAATTTCTCTTGAGCTATAAATCCCCCCTTCTCCAAATAAATAAAAATGAAATAAACACAAAAAAAAATGGAGAAGGGGATGACAAAAGAAAGTGAGAAATAAAAAAAAAGAAAAGAAAGAAAAAAGGTGAAAAAGCGAATCAAAGCCCAAAAAGGGGTATTTTAGAAGGTGTCATGCTTTGCAATGTTTGATAATTTGTTTAGCCTTCTTGAATTTCCCTTTCCTTGATTTTCCCACCTAACAATAAATCCCATGGCCACATTACAACCAAAGTAAAAGACCTCTTGATTCTTATGTGTTTTCATTAATAAAGTAGAGATTTGGTTAATAGTCAAGCCTATGGTAAAATACCTTCCTTGAGGAAATTGAGCGAAATGTCATATATACCCTCGAACACTTGAGTGAGGTGAGACGAGTGCCCGAGTCAGTGAGAATATGAATTTGAAGAACCTAAGATTCTAATTGGATTTGAAATTGATTATCTCTTGGGGATTTATTGAATACGCATGTCACTTGGATTAGTTGCTAGGGTTCTTGGTTCACTATCCATGCTTTGAATGATTTATATCTTATGGCCTGGGTAATTGCTTGAGGACAAGCAAAATCTTAAGCTTGGGGTGATTTGATGAGTGTGATTTCACATCATCTTTGTCTATCATTTTGCATGCATTTTCATGTAGTTTAGGCATATTTCATTTGATTTTTGGTTAATTTTCCTTTGGAACGGGTAAGACGGTTTGTGTGGTGTTGTTTTGCAGAAATCAAGGGTAAAATGCTCAAGATCAACCATGATGGAGTTTGGATGAAGATGGAGCTTGAAAACTGAAGAAAATGAGCCAAACAGAGCCCATCACGGCCTAGCCGTGATGCCCATCATGGCCATGATCGAACAAAACTGAAAAAGAAGAAAGGCTGAAGTCAGAGTTTGTCACGGCCTGGCCGTGATAGCCATCACGGCCATGACCTAAAACCCCCACAAGACAGAGCCCATCATGGCCATAGCCGTAATATTCATCATGGCCATGAATTGAAGGCTCGCGTCGCGAGAGCCGTTTCGCGTCGCGAAGGATCAGAACTTTGCAGACTTGCCAAAGGCAGAAGCCGTCACGGCCAGGCCGTGATGGACATCACGGCCGTGACGTGCATTACTTGGACCTGAAGAAACCGATTTGGATCAGAATTTGAGTTAGATTGGGATTCTAACTTCCCACATCTATAAATAAGGACCAGGCAGAGGTAGAAGAGACACATCCACATATCCATAACAACATAACACACATAGACTTAGGCTACATTTTAGGATCTATTTTCTTCTTCCTCCTCTCTTCTCTGATTTTGTAATTTTCATGATGTTGTCAACCAAGCTTGTCATCTCCATGGCAAGGCTGGAGTAGTAGCTTAGTTTCTAGGTATTGGGGCTATGCCCGAGATTCGTTTATGATGTTGAATTTGATGTAATATCTTTGTTAATTTCGATTTGCTTTAGATCTGATTTCTAGTGTTTTAATCACTCGTAAATTCAGTGACCGCTTGTTTACGGGACGTAGACATTCTAAGGAGGAACCTAGCGGTGAACTTAGTATTTCTAGTGTTTTTCACTCGTAAAATTCGGCGGCCGCTTGTTTGTGAGACGTGGATGATCTAAGGAGGAACTTAGCGGTGAACTTAGGTTTATTTGCAAGACTTAGACATTCTAAGGAGGAACCTAGCAGTGAACTTAGGTGTCGGATCTATAGAGTCAGACTTGGGACTGAAATCACGAGAGTTAGAAGCCGTCCCTCGAGGATCAACGAGTTGTCACGAAACGCAAAGGGTCCAATCTGAGATCGGCTACCACGAGAGTAGGGGTCGGGTCAATTGGGCACGGCTTTTGTAACCCGAGAGGGAGCTTAAGCTATTAGAGGATAAACTCGCCTTCAAGGCAATTTCGATAATTGACAGGGGTAATCAAGTTAGCAACGTAAACGATCCTGCGGTAACCCAAATCCCTAGGAATCCATTTAGATCCAAAACCCCATAAACAATTTACTTTCTGTTTTATTTGTCTTCTGTTTACTTATCTCTTAATTCAAATTCACAAAACCCTTTTCAAAATATAAAAATCCCCTTTTTACACAGTCCAGATTTACTCGATTTGAAAATCAGTTGCGATTTGAGATCACAGTCTCTGTGGGATCGATATCTTTTATTACTTGGCGACAGTCCGGTACCCTTGCCGGATCGCACGCGTCGCGTCGCTCGAGCGGCGCGCTGTCAATGATCTGTCACAACCGTGATGGCCGTCACGGCTTAGCCGTGACATATTCTGTCAAGAGGGGGTCTAGCTCCATTAACATGTCATGGTCGTGATGGGTATCACGGCTAGGCCATGACAGCTTCTGACATTTGCTTTCTTTTTTCTCAATTATTGCTCGATCACGGCCGTGAGGGTCATCACGGCCAGGCCGTGTTGGGCTCTGCCTGGGTCATTTTCTTCACTTTTTAAGCTCTGTCTTCATCCAAGCTCCATCATGGCTAATCTTGAGCATTTTTCCTTAAGTTCCTGCAAAACAACACCAAGAAACCGCCTCACCCGATCCAAGGTAAAATCTAATAAAATCAAATCAAATATGCCTAAACTATATGAAAAATGCATGCAAAATTGTATAGGAATTATGATGTGAAATCATACTATCAGTACCTTGAAGGTTACCAACAACTTGATGGATCAGATTAGAGAGGGTCGGAAGTTAGACAAGTTTCTTTTAGGCCAGCGAGAGTTGCATGCTCAGGGTAGAGACCTTAGTTTTAAGGATTGCAGTGATGGTGTCCTAAGGTTTAAAGATAGAGTATGCATACCTGATGTTCCTGAGCTTAGAAAGTTGATCCTTGAGGAAGGACATAGGAGTGAACTGAGTGTGCATCCAGGTGCCACCAAGATGTATCAGGACCTTAAGAAGATGTTTTGGTGGCCTATGATGAAAAAGGACGTGACTGAGTTTGTGTATTTATCAGAAGGCCAAGATAGAACACCAAAAGCCTTCAGGTAAGTTGCAACCTATGAGTGTCCCAGAATGGAAATGGAATAGCATCTCCATGGATTTTGTGTCTGGACTCCCTAGGACTCCAGCTGGTTTTGAGGCTATATGGGTTGTTGTGGATAGATTGACTAAGTCTCCCCATTTCATCCCTATGAACATGGAGTATCCTTTAGAGAAGTTGGACAAGCTGTACATCAAGGAGATAATTAGGCTTCATGGTGTACCCTCTAGAACTATATCATATAGAGACCCGAGGTTTACCTCTAGGTTCTGGGAGAGTTTGCAGCATGCTTTAGGGACAAAGCTTAGGCTTAGTTCAGCTTATCACCAACAGACGGATGGCCAGTCTGAAAGGACCATCCAGTCCTTAGAGGACTTGTTGAGAGCTTGTGTGCTATAATAGCTTGGTAGTTGGGAGGAGATGTAGGACACCCTTGTGTTAGAATGAACCTGGTGATAATGTGGTACTAGGACCTGAGGTAGTGCAAGAAACAACAGAAAAGTGAGGATGATTCAGGAAAAGTCGAAAGTAGCACAAGGTAGGCAAAGGAGCTATCATGACAAAAGGAGGAAGGCGCACAAATTCCAGGAAGGTTATCATGTGTCCTTGAGAGTTACTCCAATGACTGCGGTTGGTAGAGCGATGAAAGCAAGCAAGCCATCTGTTATTAGGAGATCCAAGTCTTTCCTACCTTGGTGAACAAGTGCAGAATCTTCGAGGATGCTTACGAGGCCAGAACCACAGAGTACTAGCAGGAATCAGAGTGCGTAGCGGAAGCGTAGTGGAGCTAGAGCCTCCAAGTCCGTTAACTCAACCCAAGGTATCCGCCTAATTGGTGAAAGTTTAATCAGTTAAGGTGATAGAAATTTCGAGGACGAAATTTTTATAAGAGGGTGGAATTGTAACACACCGTTTTTCAAAAATAAGCTTAATGCATTTATATATATTATATATATGTTTGCATATTCCTATTAGGTTGTTTTTTATGTCTAAGTTCATGTTTGAGAAAGTTTAGCCTTAGAAAGGTTCAACCCTTTTAGAGTCCTAGTAACCTGTTTAACCGTTTTGGACATATCTTGAGTTCTAGATGTCCAATTGAGGTGATCTTTGTGGCTTTGGAAAGCTAAGAGAATTATCTACAATCCGTCTTTCTAGTGTTTTTCCAAATAGATCATCTATGTGGTCTCGCAAGGCATTATTTCAGCGCCCCATGCTCAGGAGTTGAGCACGATCGTGCGGAACATGGAGCAAGGCCGTGCTCAGGTATCAAAGTCTATAAATAGAGTAGTTTCGTGAGGGTTACGAGCCAAACCCTATTTTGGCACTTTGGGCAGCTTTTGTGGGGCAAAAACCTCTTCCCCCTTCCTCCCCTTGAACCCCTTTTATGTCATTGGTGGTCTTGCTCTAGTTTTGGGAGATCTTGGTTGGTCTGTGCCAATCATAGAAGGTAATGGTTCTTTCCCTCTTTAGTTTCCTTTATTGTTTTTGATTTGGGAACTAATTGGTTAACCTTTTGTTTGACTAAGTCTTGGAAAGCTAGTCAAGCCGCTTGAGGGAAACGTGTTGGTTCTTCGTTTGGGTTGCTAGTTTGCTTTCGTTGGTTGGAATCTTCATACCAGGTATGGGGAGAAGGATAGTATAATCATTAGGCAAGGGGTAGTGTAAGATGAGGGGTTCCATGACCACATAGTTGTTTGTTATGATAAATGCTAAGTTTGTGACATGCCTATATGTGAATAACTAGGAATGGTTTTCTGAATTATTGATTATTTTCGTATACTTATTGCCCAGGACATTTAGTAGAAGGCCAACTCGAGGGTGCTAAAGGAGGTTTTAGCCCATGGGTTCCTGATTACGGAGATGATCCGCAGGGCAGGCGTGCCAGTGACTGATGGGGAAGAGAAGATTCCTCGTCATCCGATTGACAGAGAGTAAATACACCGCCACAGCTTTGCTGAGGCTGCACCTCCCAGGATACCAACAGGACAGCCGCCTCAGAGGCCACAATCATTGGATATGGTTTTGCTTTTGCAAAACCAATAGGCAGAGAGGAGGTCCCATGAGGTGCTGAGGGAGTTCTTCAGAGAGTTACCATTGGCTCAGCAGGAGGGACTGGTACCCCTTTACCCTTCCGAGGAGGATTTGGCACCTCGGCTTGGGTGGCAGGATTATCCTTATGACCAGGATGCTATGCCACAGGGCGGTGCCCGAGGTACCAGCAGAGGATGAGGCAGCAGCAGCTCAGCAGGGTGACCCGGTGGATGATATTGACTTTGAGCAGTGATCCGGGCCCCATCATTACCAGTTCCTAGTTAACAGTTTCATTCCCTAGTTCCCCGAGTTCTAGCTATGTTGTTCTTATTCGATATGGTTGTATATTGATAGATAGATAGAAACTTATACTTTGATTGTGGTTACTTTATGCACTGTTTCTGACTCGTATATATATCTTGTGGTGCATGTTTAGTTTAGTTTTTCTTTTAAATTTTAAATTTTTTATTATATTATTGACCATTCCTCAGTGTTACCACACAGGCTGCACATGGAGACAATAATGCAACCTCGTGCTTTGAGGTTTTCAACTGTGGGATGCCTACTATGCAAAAATCTCCAAGCAAGAAAGGACCTGGAGGGTGATAGTGTGATTTTACATGATGTTTGCTGTACACTTTTGCATGCATTTTTCATATAGATTAGGCATTCTTTATTTGGTTTTTATTGGTTTTTCCCTTGGAACGGGTGAAGCGGTTTCTTGGTGTTATTTTGCAGGAACTTAAGGAAAACTGTGCAAATTTGCCTAGAATGAAGCATGGATGATTTTAGAGCTTGAAAAGAGAAGAAATTGAGCCAAGCAGAATTCTGAAATCTCGCCCCGCGAAACACAATTCGCCTCGCGACCCTGAAAGCTGACTGCGCCAGGAAAATGCAACATCTTCGGGTTCGCGTCGCGAAGCCACTCTCGCCTCGCGAGAGTCCATTTCTCAGAAACCGCAGATTTTAACTTTCGCCTCGCGAGAGGCCATTCGCCTCGCGAACGAGCGCAGAACAGATTGGTATAAGTTGCTGTTTTAGGGCAGAACTGAAGAGTTTTTTTGGAGTTTGGAGAGTTCTTGGAGGCAGACTGAGAGGCTGCGGCTGGAAGAGGGTTCCAACCCTGAAGGGGGATGTTTTCCTTGCTCTGGGACTGGAAGAATATTGGAGGATCCTCCTATGGAGTTTGCTTCATCCCTTCTCTCTTTCTTGTTGTATTCTCTTTTTATGAGTAGTTAAATCCCTGTTGTTGGGATTAGATGTAACCAACTGATTATTATGTATTTATCTTGACTGATTATTCTGTGTTTATGTCTTCATATTAGTGATTAATTTTCTGTGCTTAATGCTTGTTGTGGCTAGCACCCCCATGACTCGATTTGTGTTTTGGTATGCAATGGGGACGTTCGTATCAGAACCGGAACTGAATTTAATCACCTAGTAACCCTTTCATCTAGGAATGGAGTTAGGTTTACTAGTAATCGCATGATCCCTAATCTTAATGCAAATTCATTAATCTAGGCCACCTAAGGAATTAGGGTCTATTAGTGGATTTAGGCTCTTGCCATCCGAGGAATCGGGGTTTGAGTAATTTAGTGGATTGATTTTAATATCTGAAGCATGAATGGGAGATATCTAGTCCTGATATTGCATGAGATAGATGTTTGGTGAAGTCTAGTCCCAACATATCCTTTCTGCACTCCAAGTGTTTGTTAAAAGTCCCCAAAAAGACAAAAAGATTTTATTTCTTTTCTTTTGTTTGTTTTGATTTCTCTTCATAGTCTAGATAGTTGCTGAGTTTGTGAATTGGTAGTTGACATCTAATCCCCGTGGATACGATAACCAGTCTCACCACCGTATTACTTGCACGACTGGGTATACTTGCCCAGATTCATCAACAGAGGGTGGATTGGCATGGTTCCAGACTGTTTTTGTCCATGGCAGACCCTGCTGTTGAGGATTCTGAAATAGGAAAGCTTCCTTGAAAGATAGGCTACCCGAGCTTGAGTGAGTCCAAACTAAATGTCCTCACTATCAAACAAAGGGATAGAGACCTTGTCAATGTCTGAGATCACTGTTGGATATCTAAGCCTCAACTCCTCAGGGATGGACCAAGCATTATTCTGTATGAATGCTTCAACTTTGGCCTGGAGGGCTAGGTGCAGAGTTTCAGGAATATGCAGCAAATCCATAATCTTCTGATGGAGCCACTTATCAAGCCAGAAACAAATCCTGTTACATTTTCCAATCTGCCAAGTGCAGTTCAGCAGAACCTGTTGAATGCTAGCTCTGATTGCTGGTCAAAGAGATGACTTAACATAGTGTGTAGTAGCACTGTTGTCCCTATAGAACCTGTTTTTGATAACATCTGCCCATTGGCTAGAGGAGGTGAGCATATCCCAAGTGAGATTCAACATAGCTGCTTCATTAACAGCTCTTAGAGACCAAACTCCCAATCCCCCTTCATTTAAAGGTTTGCACAGAACTCTCCAAGCCACAGTTACCACCTTCTTCACGTGGATGTCCCCGGACCAAATAAAATTCTTTATCCACGTGTCAAGGGTTTTGAGTAAAGAGATAGGCCAGGGATAAACATGAAAGCTGTATACTAGCATGCCTTGAATAACAGATTTCACTAGCTGAACTCTCCCCATGATGGAGAGGATATGTCCTTTCCAAGAAGCCAGTTTAAGCTTGATTCTGTCCACAATTGGCTGAAAGTGAGTTCTCCTTGGCTTGCCTTTAAAGAGAGGAACCCCAAGATAGGTTAAAGGCAGATCACCTGCTGAGAAACCTAAGGTGCTAGAGATTGCAACAATTCTAATAGAAGAGAGGTTAGGGGCATAGAATTTACACTTCGAAAGGCTGAGACACTGCCCTGAGATAGCAGCATAATCAGTGAACAGCTGCATTAGAGCCTGCAAATTTCTCTTGCTTCCATTGCAAAACACTAGGACATCATCTGCATAGAGAACATGGCTTGGCAGGATTAGTCCTTTCAGACCTTTCATTGGTTGCAAAAGACCTGAGGACATAAGGTGAGACACCCCGCTATACCTCGGTGTTTTATTTGGAAATAAAACTTGATTATTATGTTCTTATTCTTAAACTTAACATGAAAATACGGCTGAATTAAAACTTAAATTATTAAGTAAACATATTCATGTAGAACAGGAATAAGAAAACATGACCATATTAAGCATATGTAAGTGAAATCAGAGTTAAACAAAACACTGTTTTGGAGCATCCCGACAATAGGAGCCCTAACAGGTGTACAAGTTATACAAACGTAAAGGCGGAAAAGATAAAGCGTCGTGACACAGACGCACTGGCCATAACTAGGACTAGACCCTACTCATCATGGGTCATAGCTCGTCCTCCGGCATCCGGCTCGTAAGGAGTTCCGTCCAGCTCCTCCTCGTTCGGCTCATCAACAGGATCTTTGAACACGAGCCATAAAAGATAGAACAAAGCAGAGAAAAGTACAGGGGATAAGAAACATGCTATCATCAAAAGCGGAAAAAGATTCATAGTAAATGATACACTAATTGCCATAGACAATCAACACACATTTCTAACAAGTCATCCCCAAATTAATATATATCCTCCTCTACCCTTTGTCATGATGCAATGCAATGCAGTATGAATGTTTTGCCACAACCACGTATCCAAATTTCCATCTCAAGTAAATCAGACTATGTTTCAAGTCAACCAGACTATGTTTCAAGCCAACCAGACTATGTTTCAAGCCAACCAGACTATGTTTCAAGTCAAACAGACTATGTTTCAAGCCAACCAGACTATGTTTCAAGTCAACCAGACTATGTTTCAAGTCGATCATATGAAAATATCACAAACCATGTTTCAGGTCACCCCCTAGTGCCGTAACCTCTCATCACTATTTCATGAATAAACCCAACAATAATCACATCTCGGTTAGGCACTTCTAAACTCAGATCTCATGAACCCCCGCACACATTACTCTAATTATCATGTATTAATACACATCAAAATCTCTAACCATATATCAAAACATTGTGGAACAAAGCAGTTCAATTATCATCAAGCTATAATACATTCTCACATAAACATATCAATCATCATAAAATATCACAGTAATATCAGCATCAATAAATTCATACATTCCCAATATCATATAAGCAATCCATCACCGATAAACCTACAATCCCCGAATCAACATTGGTTTTACATAAAAACAACTCCAACGTGATTTTGGTCTTGTTGATTATTCGATTTTCTAGTAGGGTTTGGGTCGCCCTACACAATTAATATATAATCTACTACTTATCGTTCCCGACGGTAGATTGATTCTTTCCCCCACCTGAGTTCTCACCGAACTTCCGAACTCGAAGCTCCTCGTTGCCACACCACAAGTTACCAACACCACATTCAACCAAGCAACATAAGCTTCAGCCATTTAATTCAAATGAGAGCTAGGATTGTCTTCTCAACCTAAGCTTTTGGATACTTATCACTTAGACTCTAGGTAACTTAAATAAATTGGCATAAGTTGAAAATATGGAATAAAAATCATCCAACCACTTAGGGTAGGTTCCGGCCTTGTATAACAAAATAGGCTAGGATTTTCAAATCGACACAACCTCTTAGATCAATGATCTTAGAGTATTAAGGAGTATGAATCAAGTACTAGTTTTCACAAAGCAAATCAAAAACATTTTATTTCCTTTAATATAAGTTTCGGCCAACATAATTGAATTGGCTAGAAATTTCTAAACTTTCCAATCTATTTAGCTTAGCATCCATACATAGTAAGGAGCTTAAAACCATGATCATTTTGGAAAATGAAAAACAAGGCATCCTAGGTCCATAAACCTTAGGTTTCGACCATCATAGGATTTTTAAGCTAGAAATCTTTAAATCATCCAATCTTTTAGACATAGCATCCTTTGATATTAAGGAGCTCAATCTATAATCATTTTGGAAGAGAAACAACCTAAAACGTTCCAATCTTTTTAGATATAGCATCCTTTCACATAAGGAGCTTTAATCCATAATCATCTTGGAAAATAAAAACAACACATCCTAGGTCCAAAACAAATGAGTTTCGGCCATCATAGGAAACTCAATGAAAAAGATTTAAACTTTTCCAATCACTTAAACCTAGAATCCTTTAGTATAAAGGAGCCCTTGGTCATGATCATCTTGGAATGGAACTCAAATATAAATTCATAAAAGCAAAAGTTGAAACAAAATCCAACCTAAACCATAGGCATGGTCTCGGCCTTGCATGGATAAAGGGGTTCAAAATTTTTGTTTTACACAGTCTTTTAGTATGTTGTAATAGGAGTAAAAACAAGAACATAGGAAGTGGTTTCAACTCAAACGGAGTTTTCTACCATTTTTAAGAGTTTTTAGAAGTTTGAGAGCTTAAAGAAAACATAAAGCATAAACTATGAAATGAATGCAAGAACTTGAAAATAAAACTAAATAGGATCATTACCCTCAAGAAGATGAACAATTTTGATGAAGGAATCAAGTTGAAAAGTGAAGTAAAAACCAAAGCTTTAAAGGTTTGAACTTTTTTTTTTTTTTTAAAAGAAAGGAAGAAGATGAAGAAGAAGAAAAGTGTGAGTGAAGTGATGAAATGGGTATATATAGATGGAGGGAAAGGGGGCACGGTTTTGGAGAGAAAAGGAGAGGAAAAATGAGAGAAAATTGAAGTGGATTGTTGAGGAAGATTGGAGGTATGGGAGGTATGGTGGTAAGGTATGGTGTTGTAAGGTGGAGGTAAGGTAGGAGAGAGAAAAGAGTTGAAAAAGTAAAATTTTGAAAAGGTGAGTGATGGTGGTTACTATTTGCCATCACATCATGTCTCTTCTAGTCCTTTCGTTTCCTTTGTGCTCTGCTCCATTGCGTATCAGATGACTTCCCCGATCGTATTTCTCGACGATTTCGCTCGGGTAATACTTAGAATTTGGCCCCGGACGAGATTTTGTGAAAATCTCCATACCCACACAAAACATCCTAAAAACACTAACCGTCTTGTTTACGGGTTAAAATTATGTTTCCGGCTCAGTAAAATTATACTGGTAGAGAAAACGCAGACCGACTTCCGTCTGAATTTTCAGCCGAAAATTTTACTGTGAGCTATTATCGTAAGGTAGATCAAGAATATGATTTTTATTTTATTACAAACATTTCCTAAACTTCATATTAAAATATAATTACTTATATTTTAATTTATTAACCGCATACCGAAAATCAGGCTGTTACATTACTACCCCTCTTAAAAGAAAATTCCGTCCTCGGAATTTACGTACCTCAGAAAAGATGTGGATATTGTTGTTGCATATCCGCCTCGCGTTCCCAAGTTGCATCTCCAGTAGCTTCATCCCATAAGATTTAACCAAAGGAATCTGCCTACCGCGAAGTTCCTTGATCCGTCTATTTGTGATCCTTACAGGTAATACCTCATGCTCCAGGTTCTCTCGCAATTGTATAGACTCAGACTCAATCACATGAGATGGATTAGGGTGGTAGTTTCTCAATTGAGAAACATGAAAGACGTCATGAACGTTGGAAAGATTAGGTGGCAAGGCAATTTGGTAAGCTACTGGCCCAATTCGTCGAAGAATCTGAAAAGGTCCAATGAAACGAGGAGTAAGTTTTCGGGATTTCATAGCTCTACCAATTCCAGTTTTTCGAGTAACTCTCAAGAATATGTGATCACCTTCCTGGAATTCTAATGGTCTCCTCCTCTTGTCACTGTAGCTCCTCTGCCTATCTTGTGCTTCCTTCATCTTTTCCCTTATCTTCCTGACTTGTTCCGTAGTCTGTTGTACCACATCCGGACCCAAAACTTGGTTTTCACCAGTCTCATACCAACATAACGAGGTCCTACACTTTCTGCCATACAACGCCTCATATGGTGCCATTCCAATACTGCTGTGGAAACTGTTGTTATAAGTAAATTCAATCAATGGCAAAAACGTATCCCAACTGCCCGGTGTGTTCCAACACACAAGCTCTCAATAGGTCCTCCAATGATTGAATTGTCCTCTCTGATTGCCCATCGGTTTGGGGATGATAGGCAGAACTCATTCTTAACTTCGATCCGAAAGCATTTTGCAATTGTCTCCAGAAATTAGAGGTGAATCTAGGATCTCGATCTGAGACAATACTTGATGGCACACCATGCAACCTAACCACTTCATCGATGTAAATCTGGGTTAACTTCTCTAATTTATCACCTTCTCTAATAGGCAAGAAGTGAGCACACTTCGTCAATCTATCAATGACAACCCAAATTGCATCATGCTTCTTGAGTCCGTGGTAATCCGACCACAAAATCCATAGCTATACTATCCCATTTCCATTCTGGGATATCTAGAGATTGCAATAATCCTGCTGGTTTTTGATGTTCGATCTTCGCCTTCTGACACACCAGGCAAGATAAGACATACTCCGCTACTTCTTTCTTCATCCTCTTCCACCAGAACATTTTCTTCAAATCCGATACATCTTTGTGGATCCAGGATGGAAACTCAACTTACTTTTATGTGCCTCCTCTAAAATCATCTTCCTAAGCTCTGCATCCTCTGGCACACATATTCTATCTCTAAACCTTAATGCACCATCTGTTCCTCTAGTGAACTCAAACTTTTCCCTCGTCTATTCCTTTACTTATCTCCCGAAGGTACAAATCCCGAATCGCTTATCCTTGAGATCCTCGCATGAAATCACTACTAATAGTGATCCTACCCAAACAAACTTTATTTTCTCTTAACTCCATTCCTATGTTCAGGTCTCGGAATTGTTCTAACAACTCCAACTCCTTAACCATCATTGTGGATACATGCAAGGACTTCCTACTTAAAGCATCTGCTACCACATTGGCCTTCCCAGGATGGTACAGTAACTCAAAATCATAATCTTTGATGAACTCCATCCACCTCCGCTGTCTCATGTTCAATTCCTTCTGATCAAAAAGATACTTTAGGCTCTTGTGGTCTCTGAAAATATTAAACCTTGCTCCATTCAAAAAGTGTCGCCAAATCTTCAATGCGAACACTATTGCTTCTAACTCCAAGTCATGAGTCGGATAGTTCCTCTCATGAATTCGCAACTGTCGGGAAGCATAAGCCACTGCTCTTCCCTCTTGCATCAGAACACAACCTAAACCTTGGTATGACGCATCACAGTATACGTCAAACTGTCCTAGAGGGTCAGGTAAGATCAACACAGGTGATGTAGTCAATCTTTCCTTCAGCTTTTGGAAACTCTGCTCACACTTGTCCGTCCACACAAAAGCTGTATCCTTTCTCGTTAACTGCATCATAGACAGCGCAATCTTAGAGAATCCCTCTATGAACCTCCGATAATATCCAGCAAGTCCTAAGAAACTCCGTATTTCACTCACTGACTTGGGTCGTTCCCATTTAAGAACTGCTTCAACCTTAGCTGGATCTACGGCTATTCCTTCTTTGTTAATTACATGCCCTAGAAATTGTACTTCTTCCAGCCAAAACTCACACTTGGAAAGTTTGGCATAAAGCTGCCTATCTTTCAAGACCCGCAGTACCAATCTCAAATGCTCCTCATGCTCTTCCCGTGTACGAGAGTAGATAAGAATATCGTCGATGAACACAACGACAAACTTATCGAGGAACGGTCTGAAAATTCGGTTCATATAATCCATGAACACGGCTGGCGCATTAGTTACACCAAAAGGCATAACTAAATACTCATAGTGCCCGTACCTCGTCCTAAAAGCCGTCTTGGGTATATCTTCCTTATTTACTCTAATCTGGTGATACCCGGACCTCAAATCGATCTTAGAGAATATTGACGCTCCCTTCAACTGATCCATTAGGTCATCGATTCTAGGCAACGAATACTTGTTTTTAATCGTCACCTTATTCAATCGCACTGTCGTAATCCGTGCACAACCTCGCACTTCCATCCTTCTTCTTAACGAACAACACCGGTGCACCCCAAGGTGAAACGCTCGGTCTGATGAACTCTTTCCCCATCATATCGTCCAATTGTTCCTTCAACTCAGCTAGTTCCACTGGTGACATCCAATACGGTGCTATAGATATAGGCCCTGTCCCTGGTACGAGATCTATAGTGAATTCCACTTCTCTTTCTGGTGGCAAACCTGGAACGTCTGGGGGGAAAACTTCAGGAAACTCCCTCACGATAGGCATAGAATCTATCTTTGGGGATCTCATTAGCCTCCATTGCAAAAAGCATCACAAACTCCAGAGAGTTGTTACTCCTCAAAGGTACTCCTTCATTGGCAGATACTATACTAGAAGGCTCAAGAAATGATAAGGTCTTACTAGAACAATCTAGCATTACATGGTTAGCCGAAAGCCAATCCATGCCAAGGATAACATCTATCTGTTGCATAGGCAAACAGATAATGTCTATAACAAAAGCTCGGTTTTCAAGCACTATAGGACATTTTAAGCAAACAGATATGGTAATCAAAGGTTTACTAGTTGGAGTAGATACCGTAAGGGTATAAGGCAATTTAGACACAGTCAATTTCAAATAATTCACACACTCATGCGATATAAAAGAATGAGTAGCGCCTGAGTCAAACAACACATTAGAGAGTTTACCAGCTATCAGGCACAAACCTTGTATAAGATCAGCAGATTGAGTGGATTCATCTCCCCTCACGGTAAACACCCTTCCAGTGGCTTGTGGTCTGGTTGCCGGGTCACCTCTATGATCTCTGACACTTTTTCCAGTAGTTGTTGATTGTTGTTTAACCCGGCGATCTCGAGCCTCGTGCTATGTGGCCTTGTTTCCCACAGTTGAAACAGATTGGGCCTACTTGGACAATTGTTGGCATAATGTGGCCCTCCACATCTCAAGCAAACTACATTATGCGATCACGACCCGTTCCCGCCTGGTCCCGGGTCCTTGCTTCGCCTGAGCTTAGCATATGGTTTCTGTCTCCACTGAGAATTACTTCCTCCATGCCTATGGAAATTTAACCGATTAGGACCCCCGGTCCTCAGTTGTTTTTGTTCATTAGCCATCCTCAAGTCTATGCTTTCGATGGCACTGCATCTCTCTACTAGCTCTGGGAAGTACTGTATGTCCAGAGACACTACACCGCCGCAGCTCATCCCCGAGTCCCTCTTCAAACCTTCGCATTGCCAGTCCTCATTAGGGAACCTCCGATAGTATTCCGAAAACTTGATCGGCGCCTCAAACCTCGAGGCATACTCGCCGATGCAGACATGTTGCCCTGCTTGAGATTCGTGAATTCCTTCTCCTTCTCGCGTCTAATCAGACGCGGAAAATACTTCTCAAAGAAGCAATCGGTGAATAGCTTCCAGTTGATCACACTACCCTCGCCTTCCAATAACCTTCTCTTGCCCTTCCACGCAGTCTGCCCCCTCGGTCAAGATAAAGGCAAGCGTAAGTCACCTTCTTATCCTCTCGGCAGCGCATAGTGTCGAATATTTTTTCAATCTCTTGTATCCACCATTCAGCCCTTTCAGGATCATACTCTCCGTGGTACTGAGGTGGCTTTCCATTCATAAAAGTTGTCAATCCGGCATCCTCGCCCACGCTGCCCTCCTCGATTCTTTATCTCGAGCTGCTCCTTGTTCATTTGCAGCATCTCAAAGATTCTGTTGGGTTTGCAATAGCAAAGCAGCCGCTATTGTCTCCATTGTATTTGGAGTCGAAGATGATCCTCCTCCATTGACAGACTCCGATTACTCTTTTTCGGAGTCCTTCCTCCACTGTTTGATGGACGCCCTCTTCCACGTGCCATGATTCAAGTGAAAGAAACCATTCACTCTAATTAGTATGACATATAATACTACATAAGCAAGTATATAAATACCATATGCCATACTAATATTAACTGTTTCGCATTAGGTTCGGACACTCTACCCCACTTCTAAACATAGTCTAAATCCGATGTGGATTCAACTAGACACGACCCAAGAATAACACCTAAACTTAGCAGTCCTTGATTCTGATCGGACATAACCCACAATCCGTTTTTAGAACCAAATGCTGCCTCGATACCATAATGAGACACCCCGATGTGCCTCGGTGTTTTATTTGGAAATAAAACTTGATTATTATGTTCTTATTCTTAAACTTAACATGAAAATACGGCGGAATTAAAACTTAAATTATTAAGTAAACATATTCATGTAGAACAGGAATAAGAAAACATGACCATATTAAGCATATGTAAGTGAAATCAGAGTTAAACAAAACACTGTTTTGGAGCATCCCGACAATAGGAGCCCTAACAGGTGTACAAGTTATACAAACGTAAAGGCGGAAAAGATAAAGCATCGTGACACAGACGCAATGGCCATAACTAGGACTAGACCCTACTCATCATGGGTCACAGCTCGTCCTCCGACATCCGGCTCGTAAGGAGTTCCGTCCAGCTCCTCCTCGTTCGGCTCATCAACATGATCTTCGAACACGAGCCATAAAAGATAGAACAAAGCAGAGAAAAGTACAGGGGATAAGAAACATGCTATCATCAAAAGCGGAAAAAGATTCATAGTAAATGATACACTAATTGCCATAGACAATCAACACACATTTCTAACAAGTCATCCTCAAATTAATATATATCCTCCTCTACCCTTTGTCATGATGCAATGCAATGCAGTATGAATGTTTTGCCACAGCCACGTATCCAAATTTCCATCTCAAGTAAATCAGACTATATTTCAAGTCAACCAGACTATGTTTCAAGCCAACCAGACTATGTTTCAAGCCAACCAGACTATGTTTCAAGTCAAACAGACTATGTTTCAAGCCAACCAGACTATGTTTCAAGTCAACCAGACTATGTTTCAAGTCGATCATATGAAAATATCACAGACCATGTTTCAGGTCACCCCCTAGTGCCGTAACCTCTCATCACTATTTCGTGAATAAACCCAACAATAATCACAATCTGTTAGGCACTTCTAAACTCAGATCTCATGAACCCCCGCACACATTACTCTAATTATCATGTATTAATACACATCAAAATCTCTAACCATATATCAAAACATTGTGGAACAAAGCAGTTCAATTATCATCAAGCTATAATACATTCTCACATAAACATATCAATCATCATAAAATATCACAGTAATATCAGCATCAATAAATTCATACATTCCCAATATCATATAAGCAATCCATCACCGATAAACCTACAATCCCCGAATCAACATTGGTTTTAAATAAAAACAACTCCAACGTGATTTTGGTCTTGTCGATTATTCGATTTTCTAGTAGGGTTTGGGTCGCCCTACACAATTAATATATAATCTACTACTTATCGTTCCCGATGATAGATTGATTCTTTCCCCCACCTGAGTTCTCACCGAACTTCCGAACTCGAAGCTCCTCGTTGCCACACCACAAGTTACCAACACCACCTTCAACCAAGCAACATAATTAAAAATAAATCAAACAAATTCATCTATGCCCTCATTATGCTAGGTTCGGCCATTTAATTCAAATGAGAGCTAGGATTGTTTTCTCAACCTAAGCTTTTGGATACTTATCACTTAGACTCTAGGTAACTTAAATAAATTGGCATAAGTTGAAAATATGGAATAAAAATCATCCAACCACTTAGGGTAGGTTTCGGCCTTGTATAACAAAATAGGCTAGGATTTTCAAATCGACACAACCTCTTAGATCAATGATCTTAGAGTATTAAGGAGTATGAATCAAGTACTAGTTTTCACAAAGCAAATCAAAAACATTTTATTTCCTTTAATATAAGTTTCGGCCAACATAATTGAATTGGCTAGAAATTTCTAAACTTTCCAATCTCTTTAGCTTAGCATCCATACATAGTAAGGAGCTTAAAACCATGATCATTTTGGAAAATGAAAAACAAGGCATCCTAGGTCCATAAACCTTAGGTTTTGGCCATCATAGGATTTTTAAGATAGAAATCTTTAAATCATCCAATCTTTTAGACATAGCATCCTTTGATATTAAGGAGCTCAATCTATAATCATTTTGGAAGAGAAACAACCTAAAATGTTCCAATCTTTTTAGATATAGCATCCTTTCACATAAGGAGCTTTAATCCATAATCATCTTGGAAAATAAAAACAACACATCCTAGGTCCAAAACAAATGAGTTTCGGCCATCATAGGAAACTCAATGAAAAAGATTTAAACTTTTCCAATCACTTAAACCTAGAATCCTTTAGTATAAAGGAGCCCTTGGTCCTGATCATCTTGGAATAGAACTCAAATATAAATTCATAAAAGCAAAAGTTGAAATAAAATCCAACCTAAACCATAGGCATGGTCTCGGCCTTGCATGGATAAAGGGGTTTGAAATTTTTGTTTTACACAGTCTTTTAGTATGTTGTAATAGGAGTAAAAACAAGAACATAGGAAGTGGTTTCAACTCAAACGGAGTTTTCTACCATTTTTAAGAGTTTTTAGAAGTTTGAGAGCTTAAAGAAAACATAAAGCATAAACTATGAAATGAATGCAAGAACTTGAAAAGAAAACTAAATAGGATCATTACCCTCAAGAAGATGAACAACTTTGATGAAGGAATCAAGTTGAAAAGAGAAGTAAAAACCAAAGCTTTAAAGGTTTGAACTTTTTTTTTTTTTTTAAAGAAAGGAAGAAGATGAAGAAGAAGAAAAGTGTGGGTGAAGTGATGAAATGGGTATATATAGATGGAGGGAAAGGGGGCACGGTTTTGGAGAGAAAAGGAGAGGAAAAATGAGAGAAAATTGAAGTGGATTGTTGAGGAAGATTGGAGGTATGGGAGGTATGGTGGTAAGGTATGGTGTTGTAAGGTGGAGGTAAGGTAGGAGAGAGAAAAGAGTTGAAAAAGTAAAATTTTGAAAAGGTGAGTGATGGTGGTTACTATTTGCCATCACATCATGTCTCTTCTTGTCCTTTCGTTTCCTTTGTGCTCTGTTCCATTGCGTATCAGATGACTTCCCCGATCGTATTTCTCGACGATTTCGCTCGGGTAATACTTAGAATTTGGCCCCGGACGAGATTTTGTGAAAATCTCCATACCCACACAAAACATCCTAAAAACACTAACCGTCTTGTTTACGGGTTAAAATTATGTTTCCAGCTCAGTAAAATTATACTGGTAAAGAAAACGCAGACCGACTTCTGTCTGAATTTTCAGCCGAAAATTTTACTGTGAGCTATTATCGTAAGGTAGATCAAGAATATGATTTTTATTTTACTACAAACATTTCCTAAACTTCATATTAAAATATAATTACTTATATTTTAAGTTATTAACCGCATACCGAAAATCAGGCTGTTACATAAGGGCAGTAATACCTCTACTAAGTACCTCTTCGGCTATGCAAAAGAGTAAGGGAGACAATGGATCACCTTGCCTTACTCCTCTTGTGCAGGGGATGTAACCAACTGGTTTCCCATTAACAGAAAAAGAAAGCTTTGCTGATTGCAGAATGATTTGCACCCAAGAGCAGAACTTGTCCTCAAAGCCAAAAGCCTTCAGCACATTCAACAAGAAAGACCAGTCAATGGTATCAAAGGCTTTTTTGATGTCAAACTTCAGCATCAAGTTGCCACCAAAAGCCTTATAGTCCAGAAGATTGACTGCCTCTGAAGCCACACATATACAGTCACCAATTTGCCTCTCCTTGATAGACCCTCTCCGCTGCTCAGAGATGATTTTAGGGGCAATGGAAGCAAGCCTTTATGCTAGAATTTTTGTTATGATCTTAAATTGAAAGTTGGCCAATGCAATTGGTCTATAGTTCTCAATTTTATCAACATTGGCTACCTTAGGGATCAAGACAACCAGATTGGAATTTAGATTAGGGAGCAGCCACCCTTGGTTGAAAAACTGCAGCACAGAGCAACAAACATCACTGCCCACAATGCCCCAAAATTTCTGGAAGAAGCATCCCCCAAAACCATCTGGACCAGGAGCACCACTACCATTCAGGACAAAAACAACAGCTTTGATCTCTTCATTGGAAGGTAGACCAGTGAGCAGCCTGTTGTCTTCATCAGTGATTAACCTTGGGATGACTGAGTCAATGAGGTCATTCTCCACACAGTTGTTTTTAGAGTAATAAAGAGAAGTGTAGTATTCAAGCACATGCTTCTCAATATCAGCAGCATTGTCCAAAATCCGATCCTCAAGTTTCAGTACTATCATGGCTTTAGATGCAGCCCTTATCTTTGCAAGTCTGTGAAAATATGAAGTATTCCTGTCCCCACTGGTATGCCAG